>JAQQTO010000012.1:1652500-2252500 GCA_029884595.1 Ormosia semicastrata | reverse complement strand
GAATACATAAATAGGCTTTGCCACTGATACCACATCAGAATTCTATTACATGCCAAGGCTGAAGTCTCTTAAATGCTAACCTGGACCAGCAGGTTTATTGTCAGGGCCAAATTGATTTGATGGTTGCCCATGGTGTCCCCGGGATGTAGTATCCATTGTAAGCATCTTCAAAGATATTTTCCGTAGATAATCACTCTGAAATTGGAGAATACCACATGCAATCAATCTTCCATATCATGTGTTTGCATAGGTAACCATATATGAAAACTGGTAACTGAGGCTCATCATTAGTATGTACCTGGCTTGTTGCTGCAGTAAAAAATTTCTCTTCAAACCTTTGAGCAATCCTCCAAATTTCAAGTAATCCCTCTGGACCAGAAACTGGAAGATGTTTCTTTAATGTGTCATTTCTACAAAACAAAAACAATAGTCTAATAATTTAGAAAATACACGCGATTGATATGTTAAGATCCTCAAATGACAGAACATGATTATCATGTAAAAAGTCCTTGAATTCATCAGATTTGTCAATGAAACATGCTTATCCACCATAAACTATGTGCAACACTGGTCTGCTTGAAGCAAATACAGAGACCTTTATTGAAATATTGATACCCACCAGGGCCAGTATAGACTACTAAAAATATGGAATATTGGTATGTCAAAACTCAAAAGAGAATGAAAAGATTTTTAGTTCATGATTTATCAAACAGAATTTTAAGCATCGGTCTTACATCAGTTGGTTTTTGTTTTTTGGTTTGGGGTGGGGGGGGGGGGGGAGGGAGACAGTATCAGCTGGTTGTTTATAAACCATGGTGTTGTGTGTCTGCTTTAGTTCCTCTACAAAATGTATGTTATGTTTTGTATTAATTTGCTCCATACGACAAACATGGGAAACCCCATGGAAATGTGGTTTATCACTAATTTTTCTTTTGATCTGCAAATGCAAAAAAGCAAAAGCTATTCAAATCACCAAATACAACATAAAAAAAAATTACATTTTGTTGACAATTCTTTGGCGGGAATCAGGCTGCAGTTGAACTTTCCAATCACTTGCTTCTGCTGTAAAGGGTTGGCCAACATGATTAGGTTTCCAACATGATAGTCCAGTCTGTGCTGTTGAAACCAGAGAAGCTACAACAGATATTATATGATACACAAATAAGCATACAAGGCTAAAAAATGCAGCTATTTGCTTCTTCTTTTTTAAAAAGAAAGGCTAGATGAGGTAATTGCAAATTAACTTATAGAAGATTATTCTATCAATTACAACAAATACATTCATGAGATATAGCGATATCCTATGTTTTCACAAAGATACTTTCAGGAAGTATGGGGTTATCCTGAGGCCTATTGATCTGTTGGCTGAGAAGTAAAGGCCTTGTGCAATAGGAATCATAAACTCGAGTTAACACATGTATATGGCAGGGGCATCACCACAGAATTTCTGAAGACTGACCATAAGCACTCAGGCAAGGCAACAATTTTATGAAGGAAGGGTAAACATTCCAGAAATGGAAAATTAGAAGGCAGCCGTCTCAATTTTTCTTTGAATGAAATAGAATGATTTTAATAATTTACAGAAACAGGAGAAGCACAAAAATAAAGGTTCCGAATCCAAATACAGTATAGAAAGCGCAAAAAAATGCTAAATTCTTGTTGTAATGTTTTTCATTTTTCCCTTTCTTCGCCATTGTTTCTCAAGAACTGATGACAGCATAAGAGAGTCATCCAAGGTTGTCAAAATCACGCTCCTACACGTAGAATTGTACGATTCTACATGTTTGAAAGGCTGGAGCAATCCCGATACCAGCAGAAAACGCATTCTGCTGAGTTCGTGCAGAGATTGCGTCCCAGCATGTAGAATCACTGGAATTGTGCAATACCAGCAATCTTAGGTTTGGCATCTCATCTGCTGAAAAAACCTAACCCAACCCCAGAACCCACCCAAAAGAAACTATATTTTGTCTATGCTTTACCTCAAAAACCATAAAATTAGACATTTTAGAGATAAGAAAAACTCCAAAAATCTAAAATGAGCTAATAATTGAATTTGATGGCATAGATTTGACCATAGTGCTCTGAAACTTACTCTCCATTAAATGCGGCTTGAAAGTAGTGTTCTGAAACTTACTCTCCATTAAACGCAGCTTGAAAGCTATTTTCCGTGAATAATCAAACTGAAATCAGGGAGAATAAAAGGAATTAGTATCAAAGCAATCCGTGACACGGAAAAGAAAAATAGGTCGACCAAATTACATGCCCAGTCTTATATACTAGCATTTACCTACGTACGTGACCATAGATGATCAGGATAACTATGAGTCTCCACAATATGGGCTTACCTTGCTTGTAGCACCAGCATAAGTTTTCTCCTCAAAACTTTGAGCAATTTTTTTACGTTCAAGTAATCCATCCTCATCACCAAAATAATGATATGTCTTTAATGTATTCATTCTGCCAAGTGAATGAAAAATAACTTTACAGCAAGTCATCGAGAAGTTGAGGACATTAGACAATCCCCAGAATCAGATGACAAAAAAGTAAACACTGATAAAATCAAAACACCTCTATTTTTCTCAAGAGATACACAGAATACAAAGTGTGATTTGAAATATAAATACTGTGAAAGACTAACATGAAGTATAAGGCATCATAGACATATCCATGACAAAAAGACACAAGAATAATAAAAATAAGATAAAGAAGGACATCAATAACAGAGCAGAGTGATACAATAAGAAAGTTAGACTTAGACCTACATTTTGTTGAAACTACGTTTGCGGGTTGAAGGCCGCAGTTGAGTTCTCCAATCACTTGTATCCATGATGTCTCCAACTGACTGAGGTACTACATCAGGATCAATTAAAAATCAAAACTGAGAAGAAAATCAATCCAGAAAACAACCAAATTTTGGTCATCAATAGAGATACAATAGCAATATATATGATGATAAATGGTAAAACCACGCTCTTGATTACCAGCAAGCTCTTGATTTGATGATAAAAGGAAACAGTAAAAAGTAAACGCTGAAAAGCGTTAGAAAGGACGATGGAAATATAAAGCAAACCTCAATTTGATGGAATGGAATGATGGTGCTGCTGCGAGCTAAGAAGGGAATGGTTAGATAATCAATGATGAGAGAGAAACAATAATCCAAAATCAAGTGCTTGATTTCTACGCTCTTCAGAAGGGGAGCTTTCCTAAATATATGTTATGTTAGGAGCATGAAAGCTCCATCAAAATGACCTATAATAATAGGTCATCCCGGTTTAATGATGTTTTATATTTTGACCCAAATATTTTTATTTATTGTATTTTAATCCTACCCATTCCCTAATTATCTTGGACTCTTCTGTTGTTTTATTATTCTGCCACGGGAGAACACAAGCAATTGGTTTGCATCCAACTAAAACACAAATGGAAAATACAAAGATAATCGTACTGCAAAGGCTTATGAACTGAGTTTCATGGGGCTCGAGCGAAGACCAATTTTGCATTTAATCAAATAATTCTTTTAATTATTTAAATAATTATTTAAATTATTTTATATTTATTTTAATAATTTAATACATAAAAATAATTTTTTATATCATTTAAATAAAATATATTAATTTAAAATTACTTTTAAGTTAACATATTTAAATACAAAATTAATTTTATCATAATCAATTATAACAAAAAATTTTATACAATAATTAATTATTAAAATAATCTAATTTTTATAGTTATCTCAAATATACACTAAGAAAAATAAAAACAAAATGATTTTTGGTTATTACTTGAGGCATATCAAAAGTATCGAAAACTTTTTTTCTTTTTTTTTTTTATAAATTAAAAGTTTGATCTTATCTTTTATACTTATTTTTAATTAGAATCTTATTTTTTAAAAATTAGTCTTCAAACTTATATTAAAATTTTTAAAATAATTTTTATTATTAATTTTTGTTATAATACTGTTATAATATTATTAATTAATTAACAAAATAAATATTTTTTATTTAATAAAAACTCTATTAGATACTCATTTTCTTGTGAAACATCAAATAAATGATCTTTTATTTTAATAAATATTTATTTTTTTGAATAAATAATCTCATTCTAATAAGTATTTATTTTTTAATAATAAATATTTTTTTCTAACACCCTGATCCTAAGGCACGTTGGCCTTGAAATTATTGTGAAATCAAATCTTAGGGCAGACAATGAGGCATAGGGGTGGATTTTTCTCAACCCAACCCCTCCTCTACTCTTCTGAATGTATTATTCAAAAAGAAAATATTAATACATGAATCCACCTCACCCTGCACTAATAAATATTTTAACTTGAATTTATACAATAATTAATAACAATCTTAAAATCAAGTTATTATCTCATATAAATAAAAAATTATTTTGGTGAAGATTAATTAATATAATTGATTGTATTACAACTAAACTAAGTTTAATATGTATTTAGATGAGGGGTATATTTATTTAAAAAAATATAGATGAAGGGTATAAAGTGGGGTAGATTAATCTCAAACATGCACCTGATCCCACCTTATAATGAGGCAGATTTTAAACCCACCCACTGCGGGATACCGCCGTGTTGAGCAAGATTGTCAAGCTCATAATTCTTATTCTTCCAAAGATGCATACAGGTGTTAGCTATGAGAAGTATAGATTTTATGAACACAAATTACGGAGAGTAAACCAATTAACAAGTAACACATTGTCACTTTTAATGTAAATGTGTGACAGAAAAATCTATGAAATTATTAAGCGCTGATTAATTTAGTCTACACAATTAAATAAACAAGATCTACTTAAGTATTTCTTGTTAGCTTTAAGCTCCTGCTCCCTTGTTTCAAATTGTCCCAGCCTTGGGGCATTCACAAAGGAGGTGAAACTGAGATCACTATGGTTCATTACACATTAGGCAAGACTGATCAACCTTAATATTCTTCCTTAACAAATTATCTCTAGTTAGTTGTCTAGGAAAAGCTTCCAATCCCAGAGAAAGATTAGTGCTGTGTGGGATTTTATTTTCCAAATACTATTCCTAATGGTCTATTAGTTTAATGTTGTTGGCTAGGAAACAAAGCAAAATAAGTTTGTCTAAAAGCAACTTCCTAACAAATTTGACTATATCATCCATGTTCGATGATTCTGCCAAATTATCTTATCTTCAACATAATGAAGTGGGACCTTTAATATTTGCTCTGCTATATCACTAGCAAAGATCTGATGAATGAGAGCAGCATTCCAAGTCTAGTTTCTTGGATAACTCAGAGTAATCCATCAAAACATTTGCAAGAATTTTCAGGCTAAGGAAAATAATAAAATTAAGAACACAGCCTTAACTATCTATATTGTCTTCTACAGGGACATATCTAGTGAGGGAAATTTTTATTATGAGATGGTGAGATGAGTAAATCTTGACCATACAATCATATATTGATGGTCAAGATTAAGATTTACTTAAATGTCATGTAATCACTTAAAAAAATCACATACATTTATATTCTAATCTTGACCATTTATGTAAGATCTAATGGTCAATATTTACTCCTCTCACCTCTTACAATAAACACTCATCTCACTAAATACGCTACCGTCTTCTACATATTGAAATGTGCATAAAATATTATCCGAGTTAGTGGCTCTAAACTTTGGATAATCAAGTGGAGGGGGTTAGAAGTAGGTCAAAGTTCAAACTTATGAATACAACCTTCATTTGTTGATTGTTATTCATTTTATGTGCTTCAATGATAGATTCCTATAGCATTTCAAGTTTAATTACAAAGGGGATATTAATAATTGATAATAATAATTAAAGTTGATAATAGTGCAATTAGCTCTCTAAAAAAGGTTTATTTCTTTTCTTCTTACTGAAGACTGAACCTAAACTTCTTTGAAGATATTTAAAACCATCTCTCTCTAATAAAAACTACCCACAAAATAATAAAAAAATAGAAGTGCAACTGTAAGGTAATTGAAGTAGGCGTAACTTCTCCCAAACCTAATCTTTGATATATGGAGTAGGGCATGAGATTGATACTAACTCCTAAATCATATAATGCATGACCACTAAACTTCTCACTAATTGTATAGGGGGTAGTGAAGCTTCCGGGATCTTTGAGCTTAGGAGGAAGTTTTTTTCTGCAATATAACACTGCATTCCTCCGTAAGGGTAACAACCTCAAACTCACCAAGCTTTCGCTTCTTTGATAAGATTTCTTTCATGAATTTTACATAGCTTGACATTTGCTCCAAAGGTTATGCAAATGGGATGTTGATGTGCAGCTTCTTGAACACTTCCAAGAATTTCTAAAATTGGTGCTCAAACTTTTCCTTTACTTACCGGTTGGGGAAAGGTAGAGGGTGTATATAAGGTTTGACATCCTTTTTAGTTTCTTCATCATTTCTCTTGGCAATATCTTGATTTTGCTCGACATCCTTGCTCGCTGCCTCTTTTCTTGGGCAACTTCAATATCCTCTTCAAGCAGCCTTGTCTTTGGATTCCCTTCTATATCCCTGTCACTCCTCAATGAGATGGCTTTATAATGCTCATTTGAGGCACCATTCAGATTATTGATAGTGTCACTTAGGAGGGTGTGTAACACCCTCAATAATTTGTTAGGCTTGTAAACAGGTTACAAATGTAGTCTAATACTTACTTAACATGTCAGTTCAGTTTTGTAATAAATTGAGTTAGTTTAGACACTTTACTGCAACCTAGAAGGTGAAAAATAGCCTAATATAACTCAGAAAATGGATTTAAAGGCTAAGTTAATGGAGACAAGAATGGATAACTTGTTTCTAGGTCATAAATAAGTTAAGTATGATGTAGTTAAAATTTGAGAGCAATCGGAGTTCGTTTGGTATTTTTAGGCATACTGGTTATCTTTGTAATGTTGGATTGAACCCCAGTAGATATGAAAAAATAAGATAAATGTGAAACAATAATTTAGATGAATCTTACAATTTATTATAAAATTGTTGGAAGTTAAGAAACTTGAATTAGCATAATTTGAGTTTCCTTAACATATATAAGTTTTAGTCAGAAACTTAAGTTAAACTTTCTTCTTATTTCTCTTTTTGTCCCATAGTTATAAGATAAAAAGGAAAGTAGAAACAGAAACAGAAAAGAAAAGAGGAGAAAGGGGAGAGGAACTATAGGGGGAGAAAGAAGAAGATCCAAGGCCAAAGCTTGAAGATCTTCAACCATCCAAGAGACTCCAAGATAGGTCATCACCACAAGGTAGGGGAGTTCTTTCCTAAACTCAATTTTCCTCTCCATTTCTTATGGTTTACATGTATGAATGGTTTGAGGTAAAAATGGTTTCTTTATATAATACTTGTTTTCAATGGCTGAGTTAAGTTTGGTTTAAGCTTAACTTATGCTTGGTTGTTGATTCTGAGGTTAGAATCACTTCTTTGAGTATTTGAAACCAAAGTTGAGAATTAGGTTTTGATTGATAGATTTTTTATCAAAATTTAAGTTTGATGAGTTGAAATTAGTGTTTAATGATCCTAACATTATTAGAGATCATTATTAGGGTTGGGAAACACTTAGAATCTATGATTTGAGTATTAGAACTTGGTTAGAAACCAAGACTATGTAGAACCCGAATCTACAGAATCAGGGTAGTATCCGAACAACCTATGATATTTGTTGCATAACTTGAGTTACAGACATCAGTTTGACCTGATTCTTATTGCATTTGAAAGCTAAGACATAAGGTTTCATATATTAAAAATTTCAGAATTTTTTCATAACCCAATCAGTACCAGTTTCGATTTGACGTTTAGTCAGATTCTCCAAAAATAGGTAGACTGACACCCTTCAAACCAGATTGCATAACTTCCTGCACATATGTCGTTTTTGTATGATACCAATGGCATTTTAAAACTAACTTATAAGGCTATAAGAGGTAAAAAATTTAGAATTTTTGCACTCTTAGTTTGTTCCCAGTTTCAATTTAAAGTTAAGTCAGAATCAGATAAAACAGTGAGTGTTCTGTTTTAGCTTCTGCATAATGTGGGATATCTTTGGGTACGCTTATCTAAATAAAGTGAGGTTTGTGGCATTTGAAATATATGAGAGAAGGCTATTTGATCATAAAATTTTAGAATTTTTGAAGTTATGATGCACATTTGGCACATTCTTGAAACTCAGTCTTTTCAACAAAAAATTGAGGTATTTTTGTGATGGGTTGAGCTCTAGAAACACTAGTAGCTTCTTTAATAGTTAAAGTTAAGTTATAGAAGTGTAGCAAGAATTGGCTCCTCTATGCGTTAAACCTAGAGATGACTTCCTTATGGGTTGAACTTAGAGATGACTCTCCTATGAGTTGAACCTAGAGATGGCTCTCCTATGGGTTGAACCTAGACTTAGATCCTCTATGGGCTAAATCTAGATTTGGATCCCTTATGGGTTGAACCTAGAGTTGGCTCCCCTATGAGTTGAACCTAGAGTTAACCCCCCTATGGGTTGAACCTAGAGTCAGTCCCCTATGGGTTGAACCTAAAATTGGCTCTCCTATGGGTTGAACCTAAAATTGGCTTCTCTATAGGTTGAACCATAATAAATTGACTCCCTTATGCAATAAGGTTGAACCCTAACAAGACTTGGTTCCCTTAATGAGGTTAAACCCTAGCAATACTTAGTTCCTTTATTTATTAAAGTTGAGCCTAATAAAACATAGATCAGTATATCCTATGCTAGGCTATGGATGAATATATCCTATGTCAGGCTAAGGATAAGTAAGTAATATGGTAGAGGAAGAAATTTAGTTCCTAGAAATAGTTAAGCTACATGTATGAGCTTAGTGAAGGATTATATAGTTAATAGATGAATTTTTACATAAAGTTAGAATGTGAACGTTCTAGTGGTAGTGAGTATCGTCTCACTTATCTAGTGTAACTGTTAATTCAATGTTCATAGCATTGTTCATTATAAGGTGATATTTGTATAGTACTTATACCACGATAATGAAAAACTAGACCAGAGACGTTAATATAGTATATTTAGTTTTCAAAGAACATTTATTCAGTATAAATGCTTTAGTACTGGTATTAGTTACTCATACTGAGAATTTTATTTCTCACCCTATTGTATTTCCATGTAAATCCAAGTCAAGGCCTTATAAGAGGGTAAGAAGATGAAGGAAAAAGAAGAACCAGTGTAGTATAGTTTTATGTTTTCAGTTCAAAACTTATATAATTTAATTTATATTTGCTTTGAAAATGTAAAAAGTTATATGTATAATACTTATATATATGACTTTTAGATATGACTCTCTATAATTATTTATTTAAATGTTATGGATTTGTTAAAGATTAAGTTAGAAGTAGCATGACTGATACTATTTATCTAGGTATGTATCAGATATACTAGGTATGATGTTACATTATGGCATCAAAGCAGTTCATCCTATAAGCCGGGGTATGAACTGACTAAGTTTTGAATTTTTCGTTAAGTGTTGTGCATTTCTTGTTCTATATGCGGGGTTTATGGATATGATTACATGACAGGCCTTAGGTTGGAGTGTTAATGGTTACCGTTACACTTAGTGTGATTTGGGAACTATTACTTCATCAAGGCGAACCAGGAGAAGTGAGAATTCTTCTAGTGAAGATTCAGCTAAAATAGTTGAAGAAGTTCTGAGAGATGGAAACTACTAAGAGGAAATTGATTGCTATCGCAAGCAAAGTTTCAAAATGGATGGAAGTAATTTCATCTCAGCAGCTAATACCATTAGTACAGTCAGTGTATGGAGTGGTGGTAATAAAAGATCGAAACTCTCTAAATCTATCAAAGTTTAGAAAGGTCAATCCTACATTCTGTAAGGGTAAGTAAGACCTGTTGGAAGTGGGTGGAAATGGCTTAAGAGAAATGGAGAAAAATTTCTACAGTTTAGGTTTGTTCAGATGACCTCAGAGTTTTGATTGTCTCTTATATGTTATAAAGGGAGGTAGAGTTTTGGTGAGCAGAATGCCAAGGAGATAGAGTTCTTAAGACTTGAAAAAAGTGGCAAGTTAGTAGGCCTGTATGTAGCTAAGTTTGAATAAGTAAGCAATAAGTACAGAGCAAGCTACAGAATTGAACTTCAACCCATAGAACTTGAAGTTAAGGGGTTGTGGCATTCATTTTTCTATACTCATCATTCTTTGTTTGTGAAGACTAACGAAGGATGGATAGTATTGAGTTCTTCGTGATACTCCACGTAAAATCATGAATAAGTGAAGTTGAGTTCCTAATCCTTTTCTACGTGAGTGATGGTGTCATCAGATACTTTTAGAATAAAGGATTAGTAGAGAAGTGAAAGAGTAAGAAAGTCGTTATTCTGGAAATTTTCAGTTTGTCCTCCTGTAATATTCTTTTTGAATCAGACCAAAGTGGTAGTTCGAATAGAATAGATAGTATCAAGTTTGTGGGGCATCAGTTATTCGAAATTGCAAGATCTTAGTAGTGAGCCAAAGTTTACCAAGTAGGCAAATTTCGAATATCATGGTCCTCAAGGCTAATTGAATAAACTAAAAGAACTATTCGATTAGCATAGTTCAGGTAAATAGACTAGCTTTAATTGGGTAGACTAAGTGTGCTATTCGATTAAGTAAGATTTTGATGTTAATCGAAATATGATGTTAGCTTTCGAACAGTAGTTCAGAATGACGTACTTTCGAAGGTGATCAAATAAATGGAGAACTATTCGAATAGGCCATTACAGAATGGTATGTTAAGCTAACCGAGTAGACAAAGAGAGTTATTTGTTTAGGAAGAGTTCAAGGTTAATCGAGTATACTATAAAAGTTATTTGATTAGCATAGTTTTGATTAGTCGAAATAGGCAATGATGAGCTTATTTTTAATTGATCAAAAAAGGCAGAATGGTGCTTTTAGTGCTATTCAAGAGAACAGTTGAGGGTCCCTATAGTTAGCCTTAAGTGGAATAGAGTTGCAAGGTTCTCACAAGAGGAAGTGAAAGAATGATAGGTATATGAAGTATGCTTCTAAACCTAGTCATCCCCAAGATAAAGACCAGTTAAGCTGCAGCTCAACTAGTGAAAGACGTACACCTTGAGTGGAACAAAAAGGCTTGGTCTTGGGTTCGATTCCTAAAGAAGGGCTACAGACTGAATGTGGGAATTGAACGCTGTGTCCAATGCCAGACAATACCTGAGTAGAAGTTAACGGCCCCCTAGGAGTAGAGGGAGACTGTTACATAGACATAAGTGAGCTTAAGTAAAAGTGAAGGGACCAAAGTGTGATAGATGTGGAAGTTAACATGGGGGCAGACCTAGTTAAGTTAGTCAGATAGTATGTTATACTTATGGCTAACCAGAACACTTTTAAATAAGTGTACACAGAACCAAGGAGTAGTGCCTAACCTTAAAGTTCAAGTTAAAGTAAGAGTTTATATTCTAAGTAGCAAGGAAGCGGCTTAGACTCCTGATCTCATATGAAATAAGAACATAGCTAAAGATGATCTCTAAGTTTTACTATATGATTCAGGAGTATCCCCAGTCCTTGATTTCATACGAGTATAGAAAGGGATTAGATTTATCTATGTTTGAGTTTCCTCATGTTTTATCCTTGTTTACACCAATAGGAAAGCTAGTCACAACTTCCTTAGGAAGTTTGGATGGTTGTGCAAAGTTGAAGGTAAGATTTCCTTTAGGATCTTATCAGTTTGTCTTTCTTTAACATGGACGTTAGACTAGACATGGTTTTGGATTAATCATATTGGACATTGAGGTTTGTATCAGATGATTATTTTGTGCTATTTCTTTCGAGTCTATGTTTTGAGAGTTAAACAAGTGAACAACTCCCTAGTAGAGGAGGCTTAAGGATTCATTCTCCTTTTTCTCCTCGAACGTGGAAGTTAAGCAAGACTTAGGGAGTATATCTGTGATAAGAAGTCATCCAGAGGTATTTCCTAAGACGTAACCAAGTAACATCTAAAAGAGAAGTAGAACCTTTTATAAGTATAGTACAAGTTAAGTTAGATGAGGTGTTCAGGAATCATACGAGTCTGCCACACTTGTTTAATCAGAAGAAGCTGAACATGAGATAGAGATGATGGATGGAATGCTAAGCAGAACTTGGTTGTGATAAAAGGATCACAACTTTGAGTTATAGTATCATCCGAGTAAAGCCAATGCAATGGCTGATGCACTAAGTAGAAAAGTCCTACATGTGTCCCCGATGATGGTTCAAGAGAGTGAACCTCTTGAGAGTTTCAAGAATTTGAGTCTAGCAGTGACTTTAATGCCATATAGTCTCATAGTAAGCAATGTGGGCATAGTAGTGACTTAAAGATTCATGTTTTAGAAACTCATGAGGAAGATGAAGCTCTAAGGGACATTCGTGAGCAGATTCTCTTAGGAACCTAAAAAGATGTTGTTATGATTGAAGATGGAATAACGAAGTTTAGAGGTAAACTTTGTGTTCCAAGAGAGTTGAGCATCAGAGAAAGGATTCCAGAAGAAGCTCACAAGAGAAGGTATACCATCCGTCTAGAAGTTACTAAGATGTACCAAGATCTTCGGATAATGTTTTGGTAACCTAGAATGAGAAGGACATAGTAGAGTCCAGGTGCCTTTTTGCTATAAGATAGTATAGGGTGAAGTTGGCACTAAAGAAACTAGTTAGGAGTTGGAGTCCCATATACAGTAAGTTTACCCAGAGTTAGGGTAAGAAGGAAGCAATTTTGAGGACAAATTTTTAAAAAGGATGAGAGAAATGTAACACCCTCAATAATATGTTAAGCTTGTAAATAGGTTATAAAGGTAGTCTAATACTTACTTAACATGTCAGTTCAGTTTTGTAACAAATTGAGTTAATTTAGGCACTTTGCTACAATTTAGAAAGTGAAAAGTAGCCGAAAATAACTCAGAAAATGGCTTTAAAGGCTAAGTTGAAGGAAATAGGAATGAATAACTTGTTTCTAAGTCATAAATGAGTTAAGTATGTTGCAGTTAAAATTTGAGAGCAATTGGAGTTCGTTTGGTATTTTTAGGTATACTGGTTGTATTTGTAATGCTAGATTGAAACCCAGCAGATATGAAAAAATAAGATAAATGTGAAACAACAATTTAGATGAATCCTATGATTTACTCTAAAGTTGTTGGAAGTTAAGAAACTTGAATTAGGATCATTCGAGTGTCGTTAGCAGACATAAGTTTCAGCACAGAAACTTAAGTTAAACTTTCCTCTTATTTTCTTTTTTGTCCCACGGTTATAAGATAAGAAGGAAAACAAAAACAGAAAAGAAAAGACGAGAAAAGGGAGAGAAACCATAGGGGGAGAAAGAAGAGGGGAAAGAAAAGGAAAGAAAGAGGAAGATCCAAGGCCAAAGCTTGAAGATCTTCAACCATCCAAGAGACTCCAAGATAGATCATCACCACAAGGTAGAGGAGTTCTTTCCTAAACTCAATTTTCCTCTTCATTTCTTGTGGTTTACATGTATGAATGGTTTGAGGTAAAAATGATTTCTTTAGCTAATACTTGTTTTCAATGGTTGAGTTCAGTTTGGTTTAAGCTTAACTTATGCTTGGTTGTTGATTCTGAGGTTAGAATCACTTCTTTGAGTGTTTGAAACCAAAGTTAAGAATTAGGTTTTGATTAATAGATTTTTTTATCAAAATCTAAGTTTGATGAGTTAAAATTAGTGTTTAATGATCCTAACATGATTAGAGATCATAATTAGGGTTAGGAAACACTTAGAATCTATGATTTGAGGATTAGAACTTGGTTAGAAACCAAGACTATGTAGAACCCGAATTTGCAGAATCAGGGTAGTATCTCAACAGCCTGTGATATTTGTTGTATAACTTGAGCTAAAGATATCGATTTGACATGATTCTTATTGCATTTGAAAGCTAAGACATAAGGCTTTAGGTATTAAAATTTTCATAATTTCGTCATAACCCAATCAGTACCAGTTTCGGTTTGAAGTTTAGTCAGATTTTGCAAAAATAGGCAAACTGACACCCTTCAAACCAGATTGCATAACTTCATGCACAAAGGTCATTTTTGCATAAGACTAATGACATTTTAAAGCTAACGTATAAGGCTATAAGAGGTAAAAATTTCAGAATTTTTACACTCTTAGTTGTTCCCAGTTTCAATTTAAAGTTAAGTCAGAATCGGATAAAATAGTGAGTGTTCTATTTTAGCTTCTGCATAATGTGGCATATCTTCGGGTACACTTATCCAAATGAAGTGAGGTTTATGACATTTGAAATATATGAGAGAAAGCTATTTGGTCATAAAATTTCAAAATTTTTGAAGTTATGATGCACATTTGGCACATTCTTGAAAGTCAACCTTTTTAGGAAAAAATTGAGGTATTTTTGTGATGGGTTGAGCCCTAGAAATACTAGTAGCTTCTTTAATAGCTAAAGTTAAGTTATAGAAGTGTAGCAAGAATTGGCTCTCCTATGGGTTGAACCTAGAAATGGTTCCCCTATGGGTTGAACCTAGAGATGGCTTCCCTATGGATTGAACCTAGAGATGACTCCCTTATTAGTTGAACCTAGAGATGACTCCCCTATGGGTTGAATCTAGAGTTAGCTCCCCTATGGGTTGAACCTAGAGTTGGATCATATATGGTTGAACCTAGAGTTGGCTCCCCTATGGGTTGAACCTAGAGTTGCCTCTTCTATAGGTTGAACCTAGAATTGACTCCCCTAGAGTTGTCTCCCCTATGGGTTGAACATAGAGTTGGCTCCCTTATGAGTTGAACCTAGAGTTGACTCCTCTATGGGTTTAACCCTAGTACTCCCTTATGCAGTAAGGTTGAACCCTAGTAAGACTTGGTTCCTTTATTTATTAAAGTTGAGCCTAACAAAACATGGATCAGTATATCCTATGCTAGGCTATGGATGAGTATATCTTATGTCAGGCCAAGGATAAGTAAGTAATATGCCAGATGAAGGAATTTAGTTCCTAGAAATAGTTAATCTAAATGTATGAGCTTAGTGGAGGATTATATAGTTGTTAGATGAATGTTTACATAAAGTTATAATGTGAACGTTCTAGTGGTAGTGAGTATAGTCTCACTTACCTAGTGCAACTGTTAATTCAATGTTCATATCATTATTCATTATAAGTTGATATTTGTATAGTACTTATACCACGATAATGAATAACTAGACCATCGAAGCTAGTATAGTATATTTAGTTTTCAAAGAACATTTATTCAGTATAAATGCTTTAGTATTAATATTAGTTACTCATACTGAGAATTTTATTTCTCACCTTATTGTGTTTCTATGTAAATCCAAGTCAATGCCCTATAAGAGGGTAAAAAGATGAAGGAAAAAGAAGAACCAGTGTAGTATAGTTTTTATATTTTCAGTTCAAAGCTTATGTAATTTAATTTATATTTGCTTTGAAAATATAAAAGTTGTATGTATAATACTTATATGTATGATTTTTAGATATGAATCTCCATAATTATTTATTTAAATGTTATGGATTAGTTAAAGATTAAGTTAAAAGTAGCATGACTAATACTGTTTATCCAAGTATGTGTCAGATATACTAGGGTATCGATATTATGATGTTACAGGGTGCCTGGGGGCCTGTTATTGATGGCGTTAGCCAACTGCCCAACTTGAGTTTCCAATGCTCTCATCAAAGCAGTTTGGCTTTGAAACATTACATCATGCTTGGCCAACTGAGCATCTATTTTTGTCATATAGGAATTAGTTTTTACCATGAACTGCATGAATATGTCTTATAAAGATGACTTTCTATCTTGCGGAGGTTGTCTTGATTGGGAAGGGAATCTAGGAGGATTGTAAGGTCACTCATTCCCAGGAGCTAATGAGGAGGCTCCTTGGTTATCCCTCCAGGAGAAGTTAGGATGGTTCCTCCATCTTGGGTTGTACTGGTTGGAGTATAGGTTATTTTGTTAAGGGTGATAGTTACCGACATATTGTGCGCTTTTTGACATAGAAGGGCACCTATCACTAGCATAGTTATCTCCATATTTGTCACAAAGGACAAATGGGCTTTGATGAGGACCTTGCCCCATACTGTCTAGCTTACTTGCTATAGCCACTACCTGAGCTGATAGTGATTTTATTGCATCCAATTCGTGGACTCCAGCCACTTTCCTTGGAGTGTTTCGAGCAGAAGGTCATTGGTAGCTGTTAGCTGCTAATTTTTCTAACAGTTGGTAACAGTTGGTAGGCATCATCAAAAGATTTGCTCAGTAACAAGCATCCAGTTACAACATCCACAATTAGATGGTGGTGTGGTAGTAAACCCTTATGGAATGCATAGACTTGGTGCCACGATGCAATAGTATGGTGTGGACACCTCCTAAGCAAATCATTGTGCCTCTATCAGGCTTCGTGTAAGGATTCTCTTTCAAGTTGAGTGAATGATGTAATATCATTCACCATCTCAGCTGTCTTGGCTAGAGGAAAGTATTTGTTGAGAAATTTATTACATGCCTCTGACCAAGTTGTTATCAATCTACAATCATCTCTTAGCTCTATCTCTAAGAGAAAAAAAGGAAGAGCCTTATGCGAATGGCATCCTCAGAAACACCATTATGCTTAAATGTGTCGCAGATCTCCAGGAAGTTTGAGAGATGTGCATTGGGATCCTCGTTAGATAAGCCACCAAACTGTACAGAAGTTTGAATCATTTGGATTATGGCAGGCTTTATCTCAAAGTTGTGAGCTCGGATGGCAGACTGTCTAATATTAGACTACAAGTTGTCCATTTGAGGGGTTGTAAACTCCCTCAAGGGTCGTGTATGGTTATGCTCATCTGCTATCTTTCAAGTACCTAAAACAAATAAAGAATTACGATTTAAATTAATATGCACACAAAGAAACTTGAAATAGAATTAACTAAACTCGTTGTTACTATTGGTAAAAATGAAATTAAACTGTAATTCCCCGACAACGGCGCCAAAAACTTGTTCGCTCTTTTGCTTACCGCAAGTGCACGGGTCACACCTGTAATATAGTCAAGAGTCAGATATCATTCCCACGAGTAATATGTTAATCTCAAAAACTTAATATTAACTAATAGTTTAGTTAATATTATTCAAGCAAATTCAATTTATAAAAGGTTGTCTAAAAGTAACTATAAAGACTAAAATGTAGTAAATCTGAGTTAAATATGTTAATTAAAGAATAGAGAATCCTCCTTCACCTCTTACTTCAATTAATAACATGCAATCCTTATGAGCAATATAAATAAAATGATTATGTTAGCTTGAGAATCTAACTTAGTTAAAAGCCTATGTCTAGGTCAATCAACCATATTTCATTTACCTAATTTACCATGTTTCCATGAAATAAGCCTATCCTCCTTCATCAATTGTTCGATTCAATCAACTATATTTCATTTACCTAATTTGCTATGTTTCCACTCAAAGATGATAATCCTAGATGCTTTAATCTCCTTCCTAGATGAACATGTCCTCCAAATTTGGTTGCTTCTACTTCCTTTTTGTCTAAAATGAAAACCCTAGCCACTGCTCTCCAAAAACACAAAAAACTCCCGTCTAAAATCTAATGAAATAGTATTTATACTATAAAAAAAAATAGAGTCACGTCGTGGCGTTCATTGTCCCACGTTGTGGCGTTCATTGTCCCACGTTGTGGCATCCATACTTTGCGCTGCGGCACTCTAGCCTTGGATTTCTGTTCTGAAGCAGAAAAAATGCACCACGTCGCAGTGTTGAATGCTGGTCTTTACACTTAGCTTTCTCATAGGCTTCCTGGTCCAATGCTTGTCTAAATTCTCCATATTTATACTTGATTAGAGCTCTTCCTATAATCGAGAAATCACCACTTTAATAGCAATTGCAAATGTACTCAATTTATCAAAGATTTGGAAATATTTCCTCAATCATAATAGAAGTCATCAAGATTAAATCAGATGAATATGATGCTAAAGTTTTTCATTCATGCATAAAAATAAGGACTAAGCAATCAATATAGCACAGATATAGGGCACAAATAACTATATATTGTGGAGTTATCAATAGGTTGTCTCCTATGAAGCACTTATTTAACATCATTAGCTTGACATTGGGCCGGTGTCATGACTAGGTGAGGCGGATAGAGTGGTGCTCAGTCTCTACTCTTTTTTCATAGTGTTTCGCTCTTAGCCCATTTATCTTGAAAGGTTGTTGGCCTTCTTTCATCACTTCAAGCACACCATATAGTAAGATTCGAATAACCTCATATGGTCCATACCATTTTGACTGCAACTTACCTAGAAAGAGACGAAGATGTGAGTTATAAATAAGAATTTACTCCCTAATCTTAAACTCACGCTATTTGATACGCATGTCATAGGATATACTCTTCATGATATTAAAGGCATAAATCCTTCCTTTTGCATGCATAGAATTTTGATGGAGCCTGACCATAAACCCTTTGTTGAGCATCAACGTAGGTTGAATCCTAATATGGAAGAGGTTGTTAAAAAAGAGGTACTTAAGTTGCTTGATACTGGGGTAATTTACTCAATTTCTGATAGTGAACGAGTTAGTCCTGTGCATGTGGTTCCTAAGAAAGGGGGGATGACTGTAATTGAAAATGAGAAAAATCAATTGATTCCCACTAGGACAGTCACAGGTTGGAGGATGTGCATTGATTATAGGAAGTTGAATAGTGCAACTAGGAAAGATCACTTCCCTCTTCCCTTCATTGATCAGATGCTTGAGAGGCTAGCTAGGCATACACACTTTTGTTACTTAGATGGTTATTCAGGATTCCACCAAATCCCTATTTATCCTAGTGACCAGGAGAAAACCATATTTACTTGCCCTTATGGCACTTTTTCCTATAGGAGAATGCCATTTGGTTTATGTAATGCCCTTGCTACTTTCCAAAGATGCATGACTGTAATATTTTATGAATTTATTGAAAACATCATGGAAGTTTTTATGGATGATTTTTCAGTATATGGTACTAACTTTGATGATTGTTTGTTTAATTTGTCTAAGATTTTGCAGAGATGCGAGGAGGTTAATCTTGTCTTGAATTGGGAAAAGTGCCATTTTATGGTACAAGAGGAGATAATGCTTGGACATTTGGTTTCTGGAAAAGAAATTGAGGTGGATAAGGCAAAAATTGAAGTGATCGAGAAATTGCCTCCACCGGTGAATGTGAGGGAGTGCATAGTTTCTTGGGACATGCCGATTTTTACCAGAGATTCATTAGAGATTTTTCTAAAATTGCTAAACCTTTGTCTAATCTCTTAGTGAAGGATGTTCCATTTAATTTTGATAGTGACTGTTTGAATGCCTTTTGTAGGTTGAAAGAAGCCTTGATCACTGCTCCCGTTTTGCAAACACCGGATTGGAATCTACCTTTCGAGGTCATTTGTGATGCCAGTGACTATGTCGTAGGAGCTGTGTTGGAGCAAAGAAAGGACAAGAAAGTACATGTAATTTACTATGCTAGCAAGACGCTTGATGGAGCTCAAGCAAACTATGCCACTACAGAGAAAGAGTTGCTAGCGGTAGTTTTTACTTTTGAAAAGTTCAGGTCCTATCTAGTGGGGTCAAAGGTGACCGTATACACTGATCATTCGGCACTTAGGTATCTCATGAGCAAGAAGGAAGCAAAGCCTCGACTAATCCATTGGATTCTTCTTCTCCAAGAGTTTAATTTAGAGATTTTTGATAGAAAAGGGATGGAGAATCAAGTAGCAGATCATTTATCTAGGCTTGAGCAACCGGTGATTAGGGAGAGTGAATTGCCTATTGATGATTCTTTCCTTGATGAGCAATTGTTTGCAGTTTTTATGGAGAGTGCTCCTTGGTATGCTGACTATGCGAATTACTTAGTTAGCAAGGTTCTACCTCCTGAGCTTAACTATCAGCAGAGGAAGAAGTTCTTCTCATATCTGAAAAATTTTGTATGGGATGACCCATACTTATACCAGAGGTGTACTGATGGTATTTATAGGAGATGTGTCTCCGAGGAAGAGGCTCCAAGTATATTGAGTTGTTGTTATTTTGCATCCTATGGAGGACATGCTAGTGCCTCCAAGACGGCAGCTAAAGTTCTTCAGCTTGGTTTCTTTTGGCCTCATATTTTCAGAGATGCTCAGAATTATGTGCTATCATGTGATCCATGTCAGAGAGCTGGAAGTATCTCCAAGAGGCATGAGATGCAAATGAATACTATTCTTGAGGTGGAGATATTTGATGTTTGGGGAGTTGATTACATGGGCCCTTTTCCATCCTCTTGTAACAATAAATTCATTCTTGTAGCTGTTGATTACGTATCTAAGTGGGTGGAGGCCATTCCATCTCCAAATGCAAAGACCGTGATCAAGTTATTCAAGAAGATCATTTTCCCAAGGTTTGGAGTTCCTAGGGTTGTAATAAGTGATGGAGGTTCACATTTCATAGAGAAATAATTTGAGAACCTCTTAAAGAAATATGGAGTCACTCATAAGGTTGCTACACCTTACCATCCTCAGACTTCTGGCCAAGTGGAGGTATCTAATCGAGAGATAAAGAGTATTCTGGAAAACACTGTGTCTAGCTCAAGAAAGGATTGGTCTTTGAAGCTTGATGACGCTCTTTGGGCTTACCGTACTGCTTACAAGACTCCCATTGGGACAACACCCTTTTGACTGATTTATGGGAAGCCTTGCCATCTACCCATTGAGCTTGAACATAAAACCTTTTGGTCTATTAAGCTTCTGAATTTTGACTTAAAAGCGGCAGGAGAAAAGAGAAAGCTTCAACTTCATGAGCTTGATGAGCTGAGATTGGATGTTTATGAGACTACCAAGTCATACAAGGAAAGAACCAAGAGGTGGCATGACAAGCATATTCTTCGTAGAGAGTTTCGTGAAGGAGAATTGGTGCTTCTTTTCAATTCTAGATTGAAACTCTTTCCTGGAAAACTTAAGTCAAGATGGTCGGGGCCATTTTTGGTGAAGAAAGTGTTTCCCTATGGTGCTGTGGAAGTTTGGAATGAAGAGCGAGGGACTTTCAAGGTTAATTTTTAGCAGTTGAAGCACTATCTAGCGGAGGAGCAACTTGAGAAGAGGATGAACATTGCCCTCCGTGACCCAACTGCAGAGTGATGAGAGCATAGGAGTCGAGCTTATGACTTTAAACAAGCGCTTGTTGGGAGGCAACCCATGTTTTCTTATTTTTCTGTTTTATTTCATCTTTTTCTTTTAATTTTGTGTGTTAGATTATTGTTTTGATGTTTGTCTTTTGGATTTTGTTTAGGTTTGACCCCCTTTTTGAAGACATATTTAGAAGAAGAAAAAGGTCAGAAGGTTCCACACTTTGCCCATGGAAAATTCCATGGCCATGGAATGCAAACCAGAGGAGAAGGTATAAGTCAGAGAGATCCACGGCCAATCCATGGTCGTAGATCTCAGTTCTTCCAAAAAAAAGGTGAAAAGTCAGAGAACTCCACAGCCTGGCTGTGGATTAAACCACGGCCGTGGAACTCTCTGTTCAAAAAAAAAAAAAAAAGAGGCCAGAAGTCAGCAGCGTCCACGGCCTGGCCATGGATGAAACCATGGCCGTGGATCGCTGCTTCCAGTTTTAAAAAACCACGCCCCCTTCCCTTCTTCATTTCCCCACTTCTTCTTTCCTTCTTCTGTTTTTTCTCTCCTTCAGCCCCTATATCCATCCTCCCAAACCCCCATTAATCCTTATTTCCCTCACCATTCCACATTCACCATCTTCTTCCTCCCTCTCAAAGCCAACCCTTTCCCCCCATTTTCCCTCATTCTCCTTCTTCCTTCTCCACCTTCACCCACCATAACCCACCATACCTAAACCTTCCAACCCACTTCTTTACTCCACAAATCATCCATTTTCTTCCATTTTCCTACCATTTCTCCCCTTCCTCACCTCTACTCAGTCATTCCCTCCTTCCAATTTGGAAACCCCAATTTGGCAAATTTGCCTCCATACGTGAATAGTGCTGCACAGAGGGGGTTTTTGTTGTGCTTGATTGATTTGGTGTGGCTAGGCAGCATGACGAACAAGCGTCAGAGGGGCGAAGCTGGTTCAAGTTCAAGGACACAGGGAAGAGGTAGTGCTGCTCCAAGAGGTAATCCCCCTAATCCCCATGGTTTTAATTTTAGGAATAATGAGCAGCGGGATCGTTACAATGTGTTAGTGAATAGAAGGATAGTTAGCACTAGGTATATGAATGATGTTGTTCTTGATACCTTAGGCTTGCGTGATGACTTTGATTGGATGCTTGATAGGGCATGATGGACTTATTTTTTGAATTTAAAGTATCCAACTTACACTGAGCTTACATTGGAATTTCTTAGTTCTATTGAGGCTCATATCCTTCAAGGGGAAGGTTGTTCTGCAGGCTGGATCACTTTCTGACTGTTCAATAATGAGCATTGCTTAAATTTGGAGGAGTTTAATGAGATTTTTGGATTGCCTGCTGGGGGGAAATGAGGCACCCAAGTGGTTTTTTCGTAATTTCTTTTTGGGCTCATATCTCTTATGGGTCAGGTTCATATGATTCCTCCAATTGTAAGGCATTTTTTCTGCTGAATCCTTGCGTTCGATATCTCCACTGAATCATGGCTCATACTCTATTTGGGTGTGGGCGTGGGGATAGTGATGGCAATGTTCGTGCTGATGAACTTGCTTTTATGTGGGCTATTCTTAATGATGTCAAAATAAACACTGGATCTTTTCTTGTTAGGCATCTGCTTAGGGTAGCTAGAGCCCAATCTGGGGCCATTGTTATTGGTGGGCTTATCACGGCGATAACCAATTTCTTTGAAAATGATTTGGATAGTCTGGAGGCAGTTCAAGGAAACTCTAGGATTAATCTCGACTCTTGTTTAGCAATTAAGATGATTATCAAAGAGGATGGACTTTTCTGCCTTCGTTTGCCCAATTGTGCTCAACCCTTTCCCCTTCCTAACCCATCTGCTATCATTGTGCGCAACCGTGAAAATTAGCACACACCTGGGAGTGCAACAGATGAACCCATTGATGTTCAGTGCCCCCTTCGCCCTCCACCAAGGGCAGGCACCTTTCGTCCTTCTTCTTCTTCTTTTGCAGGTCCTTCGGAGGATGGTCTCACACGGATTTATGCTTCTTTGGAGGAACTTCACGCTGAGCAGACGCAACAGCGCCACATACTAGAGGCGCTTCGTTAGCAGGGTCAGGCTACTGATGACCGCCTGCAGGCCTTGGAGGGGACAGTTCAGAGTATGGAGAGCATGATCCGGGCCATTCATGGTTGGCATTTGAATCAAAATCATTTTCCACCACTGCAGTGAGTTATTTTCTTTTCTTTTTACCCTTCTCTTGTTTTAGATTTTTACATTGGGGACAATGTAGGTTCTAAGCTTGGGGGGATATTTTCATATTTTTATTTTTATTTTAGATAATTGGTATTATCATTTAGAGTCTCATGCATTATCATGTCTTGTTTTGCATTGCATTTTCATGTTACATTTTCACACCATCATATCTCTTAGATTTTTTGTTGAACTTGTGCCCCTCTCTTTTGAGGATTTTGAGATGATATTGATTTGGAACCCAATTTGTTGATTCTTGTAATTGGCTACAGGCATTGTTTTAATTGATAGTAGAGGTAATCTTTTGATAGTTGATAATCAGTATATGTTATTTGAATTTGTGCTTTTCATTGATTTTTGAACCTCTAAATTGTGAGATTTTAGCCTGTATGAGATTTATGCATTGTATGATTTTTGTTCCCATTCTTTGTGTTGAGTGATATTCATCATTGATCTTGTGCTCTAGAACTTGATTTGAAACCATTTTGAGGCGAAATTTTTGGTTGTATGCTTGAATATGATTAAGGCATCTTAGGTATTTTTCTGGCCTTCTGAAATTGTTACACTTTCATCCACTAGTTGCCCATTTTGAGCTTATTGCATAATTAATTTTCTTGATGCCTATGATGATATATTGTCGGTAATCATTTAGAATATTAAATGGAGCAAAGTGGGTTTGAAAGTTGTGAAAAATGTGTTGGGAATCATATGTGAATGACCATTCTCTGTTAAAAAAAAAATCATAAGAAGCTTGAAAAAGAGGAGAAAGAGGAGAAGGAAAAGTAAGGAAGAAAATTCTTTGAAATGTGGAGTTATGTTTTTGATTGAAAAATTATCTTTGCTCCATTTATGTTCTATTGGATTACTTGTGTTTATTGAAAATCTTGATGAGCTCTGTCGCGACCGGGATCGCGACGAAAAATAGCAACTCATATAATTTTAGAAAATGAAAATGGAGTCGTCACCAATTTTATTTAAATTAGGAAAAATTGAAAAACCTTTCTTTGAAAATGGTCTTTGGAACCAGATTGGGTTCGGGAGTCGGTTATGGATAGGGAAGGGCGGAAACTTAATCTCACAGCACCCCTAACACACTCATTCTAAAATGGTACCTTAAATTGTTTGTGTGGAATTTTATAACTTTTGAAAATATTTGTCTTATCATTTTTTTAAAAAAACAGATAAATAAAAAAAATTTAAAAGAAGGAAAAAAAAAGATTTTATGAATCATCGAGTTATCACAACTTAAATGATTTCAAAAAAAGAGATTAACAAACTGTCACAGCTCAGCTAATCTGATTTTATAATTTCTCAACAACGTTTAATTATTTTATTTTTCCTAAAAAAAACCAACAGCTAAAAAAAATAATAAATATGATAAACAAAGCTACCGAAAAAAAAGAAAAAACATGTAACAAGTTAAACGAAATCCAAATAAATCCTAAGATGATTTTTATTTGTCACTATTATTACTATTTAGATGTATTAAATTTATAGATAAGCTCATGAAAAAACATAACTATTGTTATTTCTCTATACTACCCAAACTCAAAAGAAGGCCTTGGATCACAAAAAAAGTAAAATAACCATGAAGCCCAACTCAGCAGAACCCTTTTCTTTTATTATACTTTTTGTTATAAATTCTTTTTTTTAAAACATACATGCTACTTTAAAAAAAATAAAAAAATAAAAAAATGAAAGCAAAAAATTGATAGCTACATAGAATGCAGTTATTTGTGCCCTATTCTTGTGCTAGAATGAATGCTATGTCCTTGTTTAAATGCATATTTGGAAGGTTTTGTGTTTATATTTGATATATTCTGAATCTAAGCCTTTCTGATATGTTATTTTGCAAAATTGAACTTTAATGATCATTGATTGAGTAAATTTATATATGTTATTGATTTGGTGTTTTCTCTATGATAGGAGGGGCTCCAAACAAGGTTAAATATGGAGCAATTGAGCTTAAAAAGGAAGAGGAAGCCAAATTGGCATTCCAGCAAGCAATGCCGCGGCGCAAGGCAGAGCACGCCGCGACACAAAAAAGATTTTTCAGCCTGGTCATACTTGGACCCGGGGCAAGAGCGTCGCGGCGTGGTGAAGTGAACGTTGCGGCGGTACATAGACCGACCCATTGTGCGCCGCGGCGCGCATATGTGGCCGCTGCGGCGTGAAGGCAGCTGCTGAGCCTATAAATAGATTTTTATACGTTTTTCTCAAAATCTCTCATCTCTCTCTCCGTTTTCTCTCTATTTTTCTGAGTTTTGGCCATTTGGCCATCTCTTTATTTTTAGGTTTTGTTAGTTTAGTTAGTTTAGGTTAGTTTTAGGTTAGATAACTTGGCTAGATCTTCATTGCTGGTGGATTGGAGGCCAGGATCAAAGGATTGAAGAAGGATTCAAGCTTCAGAGACAAATCAATGAGCTGCTTTCTCTCTTTTCCCTTTCTCTCTTATCTTCCTTATCTTTTTTATAGCTAAGCTATGTTTTAGGAATATTTTGGATCCTTTTATATATATTAATGATGTGTTTTTCTCTAAGTTTGTGTGGATGTTTAATTATGGTTCAATCATTATCTGTGTTTAATGCTTGTTCTTGGTTGGCCTCAATTACATGATCATAATATTAACAAATGAACTAGACATAGGGATTTGTTGATATGGATATGGTGTGGTTGATACATGTTCGGCGAGTTCAATTGGCTTGGATGAGTTGATTCGTTAATAGGATAGAAATATACCTATTAACCATGTATAGTGTGTGATTGAGAATAGATCATTCATGAGTGAAAGTTGCGCTGGCTCTCAAGGAAACTTAGTGAGTTGGGCAATTGAAACCAGGGTTGATTGACCTAGACATAGGCTTTTGACTAATGAAGATTCTCAAGCTAACCTAATCAATGCATTTGTGTTTATGAGGGGAATTGCATGTTGTTGATAGATGTAGGGGGTGAAGGAGGATTTCTTGAAACCTAACCGCTTTTAGGTTTATTGCTTTTATAGGTTAGACAGTTTGTATATTATTTTTCTATTTTTATGTCCTTGTCTAGAATTGATTAAGTTATTGGTTGGTACTTAGCTTTATAATCGAATATCCTCGTGGGAACGAACTTTTACTCTGTATCTGTATTACTTGTGCGATCCGTGCACTTGCGGTTAGCAAAAAGGGCAACACGTTTGACCCTCAACAAAAACAGAGGCTTGTAGCCTCTGATAAGGAGAAAAAAAAAACAAAGAGGCTTTCAGCCTCTGAAATGGGAAAATGAAAAAGTAAGGTATCATGTTGGGAAGGATCTGGTGTTGAGGTTCGACGGTCGGTTGGGAAGGATCTGGTGTTGAGGTCCGACGGTCGGTTGGGAAAGATCTAGTGTTGAGGTCTGACAGTCGGTGCGAGGAAGGATCTGGTGTTGAGGTCCGACGGTCGGTGAGGGGAAGAATCTGGTTTCTGAGGTCCGACGGTCGGTGAGGGGAAAGATCTGGTGTTGAGGTCCGACGGTCGATGAGGGGAAGGATCTGGTTTTTGAGATCCGACGGTCGGTGCAGGGGGTTCTGATTTTGTGAGATCCGATGGTCGGTGCAGGGGGTTCTGGTTTTGTGAGGTCCGACGGTCGGTGCAGGGGAAGGATCTAGTTTCTGAGATTCGACGGTCGGTGCAGGGAAGGATCTGGTGTTGAGGTCCGACGGTCGGTGAGGGGAAGGATCTGGTTTCTGAGATCCGACGGTCGGTGCAGGGGGTTCTGGTTTTGTGAGATCCGACGGTCGGTGTAGGGGGTTCTGGTTTTGTGAGGTCCGACGGTCGGTGTAGGGGAAGGATCTGGTTTCTGAGATCCGACGGTCGGTGCAGGGGGTTCTGGTTTTGTGATATCCGACGGTCGATGCAGGGGAAGGATCTGGTTTCTGAGATCCGACGGTCAGTGCAGAGGGTTCTGGTTTTGTGAGATCTGACGGTCGGTGCAGGGGGTTCTGGTTTTGTGAGGTCCGACGGTCGGTGCTGTTTGGGTGATGGAGATGAAAAGAGGGTGAAAGGTTGGAGAATATATAATATGGGTGATGAAGATTTTTCACTGAGTGGACTCGATTGGGTTTGGAAGGTTGAAGGTAGTGGTTCATTGGTGAAGAAGATAAGTGGAAGATCTTTGTGTTGTTGAGGTTTGAAGGTGGTTTTATGGTTGGTTGATGGTGGTGGCAGAGGGTTGGCTTAGGGTGTGATGAAGATTGTGGTTGCTGTTATGCAGGTGATGAGGGGGAAAATGGTGGTTTCTGATGGGTCTTTTAAGAGGATGGGAGTGTGAACGTGTGTGCTTGTGAGTGTATGAGAACCAGAACGAGAACAAGAGGAAAAAAAATATAGAAAAAAAATCAACAATCCTAACTATTCAAATGCAGGTAATAATGACAAAAGTCAAGATACATAAGGAAAGAGCGAAACAATATACCTCTGAGAGTTTAAAAAAAAAACTGAAAGTTTCTTTCTATTCGATTCTTTCTTTTTACAATTTCACCTCTCACTTTTTCTCAATACCCAGTTTTCTCACCAGTAGTAAATAGTAGTTGCAGGTGAGTTTAAAGTTTCCAACTAGGAAGAAAAAGCGTAAACAAAGGAAATCCCCCCCCCAAAAATCCCCCTTTCTTTACATCGTCCCCTTTTATAGGCATAAAGAAATTCTGGTTGGCATGCCCGAGCATAGATTGTGTAGTCTCTTTCTATCCCCTTTTCTTTGCTTGCTTCATCTCTTATAAGTAAACTATCCAAATTTCCTTTTTTTTTATGGACAGCTTAGGTAGCAACATATGGCAGAGCATTGGTCATTTTTCAATTTCCAGTTTGATGAACCTTCCCTGTTTTTTTACTCTGCACTCCTTCTAGTTGGCTTGGGCAGCACGAGATTGTGCCATCCCTGTCGGCTCTCTGTTTTTGGCTTTAAAACTTGCTTCCTTTTTTCTCTTTTCCTGCCTCTATCCCATTTTGTGTATCTGTGGTTCAACGCTGCAAGAGTTGCATCAGGGACAACAGCTGCAAGAGCTGCATCAAAGGTAGTAGCTGCAAGAGTTGCATCACAGGCAGCAGTGCCTTCACCATTTAATGCTTCATTTTTCAAAATTTTTAATTCACATTTTTTTCTTTTTTTGCCAATGATCAAAATAGCATGCATTTGACCCTATGTTTGCAGGTCTACTAATTTGTCTTTTCTCTCTTTTTTTTTTATTTTATTAGAAACTTAACATAAATGGGCTAAGGTGGATGGATTTGAATATTTCTCTATTGGGTAGGGCTTGATCTGGATTAGAAACTAAAGGAATGAGAAGGGAAAAAAGAAAAATATTTTTCTATATTTTTTTGGTATCTGTATATATATTATTATTATTATTATTATTATTATTTATTTTTTTATGCCTAGTCAAAATTGGGTGTTCATAAGCCATTTTGTGCAAACCTTCCTTTCTCTACCTTACGTATCATCATTCCCATGACCCCATTACAACCCTTGAAAGACCTTTTGATTCTTGCATGCATGCTGATTATTAGTGGAAATTTAGTTTCTTATCAAGCATATGGAAGTGCATTTTCTTTGATGGATTTTGAGCGTATAGTTTTCACCCTTAAACACTTTGAGTGTGGTTAGTGGAGTGAACTTAATTCAATCAGTGAGGATGCATGATTTTTGAGAACTTAGCCTCTAATTGGACTTGATTTTGATTACCTCTCAGATTCTTTGTTTGCCTTAGCCTATTGCTTGGATATTGTTTTCTCGGGTTCCTTATTCTTCATTGTCTTTTGATCCCACTTCTTGGTTTGACATTGGTTATTGTTTGGGGACAAGCAAAATCTTAAGCTTGGGGGGATTTGATGTGTATGAAATAACATCATATTTTGTTCTTATTTTGCATGCATTCTTGAGCATTTTAGGCATTTTAGTTTCCCTTTTTAGTTTATTTTTCCTTTAGTTCAGATAACTGCGGTGTTTTTGGTGTTCTTGTGCAGGATTAATGTTGAATTGGCCTTGGATTGAATGGAATGCTCGCATGTTTGAAGTTAGAGCTTAATGGATAGCAATAAAGGTGCAAAAAAGTCATTCCAGAGGGATCCACGGCCTGCCCATGGATCAAACCACGGCCATGGATCGATGGGCAACTTAAAGAAGGAAAAGAGAATTCTAGAGAGTTTCATGGCTTGGCCGTGGATCCATCCACGACCGTGGAATTCAACAGCATGCAAAATTGGCCTGTGGCAGAATGATCCACGGCCATGGATCGCAGTGCGCAGCAGTTTTTAAGTTTTTATTATTATTTTTTTGGGGGTTTTTTAGCCAATTAAAAACCCTAGTTTATAAATAGATGTTCTGAATACAATTTGGGGGTTCTAATTTGGTTTTGGATGAGGCACATTAGAGGCTCTTGATCTTCATCTTCTCCTTTCTTCTTCCACTGTTACGGGTTTGAGATGTTCTTAAATTTGTTTTCTTGTTCCTTCTTCTCTATGTCTGAGTAGTTTCTTTTGTTTCTAGGATTGGGCAATGCCCTTTGATACATTGATAATAATTAAATGACGTTGTTTCCCCTTTTATTGATCTTGAATGTTCTTTGATTCAATTCTTATTGCTCTTATTCATGTGAATTTGCTGGCCACTTATTTGCATCTCATAGGTATTTAGGGACGTACTGAGAAGTGAACCTAGGTGTTGGAACTATAAGAATTGAACTTAAGGTCTAAATCACTGTGAACACCCAATTTTGACCAGACTAAAAAAGAAAAGAAGTAAAAAATAAAAATAAAATAATAATAAAAAAATAAAAAAATAATAAAAATAAAAAAATATAAAATAAAATAATAAAAAAATAGTCACATGCAAAGACCACACTCATGTTCCCACTAACACACACTCACTCCATTTTTTTTCTTTTCTTTTTCTACTTTGCTCTCCACTCACTCACGTAACACACACCTGCTCCCTCACTAATTGCACCTACTCCCTCACTAATTCACCCACTCCATTATACAGCACACACCCATTCCATTATCACGCTCCCATGTTATCCATACCATAAAAGGGATAGCAGATAATAGCTTGAAGGGAAGACTCATTTATCTGGGGAAAGAGCCAACCTGAGGATTTGGATTCACGTCTGCAGACACTCATCCTCACTATCAAAAACCACATCTTCATCCTTAAACAAAAAGGACCATCTTCATCTCCATCAACATCCAAACAACCCCTCCAAAACTGTGACTGCCCTTGTTCACCACCATAACCAAAACCTTTCCACCCACCATCTACCATCTTGATCATCCTCTAACCATCCCTCACTCCATTTCAACCAAAACACCACCATAACCGTGACTCCCCCTCTCACCATGCCATGACCGTGACCTTTCCCTCATAATCATCTTCCAAACACATATTCATCATCTCTTCCCATCAACCACCTATCTTCCTCTCCTTCACCTACCATCAGCCATCAAACTATCATCCACGGCAGCAAGCTCCCTTGGCATCCACCTTCCATCACCCAAGCATTTTCTGCCATCAACCTCCCAGTCGACCGTCGAATCCATCCTCTCATCCGACCGTCGGACCGCACATGTCATCGGCCTTTCAACCGACCGTTAAACCCCGATCCTCCAAACTTCACCCCATTCTCATCACCTTCCTCGCCACCATAAGACCACATCACAATCGACCGTCGGGCCGTAATCCTTTAAACCAAATCCATCCCCTCACTCGACCAACTTCACAAAGCCCACCTTCACCTCTAACTCGACTGTCGAACCACCCCAGTTACTAGCCCACCTTCACCTCCAACTCGACCGTCGAACCATACCATTGTGACCCTCGACAAACTTCACAAAGCCCACCTTCACCTCTAACCCGACCGTCGAAACCATCCCACAAACCAGACCACCTACCTCTCAAATCTCCAAACCACATTTCAAACACCATCACATACATTGACCGTCGAAATCCAAAGAGCCACATCCTTCCCCTTTCCGATTGTCGAACTCAAGCACAAACTCCATCACATCCGACCGTCGGACCCCAAAAGCAAGACCACCTACATTCTCCACCGACCGTCGAACCGTGAGTTCCACTCCTCTCACCGACGAGCCATCCAAACCTCCATCACCATCAACCAAACTCCATCCTCTCACTCGACCATCGAATCCATCCTTCACTCGACCGTCGAACCACACCAGCCTACTACCCCTCACCGACAACCCATCCAAACTCCATCACCATCCACCAACCTCCAACTCGATCGTCGAACCCTAAATCTTTCCCCTCACCGACCGACCCAAGATCCTTTCCAACCGACCGTCGAACTCCAAATCCTTCCCAACCAACCGTCGGATCAGATACCAAATCCTTCAACTAACCGATTGTCGGATCAGATACCAAATCCTTCAACCAACCGACTGTCGGGCTGCCAATACCGATCCTCTCCTACGAGTCACCTCTTGCATTACCAGAGTGTTTATTGAGCGACCTTGTGCTCGACCGCCGGATCTCGAAAAGTAGCTCCCGACCGTCGTACTTCGAAAGCATCGACCGTCGAACCGAAGAAGTCACCACCCTCCCCTGCTAATTTGATCGTAAACGAGGTCCTTACTTGTTATATCTCCCGCTTTTGGGTTATCTCTTTCTTGGTTTTCTTTTTACGTTTCCTTGTTCTTTTTTTTTTTTATTTCATTTATTATCGTTTGTTGGGCTAGATTTTGGGAGTTAAAAATGATAAATAAAGAAATAATTAAAATTTTTAAAAAGGAATAAAAATGGGTTACTTGAGTTACGACACTTGCTAACCCTTATATTTTGTAAATATCGGAGTCATGCGACAACTTGATGATTATTATTATTATTATTATTATTATTATTATTATTATTATTATTATTATTATTATTATTATTATTATTATTATTATTATTATTATTATTATTATCATGTTTTTTTTTAAGTTAAATCACTAATTGATAATCTTAAATAAAAATTTCGTAACAAACTCGATGAATAATGGGTGACGTCTCTAGCGTGACGTGAGCTTCACCTATTTAATTCTTAATTTGGATAACTGAGTCGCGACGGCTTGTAATTCAAATTTTTGAAATTATTTTAATTAAAATCAACTAACCCATAAATATTTTTTAGAGAACTACGTAACTTTGAGTTCCCCATTGCACCAGGGGATACGTAGGAGCAGAATTTCATTTGTCAAGCCAAAATTAAATTTTCATAATTTTGTGGTTTCGCTTTGTAAATAGTTACATTGTTTTTGTAAAATGGGGTAAAATAAATATTCCAAGGATTGTTAATGATTTGCACAATTAACTCAAGGTACCGTCTTAGGACGGGTGCGTTAGGGGTGCAGTGGGATTAAGTTTCCACCCTTCCCTAAGCATAACCGACTCCCGAATCCAATCTGGTTCCAAAGACCATTTCCAAATAAGAGGTTTTTCCAATTTTTCCTAAGTTAAAAATAAAATTGGTGGCGACTCCATTTTCTCAATTTCATATTCTAAAATCCTATCGAGTTGCTATTTTTCACCGCGGTCACCGGTCGCGACAGATGGCGACTCCACTGGGGATGCTTGAGAGTCAAGCCTGTAAAAGTTAGTTATGCAAAATTTTTGGTGATCTTTAGGTGTTTGTTTTACCTTTTTTTTATTATTTGATGATTTTTTATATATATTATTTTTAGTGTTAATTGTTGTACTATCTGAACCTTAGGGTAGAAAATTTTTGGAATTTGTTCTGTATTTGCTTTGTTTTGCAGGATGTGGGTAGTCTATTAGGATTGTAAAGGTTTGTACGCTCCCAGCACCCACTGCACCTACACATAAAGCACACACAATCGAGTGGGGCCTTATACCCGGGTCTGAGTGAAGCTTAAGTTAAGTAGAGGTTGCGTAGTAGTAGCCATTTTGGATGTACTTCCTGTTTGGTTATCGCGAAAACCTCATCTAGAGTGTGCCTTTTTCATGGATGTCCCACACCTAGTGGTTTACCCACTATTTCGTGGTCAACAATCTGAAATAGGACTTGGCTCTAGAGACCTTTAGAACAGAAGAGCCACCCAATGAAAGTTCTCACGAATCAGAAGGACTCTTAGATCTTTAGGATAGAGAGTCTCAAGTTTAAGGCAACCTTATTAGGACACAAAGGGAGCGTACTTCTTCTTTCCTCATGCCATCCATTCTTAAAAAAAAAAAAACTTAAAAAAAATATATTTTCTTACATTCTTAAAAAAAAAAATCATCTTGCATTTTTATAACCTTAAAAAAAATAACTTGCATTTCATGACATTGTATTTTTCTTAAAAAAAAGACGGGAAGAAAAATGAAAAAGTGTTTTCAAAGTTCATTCATTTTGTGCATCTCATGCATTTCATCCTATTCTTTGTTAAATGCTATTTTGTTTTAATAAATCATCTTGCATTTTCATGACATAGCATAAAAAAAAGAGGAAAGAAAAAAATGAAAAAGTGTTTTCAAAGTTCATTCATTTTGTGCATCTCATGCATTTCATCCTGTTCTTTGTTAAATGTTATTTTGTCTTAATAAATCAATTTGGTTTGAACCAGAGAGAGCCTAGGAAGGAAGAGACCAATCAAATCCACATTCACAAGCCTAGATCTCGGACTAGAATGGCTGCTGATAACCCCGAGGAAGGGAGAAACCTGAGTATGGAAGTTGATGAGATTAAAGGGAGGATGGATGAAGTGACGGAGTCTATGAGAAGAATGGAGGAAATGGTGTTGTCCATGAGAGAGACTCTCACCTTGATTGGGGCTACTCGAAGTACAAGAATGACTGGGGCACATTCGCGCCTGCCAACTATCACTTCAATGAGGACAAACCCCGGAATGACCACTGAGATGCCTGTTGTAGGAAGAACCTTGGATACCGCACCGCTAGTAATTCCTATCGGGGAAGGGTATCGATCTTCAGAGGATACTCGAAATGAGGTTCATGGTAATGCTGAATTCACCTGGGAACAACGATGTATGTCCATCCCAGTGACAACGGGATTCCCTACTGGGAGTGGTCATGCGGCAATTCAGAAGGATAGGATGGAAAAAGAATGGAAAGAAAGGATGGAAGAGCAAATCAAAGCGATCAAGGGCCCCAGTGCTTATGGATCGTTTAGAATAGAAGAGCTGTGTCCTACCGTGGAGGTCGTAATCCCTAAAGACTTCAAGATTCCTCATTTTACCAAGTATGACGGGAGTGGTAACCCTCGGTTTCATTTGATTAGTTATGGAACCAAGATGGCTGTTTGGTCCAGGGATGATAAGTTCCTCCTTAACTTTTTCCACGAGAGTCTTACAGGCCCCGCTTTAGAGTGGTATCTGCAATTAGACCGCTTTAAGATTTCTTGCTGGACGGAATTGGCTGATCTATTCATGGATCAATACAAGTTCAACCTGGATACAGCTCCAACTCGGGAACATTTGAGCTCAATGCAAAAGGAAGATGAGGAAGCCTTCAAGCAATATGCCCAAAGATGGAGAACTCTCGCAGCACAAGTGCAACCATCGTTGACATTGACAGAAATGTGCTCATATTTTCTAGGGACTTTGGGAGCTCCTTAAATTGAGACAATGGCAGGCGCCGTTTATCTAGACTTTGCTGAGTTGATAGCTGCCGGGGAGAGGATTGAAATTTTGGTAAAAGCAGGTAAATTGCCAACTGGCAATGATGAAAGTAGTTTCAAGAATGAGTTTTTCCTCTAAGGGAAAGGAATCAAAAGTGAGCTATATGCAAAGCCTAAATTGGAAAACCACCATCTTACCCTGCCTACACCGTTCGCCCTCCATCAACTGAAAACCTCTGAACAATGGGAGATCTGAGGATTTGATTGAAGTGGTTGCAAAAAAAAAAAATCAGTGATGATGAACTTATGTTAACTTTCTTGAAGCATTGATGTAATAAATTCGCATGAATATCTTGTTTCCTTTCATTTTCAGTGTCTTTCTTGATATTTACTTCTCTTTCACTTCTTCAAAGTGTCTTCCTCGTATTTGGGGGCCCATCGGACTCCAGTTCTTGGTAATTCTCGGTTTGGTAGATGTCAATAAAGTTCACGTGTGCAAGTATCCTTTGCCAAAAAAAAAATAACAAAAAAGAATGAGTAAAAAAAAAGGAGAAAGATAAAATGGAGCAAAGAAATAATCACTTGGTGTCCATTATCCTTTTTGTCTCTGAATTAAAATTTTTGAAAATGAGCAATCAAGATTTGAAATGAAGATTGGCCGTGTTTCTCTTTCCTTCATGAGAATTCATCTTTTTATTATCTCTCGTTGTCCTTTTTGAGCTTGAAAATTTCTTCAATAAACCCTCGACAAGGATCACCCCTACACTGGGGGATGACACAAAGTAAAGGTTGATTGTCATGATGGCTATTTTGAAGCGTAATAAAAAAAAAGATAAATAAAAAACAAAAACAAAAAAACAAAAAAAAATGACATGGAATAAGTCGTGACAAGGGCGAATGAAAGAAAGTGAAAAGAAAAAGGAAGAAATTAGGAGCGGTAAGAGAAAAGTGTAATTGAAAGTACAAAGGCAATTGATAAAGTTTAACGTTGAACAAGGATCCTTGGTCCCATTCAAACCCTTAAACACTTGTTTGAGCCTTATATCTTTCCTTTCATAACCCCTAGCCTTGGCCACGTTACAAGCCTCAAAAAGTCCATTTTGATCATTGAAGGATTGTTGTCATTTTCACTAACTTTAATTTTGAGACAAAATGTTATGCTCATTTAAGAACCTAATTCATTGCTCTGAAAAAATAAATAAATAAATAAATAAAATCAAAAAAAAGAGAAAAAGAAAAAGAGAGACTTACACCTGGGCAAGTTGTTACCCTATCTGAGCTGGTCCCATATTGGGGCATGCTCCTCCTTAGTTCAATTTGACCTACATCGGGACAAATCTTTTGGGTCACTAGGGCGAGTTTCTGCCCTATGCAGTCCTAGACTAGGACAAATTTCTCTTGGTTCAATTTGCCCCAAATTGGTGTAGCTTCGTGACTCACACTGGGGCAATTTTTGTTCACAAATGACATACTCTGAGCCAAATTCCTTTGATACCCTACATGAGGGCAAATTTTTGTATATATCTGATAAGAAAAAATGGTCATGGTGTCCAGTTGTCGGGTCAAGATCAATCACGTCCATACTGGGATAAAAAAAAAATTTCTTTCTTGCTATTCTATTTCTTGTGTCTTTACCCTTTGTAAATAATACCCTTTTCCGTAGTCAAGCTTCCAAGAACAATCTGGAAGTGGTTCACTTCTTTTCTGTTGTACTTTTTGAGTTCATGTGTGTCAGTTACGTAATGCTTCAGGTAAAGTGAACATGAGTACAACGCCATGATTTGACCATCTAATGGTAATTTCTTATTGACCAATTCAGATCGAAGAGATCTTGGAAATCCCAATTGATGGAAGAGGAGGTACCCGAGCAAAAAAAAAAAAACTCATTAGGTTGAAAACCCGAAAGGGCGGCCTAAACAAAAGTTTAAAAAAAAGAAGAAGAAAAAGTGCCTTTAGTCTGAAAACCTGAAAGGTCGGTCTAAACAAAAGTTAGGGCAAATAGATGGACAAAATCTCAGAGGAAATTGGCCTGAAACACCTTGAAGGGTGCACCCAAACTGGGGCAAATTTTGAATTGCGTGTGATCAGCTACACAGGGGCAGTTTTGTTTGCATTTAGTTGGCCATATTGGGGCAAAATTTTTGAAAGATTAAGGAGAAGCTGTGTTGAAGGAAGTAGCAAGCAGACAGTGATTGAATTATCAAGCAGTTGCGGGGAATCAACTAGATGAGAGTTAAAGTTAAACACTGGGGCAAAATTTTCTCTCAAGGAGTCAGTCAAGTTCATCACATTCCTTGAAAGGAGAGTTGAAAGTGGCAAACAAAGAAAGAGAAAGAAAAAGAAAAAGAAAAAGAAAGAAAGGATGAGTAAGAATGATTGAAGTTATCGGTCCAACGAGCAAAAGCACGTGAACGAGGGGTTTGATTAGTCAAAACTTTTCAAAAGTCGCCATCGGCTCAAAGTTTTTTTTAATAAAACTAAAACAAAAAAAAAAGAAAAAAGAAGGAAAGAAAAAGAAAGAAGAAGAAAAAGGGGAAAGATTGAGGTTATCAGGTCCAACGAGCAAAAGCACGTGAACGAGGGGTTTGATTGGTCAAAACTTTCCAAAAGTCGCCGTTGGTTCAAAAGTCTTTTAATAAAACTAAAACAAAAAAAAGAAGACAAAAAAAAATAGAAGAAGAAAAAGAGAAGAAAAATCTTGTTTTTTGGGACTCAGTTGCCCATTTGTGTTCATTTTAATTTCTGTTAATTCTGTTGAGCGCATCGGCTCTCTGCATTCCATGCATTTTAATTCCTGTTGAGCGCATCGGCTTCTTGCATTTTACTTTCTGTTGAGCGCATCGGCTCCATGCATTTTAAATTCTGTTGAGCGCATCGGCTCCTTGCATTTTACTTTCTGTTGAGCGCATCGGCTCCATGCATTTTAATTCCTGTTGAGCGCATCGACTCCTTGCATTTTAAATTCTGTTGAGCGCATCGGCTCCTTGCATTTTACTTTCTGTTGAGCGCATCGGCTCCATGCATTTTAAATTCTGTTGAGCGCATCGGCTCCTTGCATTTTACTTTCTGTTGAGCGCATCGGCTCCATGCATTTTAAATTCTGTTGAGCGCATCGGCTCCATGCATTTTACTTTCTGTTGAGCGCATCGGCTCCATGCATTTTAATTCTGTTGAGCGCATCGGCTCCATGCATTTTAAATTCTGTTGAGCGCATCGGCTCCATGCATTTTACTTTCTGTTGAGCGCATCGGCTCCATGCATTTTAATTCTGTTGAGCGCATCGGCTCCATGCATTTTAATTCTGTTGAGCGCATCGGCTCCATGCATTTTAATTTCTGTTGAGCGCATCGGCTCCATGCATTTTAAATTCTGTTGAGCGCATCGGCTCCTTGCATTTTAATTTCTGTTGAGCGCATCGACTCCATGCATTTAAATTTCTGTTGAGCGCATCGGCTCCATGCATTTTAAATTGCTTGAGCGCATCGGCTCCATGCATTTTAATTCCTTTTGAGCGCATCGGCTCCATGCATTTTAAATTCTTTGAGCGCATCGGCTCCATGTATTTTACTTTCTGTTGAGCGCATCGGCTCCATGCATTTTAATTCCTGTTGAGCGCATCGACTCCTTGTATTTTACTTTCTATTGAGCGCATAAGCTCCATGCATTTTAAATTCTATTGAGCGCATCGGCTCCATGCATTTTAAATTCTGTTGAGCGTATCGGCTCCATGCATTTTAATTTCTATCAATTCTTTGAGCGCATCGGCTCCATGCATTTTAAATTCTGTTGAGCGCATCGGTTCCATGTATTTCAATTTCTGTCATTTACTTTTGAGTGCATTGGCTCACTGCATTTCAACTTTCTATCGTTGTTCCTGCTCTGTTTTACATTTATCCTTTTATGCATTGCCGGACAAAATTGGAGTTCATATCTTTACTCGTTTCTTATGACGATAAAAAATCAATCACAGTTTTTCTTTTTATCTAATAAGAAACAAGTAAAGAGGGGCAACTGTGAACACCCAATTTTGACCGGACTAAAAAAGAAAAGAAGTAAAAAATAAAAATAAAATAATAAAAAAATAATAAAATAAAAAAAAAAAAAAAATATAAAAAAAAAAAAAAAAAAATAGTCACGTACAAAGACCACACTCATGTTCCCACTAACACACACTCACTCCATTTTTTTTTATTTTCTTTTTCTACTTTGCTCTCCACTCACTCACGTAACACACACCTGCTCCCTCACTAATTGCACCTACTCCCTCACTAATTCACCCACTCCATTATACAGCACACACCCATTCCATTATCACGCTCCCATGTTGTCCATACCATAAAAGGGATAGCAGATGATAGCTTGAAGGGAGGACTCATTTATCTGGGGAAAGAGCCAACCTGAGGATTTGGATTCACGTCTGCAGACACTCATCCTCACTATCAAAAACTACCTATTCATCCTTAAACAAAAAGGACCATCTTCATCTCCATCAACATCCAAACAACCCTCCAAAACGTGGACGCCTTGTTCACCACCATAACCAAAACCTTTCCACCCACCATCTACCATCTTGATCATCCTCTAACCATCCCTCACTCCATTTCAACCAAAACACCACCATAACCGTGACTCCCCTCTCACCATGCCATGACCGTGACCTTTCCCTCATAATCATATTCCAAACACATATTCATCATCTCTTCCCATCAACCACCTATCTTCCTCTCCTTCACCTACCATCGACCATCAAACTATCATCCACGGCACAAGCTCCCTTGGCATCCACCTTCCATCACCCAAGCATTTTACGCCATCAACCTCCCAGTACCGACCGTCGAATCCATCCTCTCATCCGACCGTCGGACCGCACGTAAGCCATCGCCTTTCAACCGACCGTTGAACCCCGGATCCTCCAAACTTCACCCCATTCTCATCACCTTCTCGCCACCATAAGACCACATCACAACCGACCGTCGGGCCGTAATCCTTTAAACCAAATTCATCCCCTCACTCGACCAACTTCACAAAGCCCACCTTCACCTCTAACTCGACCGTCGAACCACCCCGCTTACTAGCCCACCTTCACCTCCAACTCGACCGTCGAACCATACCATTGTGACCCTCGACAAACTTCACAAAGCCCACCTTCACCTCTAACCCGACCGTCGAAACCATCCCACAAACCGGACCACCTACCTCTCAAATCTCCAAACCACATTTCAAACACCATCACATACATCGACCATCGAAATCCAAAGAGCCACATCCTTCCCCTTTCCGACCGTCGAACTCAAGCACAAACTCCATCACATCCGACCGTCGGACCCCAAAAACAAGACCACCTACATTCTCCACCCGACCGTCGAACCGTGAGTTCCACTCCTCTCACCGACGAGCCATCCAAACCTCCATCACCATCAACCAAACTCCATCCTCTCACTCGACCATCAAATCCATCCATTCACTCGACCGTCGAACCACACCCGCTACTACTACCCCTCACCGACAACCCATCCAAACTCCATCACCATCCACCAACCTCCAACTCGATCGTTGAACCCTAAATCTTTCCCCTCACCGACCGACCCAATATCCTTTCCAACCGACCGTCGAACTCCAAATCCTTCCCAACCGACCGTCGGATCAGATACCAAATCCTTCAACTAACCGACTGTCGGATCAGATACCAAATCCTTCAACCAACCGACTGTCGGGCTGCCAATACCAGATCCCTCTCCTACGAGTCACCTCTTGCATTACCAGAGTGTTTATTGAGCAGCCTTGTGCTCGACCGCTGGATCTAAGAAAGTAGCTCCCAACCGTCGGACTTCAGAAAGCAATTCGACCGTCGAACCAAAGAAGCCAGCCACCCTCCCCTGCTAATTTGATCGTAAACGAGGTCATTACTGTTATATCTCCCAGTTTTGGGTTATCTGTTTCTTGGTTTTCTTTTTACGTTTCCTTGTTCTTTTTTTTTTAATTTTTATTTCATTTATTATCAGTTTATTGGGCTAGATTTTGGGAGTTAAAAATGATAAATAAAGAAATAATTAAAAGTTTTTAAAAAGGAATAAAAATGGGTTACTTGAGTTGCGACAGCTTGCTAACCCTTATATTTTATAAATATCGGAGTTACGGCAACTTGATGATTTACATTATTATTATTATTATTATTATTATTATTATTATTATTATTATTATTATTATTATTATTATTATTATTATTATTATTATTATTATTATTATTATCATGTTTTTTTTTAAGTTAAATCGCTAATTGATAATCTTAAATAAAAATTTCGTAACAAACTCGATGAATAATGGGTGACGTCTCTAGCGTGACGCGAGCTTCACCTATTTAATTCTTAATTTGGATAACTGAGTCGCGACGACTTGTTAATTCAAATTTTTGAAATTATTTTAATTAAAATCAACTAACCCACAAATATTTTTTAGAGAACTACGTAACTTTGAGTTCCCCATTGCACCAGGGGATACGTAGGAGCAGAATTTCATTTCTGTCAAGCCAAAATTAAATTTTTATAATTTTGTGGTTTCGCTTTGTAAATAGTTACAATATTTTTGTAAAATGGGGTAAAATAAATATTCCAAGGATTGTTAATGATTTGCACAATTAACTCAAGGTACCGTCTTAGGGCGGGTGCGTTAGGTGCAGTGGGATTAAGTTTCACTCTTCCCTAAGCATAACCGACTCCCGAATCCAATCTGGTTCCAAAGACCATTTCCAAATAAGAGGTTTTTCCAATTTTTCCTAAGTTAAAAATAAAATTGGTGGCGACTCCATTTTCTCAATTTCATATTCTAAAATCCTATCGAGTTGCTATTTTTCACCGCGGTCACCGGTCGCGACAATCACGAGAGTAGTTTTAGCCTTTCGAGGATTCAATGAATTACCACAAAGCGTAATAGGTTCAATTTAAATTCAATTACCACGAGAGTATGAATTAGTTTAATTGGGCACGAATCTTATATCTTGAGAAAGAACATTAACTAATTTAGGGTAATTCATCTTCAATTGAATTTCAGATTTAATAAAAGGGTTGTCAATTAGGATTTATCTTGTATCATTGTGGTATTTCAATCTTGGAAGCTTTCTTGAATTTGAAAATCCCCTTCTTGATAACTTGTTATTTTTGTTCTAAATTCTGCACTTTGATTTTTATTTAATTGCTTGTTACTACATTCTTCTTAATAAACAATCATATTCTCTTTTGTTTAATTTAATTGAATTAATTAATTAATTGGTATTCATAGACACAGTCCATATGGATTCGATCTTTTTATTACTTGACGACGAAACCGTACACTTGCCGATTTCATGCACCAATAGTGACGTTAACCATTGACTTGCTTTGTCCCTAAGAGAGAAAGGAAAGAGTCACAATCGGATTGCATCATCTGTAACTCTATTGTACTTGATAGTATCATACAACTGTAAGAACCTGCCCAAATGCTGATTTGGATCATCCAAAGGCAATCCTCTAAACTGAACAGAATTCTGAATCATAGAGATTAATGTTGATTTTACCTCAAAATTATTAGCCACCACAATTGGTTTTATAATACTCCATCCATATTTTTTAGCAATGGCCGTGGAATACTCAAGCATGGTCTGCTCTGCTAGGGTAGCTTTTTCTTCACGATTTGCCTCAGGTATTGGTTGTTTCTCTATCCTATTTATATCTTCTATCACAATTGCAATAAAAGACTATTTTTTTAACGTGCGAGCTATTTTCTCAATTTCTAGATCAAAAGTCAAATTAGAAAAACTGATATCGAATAAGTATAAACAAAAAAATATAAAGTGACAAATTAATTAAAAATAAAAATAAAAATAAAATAAGAAATAGAAATAGAAATAAAAAATAAAATAAAAAAATAAAATAAAATAAGGAATAAAATAAAAGAGCGTCTAAATTAACTAGAACTTTTCGCTTCTAATATTGCCAAACTTATCACTGGCAACGTCACCAAAAACTTGATACGCGTAAAATACACTAAGAGCAAGTGCACCATATCGCCAAGTAATATAGGACTTGAGTCTCAGTTATCAATCTTATGAGAAAGAATTGGTAATTACTAGATTCGTAAAACCCTTTGTTATTCAGATACTCGAAAGTGTATGAAGAAATTTGAAATAAAATCATAAAACAAATAAAGAAAAATAATGAATGATCAAGCAAAGAATAGATAATCAATGAGAGAGAGACTAAGGTGCAAGGTTCACTTGAATCCAATTATTCAGATTTTCTTTCATTTATGATGTAAGGTAATTCTTTTGCCAATATTCTCTTACCTGCTATTGAATCCCAATGGTCATGGATGAAACACTATCGTATTAATAAATTAAATCACTTATTTGGTCATTTAGTTGAATTAATTAGAAATGCATTAAGCTTCAATTCAAGAGATGAACTAATATACCTGTCAATTCCATTGGTAAGAAAAATTGATGTTTGGTCATTCACCAATCTAATCATAGGCTTACCTTATAGATCCACTCATTAAATGCGGATGGTCACCGGTCAAACAATGAATTAAAACATGCTAAAAGTGATCAAGTTATGACAAGCATGCAAGTAATATGATAGATCCTAAAAGAAATTACTTTAATCAAATTAGAAATTAAACCCAAATAATTAAGAAAAAAAGATCTCCCATAGCCCTAGTTATGAGTTTAGCTACTCATATTCAATACAAATAAACTCATATCATAATACAAACCCATGGAAAAAAAACCCAAAAAAATGGAAAAATTAGAGAGAAAGAGAAATCAAAACCCCTTTAATGGAGATTATGATCTTCAAGCCTTCAAGAATCGAATCCTCTCTTCAAAGTTGTCCTCCAAAGCCTGCTGTCGCAAAATAACTTTATCAGGATTAGGGGTTTTCTGCATGATGTTCAAAGTCTGTTGAATTTGGCGTAACTTCTTCTATTTATTGAAATTCACGTGCTCTGTTACGCAACTAACGCCTAGGCGCTAACTTTTGGACGCTTGGGCGCTGAGCCATTTAAATCAGGACGCGCGCTGTTACACGTTGCGCGCTCAGGCGCTCCTCACTAGCGCTCGAATGTTGGACTACTAAATCACCGCTGCTGCATACGCTTTAGGCGCTCAAGCGCTCCAACACCAGTGCTTAAACGCTGGTCACCTGATGATATTTTGTGCTTTTTCTTGCTTCTTTGAGCGTCTACTCTTTTTCATGTGTAATTACCTAACAAAAACACACAAAATACATAATTAAATAATACTAAAAATATAACAAAACTTACAAACAAAACTAAATAAAAAATATAAAAAAACATGAAAAATTAAGGAATTGAACCATAAAAATATGATAAGTTGACAGTTCATCAAGGCCTCCTACTTACCAGGTTTCGTTGCCTTTGAGCTTTTGGCTTCACAATTACCGAGACGTATTGGATCCCTGCGCTGATCACGTTCCCTTCTCAGAAGTCGGGTCTCATCCTCCCTTTCTTCGTGGACGAATCTCTCCAATTCCGCTAAGCACTTATCTTGTTCTCGTAACCTCTCATCTTGATGACAGATCAAGTTTGCCATCTCACGTCAAGATAGTTCATGGGGCATGGACTCCTGCTTCTATGAGGTGAGATCCTCCTTGCGAGCCCCTAAGGGTGTTGCTTGAGTGCCTAGCCGTTGAGGGTGCTACTCGAGTGCCTAGCCGTTGAGGGTGCTGCTCGAGTGCTTAGTTGTTGCTTGGCCAAAATCCACGATGGGGAAGGAGAAGGACTCTTATTGGAGAGAGAGGCCTCTTCCCCATCTTGCCTGGATCCAAGATTAACCGTTGCTAGTTGGTTGCGGACGATGGCAGACACCCGACGTTGGCTGGCAGCGAGTTGATTGTGAGCAGCAGAGGCATGATGCTAACTAGTGGTGGGTGGGTTTTGTGTTGTAGAAGCATACTGTTGTCTTGTGTTTACCATGGTGGTGGTGGTGAGGGTAAGAGTTTATCATTTCCATAAACAGCGCCAATGTTCTGAACAGATCAAATGGGTTTACCTAAAAGGATCTTTGGTGAGTTGATGGTGGTGTTTCCTCCGTAGTATGGTGGCCAAAGTGGTAGAGTTGAGGGGTGATGTACTTGCAAAAAGCACTTTGATGCTCAAGTCAAGTTATTCACTAGGAGAAAGTGTTTAGGGTTCAGATCTATACTTGGGTGATTTAGCCTAGTATTTATAGGAAAGTGTTGCTTAGTTGTTAAGCAGGATAGGAGGAAAATTCTAATTTGAATTATCATTGATGGGTAGTTAAAGCTAATAAAGAGATATGTAATCACTCCTATTTGCATGGGATTTGTTGGGAGTGATTATCTCCTGATTGAGTATTAGCCAAAGGTGATGTGGCACTGACTCAGGCCATGCTTCGTGGTTTGTGCAGCCGAGATGCTCACATTGACTAGGTTGCCCCTAAGGGCATGGGGTCGGATAACGGTCCAAAACAAGAAGGCTTTACCTATGATATTTATATGGTTATGTTTAAATGATTTGTGTTTTGTCCTAAACAATATTGAGTTTTGCATATGTTAGTAAGGCTTTAGGGGTTAGAATCCCTAGTCGATCACATTTCTTGAAATTGGGTTGTGACACTAACTTAATGAGTTGGCTTAATTTTTAACTCTATATCATACTTAACAACTTTATAAAAAAAATAAGAATATCAACAATATACTTACATACATATATAATAATGTGCTTAAGAGCTACATCATTATAAACAATGACTAAATTCAGCTAAAAAAATTATGATTATTTAATATTTTTTCAATAATAATACCAACTCAATTTAGTAAAACATAGTCTAAATACCTAGGAAAGTAGTATTTTCCATGTGCTTAAATACAGGTGAGCTATAATTTCAAGAATCACTTTATGTAAGAAATCTAAAAGCAATCGCTTTCTTCTCTTAAAGGTTTAATAAAATTTTAAAATAATTGCTACATGATTTTAGAGGAAAAAAAGTTTACCGAATATAAATTTAAATGTTTAACAACTATATATTATTTTTTATTATAAAAAATGTAATTTTAAACTAAGAAAATGAACGTTAGATATTGTGAAAACAAAATATAACATATAGCCTGCATGATATGGTTGTATATATATATAAATAGTTCATCTTTTAGAGTGAATCTATTACAACTCTTCTCTAATTAATGTTTATTTAATCTCTTCTTTTTGTTAACTGGACTAACCCAAGTGGGGCCCAATCATTATATTAAAAGAAAAAAAAGAGTTTTATTCTTTTATATAAGTTTTCATTTTTCAGTTTCGAAAAACAGCAGCGCAACGTCGAGAGTGAGGAGAAAGTTTTAGATCTGATCTTGCGTGTTCAGATCGGATGGTCATTTGTGGTCCGATCTTGATGATTTTTTAGTATGTTGTTCCTTGCATCGTGAACTTCTACTTATACAGTCAAAATTTTATTTCTCCATATCTATTTGTTGGGCTGTTTGTACCCTTTTGTAGGTTTTGAGCTTTGTTGCTTTGTTAATTTCTATTTTATTAGTGGTGAGTAGGAGCCGTTGTGATATCATTGTTTATTGGGAGAAACTTTGCTGTACTCATTGATCTGTTATAGTGAAAATTTTTCTAGATTAGGTCCCGTGGTTTTTATCTCTCACATTGAGGGAGTTTTCTACGTTAAAATTGTGTGTGTTCTCTTTGCCTATTTATTTTTGGTGCATTTTTTGATATATTTTTTTGGTGGATATTTTTGGTTGGCTGTATATTTTACTCCTCATAGGTTCTTTCAAGTGGGAAAGATTTTATTACATATTTGTGTGTTGTTGCTTCCGCTGTACACAACCCTTTTTTTCTTTCCCAACAGCTGGCATCAGAGAAATTTATTGGTTTGTTTACTTGATTGAATGATGGAGCCAAATTACAGTAGAATGATTAGTTTGAATGACACAAATTACCACAAGTGGAAAGGAAAAATGAAAGACTTACTATTTGTGAAAAAATTACATTTACCGGTGTTTGCTTGTGAGAAACCTGAGGTTAAATCTGATGAAGATTGGGCTTTTGAACATGAGATGGTTCGTGGCTTTATTCGGCAATGGGTAGATGATAATGTTTTGAATCATATTGCTAATGACTCACATGCCAAATCTTTGTGGGAGAAGCTTGAGACCTTGTATACCTCCAAGTTTGGGAGCAATAAATTATTTTTGTTGAAGCAGGCTATGAACTTGAGTTACAAGGATGGTAGTTCTATTTCTGATCACTTGAGTGATTTTTAGGGATGCTTTGACCAGTTGTCTGGCATGGGTGTGAAATTTGAAGATGAAATTTTGGGACTTTGGTTGCTTAATACTCTACCTAATTCTTGGGAAAATCTCAGAGTCATTTTGACTAGTTCTGCTCTTGGAGGTGTTGTGACCATAAATTATGTAAAGACTGCTGTTTTGAATGAAGAAGTCAGACGACGAACTCAGCAGACGTCCTCTTCACAATCAGAGGTTTTAGTTACTGAAAATAGGGAGAGAAGCATTGAGAGGGATCAAGGACAAGGCAACAGAGGCAAAAGTAAGAGTAGAAGTAAATCAAGGTCTAAATACAAAAATCTTGAGTGTGACTATTGTGGTAAAAAGGGGCATGTCCAAAGGTTCTGCTACCGATGGAAAAAGGAGAACAAGGGTAACAAAGGCAAACAACAAAAGAAGGATAATGATAATGATGATCATGTTGCCACCACTACTGAAAGAGATCTTGTGATTATCTGTAATGAGAATTTGATTAATGTTGCTTATGATGAGACCAGCTGGGTTGTTGACAGTGGTGCTTGTTTTCATGTGACATATAGGAAGGATTTCTTCTCATCTTATACTCCTGGTGATTATGAGGTTTTGAAGATAGGTAATGATGGTATGTCAAAGGTGATTAGCATTGGCAATATTTGTTAAGTAACCAGTAATGGGACAAAGTTGATTTTAAAGAATGTCAGACATGCACCAGACATCCGTTTGCATCTGATTTCTGCTAGTGTTCTTGATGATGATGGCTATTTTAGTACCTTTGGTGGTGGATAGTGGAAACTTTCCAAGGGTTCTTTGGTTGTGGCACATGGAAAGAAGTGTTCAGGTTTGTACTAGACCAAGGCTTCAGTTTCTGTTGATGCTGTTAATATAGCTGAGTGTGATAATTAGTCAGAGTTATGGTATAAGAGACTTAGTCACATTAGTGACAAGGGATTTGATACTTTGGCCAAAAAGAATCTACTTTCAGGTTTGAAGGGTGCAAGTTTAGAAAAATGTACTCATTGTTTAGCTGGGAAGCAGAATAGAGTCTCTTTCAAGAGTCATCCTCCTTCTAGAAAATCAGAGGTGCTTGAGTTGGTACATTCAGATCTTTGTGGTCCAATGAGGACTAAAACATTTGGTGGTGCACTATACTTTGTGACTTTTATTGATGATCATTCAAGAAAACTTTGGGTTTATGTATTGAAGACTAAGGACCAGGTGCTCAGTGTCTTTAAGCAATTTCATGCTTCTGTTGAGAGAGAAACAGGGAAGAAACTGAAATGTATTCGCACTGATAATGGTGGCGAATATTGTGGACCATTTGATGAGAACTGCAGGCAGTAAGGTATTAGACACTAGAAGATGCCTCCTAAGACTCCTCAGCTTAATGGCCTGGCAGAAAGGATGAACAGGACATTGATGGAAAGAGTTAGATGTTTACTTTCTGAAGCAAAGTTACCTGGATCTTTTTGGGGTGAGACTTTGTATACTGCTGCACATGTTATTAATTTATCTCCTACTGTTGCTTTACAGGCTGATGTTCCTGATAGGGTGTGGTATGGAAAGGATGTTTCCTATGACCACTTACGTATCTTTGGGTGTAGAGCATTTGTATATGTGTCCAAAGATGAGAGGTCCAAGTTGGATGTCAAGACTAGGCAGTGCATCTTCATTGGCTATGGTCATGATGAGTTTGACTATAGGTTGTATGATCCAGTTGGGAAGAAGCTTGTTAGAAGCCGTGATGTTATTTTCATGGAGGATCAAACCATTAAAGATATTGACAAGGCAAAGAAGTCAGAGTCTTCGAGTATTGATGGTTTAGTTGATATTGATCCAGTTCCCGAGTCTCATATGCCTGATGTAGCTAACTTTGGCAATCATGATGATCTGCATAATCATATTCAGGGTGATTAAGTTGAGGATGTTGTTGATAATATTGCTGATGAGGTAGATGCTACTGCTCGTGAGGTTGTCGATGAACCTGTTGTTTCACTTAGGAGGTCTTTCAGACATCTTATTCCCTCTACTCGTTATTCATCTGATGAATATGTGCTCCTCACTGACGGGGGAGAACCTGAGTGCTACGAAGAGGCTATGGAGAGTGAGCAGAAGACAGAATAGGTTACAGCAATGAATGATGAAATGAAATCTTTGCTTGACAACCATACTTTTAAGCTGGTCAAGTTGCCTAAGGACAGGAAAGCTTTGCAAAATCGATGGATTTATAGGTTGAAGAATGATGAGAATACTTCCACTCCAAGATATAAAGCTAGATTAGTTGTCAAAGGCTACCGTCAAAAAAAGGGGATTGATTTTGAGGAAATCTTCTCGCCGGTTGTTAAAATGTCATCCATTCGAGTTGTTCTTGGTTTGGCAGCAAGTCTTGATTTAGAGGTTGAGCAGATGGATGTGAAAATTGCTTTCCTTCATGGTGATTTGGAGGAGGAGATTTACGTGGAGCAACCTGAGGGTTTTGTGATGCAGGGTAAAGAAAATTATGTCTGCAAGTTGAAGAAAAGTTTGTATGGCTTGAAACAAGCCCCGAGACAATGGTATAAGAAGTTTGAGTTTGTTATGATTCAACAGGGATTCAAGAAGACTACTTCTGATCATTGTGTGTTTGTGCATAAATTTTCTGATAATGATTTTATCATTTTATTGCTCTATGTTGATGATATGTTGATTGTTGGTCATAATTCTTCTAAAATTGACAGGTTGAAAAAGGAGCTTAGTAAGTCTTTTGCAATGAAAGACTTAGGACCAGCAAGGCATATTCTTGGCATGCAGATTACTCGTGATAGAGTGGCCAAGAAGTTGTGGTTATCACAGGAGAAGTACATTGAGAAAGTGCTTCAACGGTTTCACTTAGATAAAGCTAAAGTTGTAAGTACACCTCTTGCTTTACACTTTAAGCTTAGCACTAGACAAGCTCCTTCTAGTGATGAAGAGAAACAAGATATGCAACGTGTTCCTTATGCATCTGTAGTAGGAAGTTTGATGTATGCAATGGTTTGCACAAGGCCTGATATGGCTCATGCAGTTGGTGTGGTTAGTCGTTTTCTTTCCAATCCTGGTAGAGAGCATTGGAAAGCTGTGAAGTGGATATTGAGATATCTCCGGGGCACTTCTAGTTTGAAACTCTGTTTTGGAATTGGGAAACCTGTTCTTTGTGGTTATATAGATTCAGACTTGGCAGGGGATGTTGATTCTAGAAAGTCTACTTCTGGCTATTTGATTACCTTTGTAGGGGGAGCTGTGGCTTAGCAATCCAGGTTGCAAAAGTGTGTTGCTTTGTCTACTACTGAGGCTGAGTTTATTGCTATTACCGAGGCTTGTAAGGAGTTGCTGTGGATGAAGAATTTTGTGCATGAACTTGGTTTTACTCAGGAGAAGTATGTTTTGTTTTGTGATAATCAGAGTGTTATTCATCTTGGCAAGAATCCTATGTTCCATGGTAGATCTAAGCATATTGATGTGAGGTATCATTGGATACGTGATGTTCTGGACTCTAAGTTGTTGGAACTTGAGAAGATCCATACCGATGATAATGGTTCAGACATGCTGACGAAGACTCTACCGAGGGAAAAATTTGAAGATTGACGTTTGGTTGCCAGTTTGGCATTTGCCTCCACTTGAGTTGGCGGGTGAGTTTGTTGACTGGGCCAACCCAAGTGGGCCCCAACCATTATATTAAAAGAAAAAAAAGGGTTTTATTCCTTTATATAAGTTTTCATTTTTCAGTTTCGAAAAACAGCAGCGCAGCGTCGAGAGTGAGGAGAAAGTTTTAGATCTGATCTTGCGTGTTCAGATCAGGTGGTCATTTGTGGTCCGATCTTGATGATTTTTTAGTATGTTATTCCTTGCATCGTGAACTTCTACTTATACGATCAGAATTTTATTTCTCCACCTCTATTTGTTGGGCTGTTTGTACTCCTTTGTGGGTTTTGAGCTTTGTTGCTTTGTTAATTTCTATTTTGTTAGTGATGAGTAAGAGCCGTTGTGATATCCTTGTTTATTGGGAGAAACTTTGCTGTACTCATTGATCTGTTATAGTGAAAATTTTTCTAGATTAGGTCCCGTGATTTTTATCTCACATTGAGGTAATTTTTCACGTTAAAATTATATGTGTTCTCTTTGCTTATTTATTTTTTGTGCATTTTTGGATATATCTTTTTAATGGATATTTTTGGTTGACTGTATATTTTGCTTCTCACAGGTTCTTTCAAGTGAGAAAAATTTTATTACATATTTGTATGTTGTTACTTCCGCTGTGCACAATTCATTTTTCTTTCCTAACACTTTTTTATATATCAAAAATCAAATTGAAGAAAAAAATATAAATGTGGCTAAAGTCCATTGTTAGAGGCTTAATTTGATTAGCATCTTCACATGATTTATTCAAGTTTTTTTTTAATGTTTTAACGGTGAGTTCTATTGCAGATAATAAAATTGAAATGGCTTGATTTAGACATTGTTGCATACAAAAACAGATTTAATTAAAAAAAAATTGCATTAAAGATATGCAGTATTTTCCACGCAACTACTTTAAGGATAACAAATTGAAGTGCATAAAGTTTATATGCATTTTCATATTCCTTGGAATTCAGTGTTACCAATATGGTATAAAAATAAAAAAGAAGTTATTCAATTCGGAAATAATTAAACATTCAACTGGTCAATCGTGTATAATAACTACTTACTCAGTAACTACTTATTTTTGTTTAGTTCATTATGTAATTATTAATTATTCTTAAATTGAAAATATTTAGTTATAAGGATTTGAAACCTGGTCCATCAAGGCAAGCTCAAATATTTAGTTAAATTATTCTTCTTAGGATTTTGTCACACCCATCAAGGCAAACTCAAACCCAAAGGTTAGTTATCTCAGCCTTACTTAATAATTGCCAAATCTTTTAAAAGTTGATAGATATGGAACTAAATCTCTCAGTATTAAAGAATAAAAGAATAAAACTCCTCCAAATCGCTAAATAATAAGGATTATTTAAAAAAAAAAAACTCAGACTCCTAATATATAAATACAGGGGCAACTCTCTCACTAACTGGAGGTCAGAACACCTTTTGCAAATACACTCTCTCCTCATCCCGGGCGCCGACAGCAGCACGTGGAAGCATCTTGGTAGATACCCACATACGCTATTGATATCTAGATCGGAACATATACCATCGATTCCACTTTTATAATTTTCCCTAAAGTATCACTCTCAACAATAAGCAACAACCTAAATGAAAATAGATCAAAACCCATATAATATAAGTTGTAATATGTTTGAAACAAGTTTATCATCCATTATAAACTGTCCATCAAGTCATGCGTTTACGCTTGAATGAGGTTTTCTTTTTTTTATTTAAGACCTCCATCATTTTGATGCTAAAGCTTAGCATGCGACTGCACTTGGTTGTGAACACGAGACTGCATTCCAAGACCCTATTCAAGATCGAAAATCAGAAACACTTAGTCAAAGGAACAAATATGAAAAAACTAATATGCATAACAATAAAGTAATTGAATTGAGCAAATAAGCAAGGACAATGTCAATATTGTTAAGAAAAGAAGATAGAGGGCAAGGATAGTATTAATATGGAGAGCAAGTGATAGAACCAGAATTCTAAATACAGAGCGCATATCAGCTCTGAATGATCTCACTGAATATTATTGAATGAAATAAGGATCAAACTCAGATTGAATTCCCTCCTCCTCTTCCTATTAGAATCGGAAGAATAACTCCATAAGCAAATTTGATTGAACTGATACCAATTTGATTACAAGATCCCCTTATCTATAATGGGTCAATCCTTCTGCTGAAAGCTAATCAATCTAACAAAGCTACAATAACCGACTAACCAATCTAACAGAAACTATACAAACTGTTATGCAATTCAGTTAAACTAGTTACAACAGATAACTATTCTAACCTTTAAGCTTGTCCACCTCAGCTAGCCCATGTGATAGTCATGAGTCCAGGTTGGCCTTCTTGTGCTTCTGTTGCTCTGCTTCCTCAGGTCTATCAGCAAGTGGAGGAAAAACACGAAACATCAATGAATTTTCAAGCAATCCGACACTATAGTCTCATGAGTTTAAGCATGTAGACATGAAAGATGAAACAACTGAGAAAGTCAAAATAATTACTAAAAGAACAGGATGGTGTCTGAATACCATATCAAAATTCTATTAAGCAAGTATCTGAATACATAAATAGATTTTGCCACTTTGATACCACATCAGAATTCTATTACATGCCAAGGCTGAAGTCTCTTAAATGCTAACCGGGACCAGCAGGTTTATTGTCAGAGCCAAATTGATTTGATGGTTGCCCATGGTGTCCCCGGGATGTAGTATCCATTGTAAGCATCTTCAAAGATATTTTCCGTAGATAATCACTCTGAAATTGGAGAATACCACATGCAATCAATCTTCCATATCATATGTGTTTGCATAGGTAACCATATATGAAAACTGGTAACTGTGAGGCTCATCATTAGTATGTACCTGGCTTGTTGCTGCAGTAAAAATCTTCTCTTCAAACCCTTGAGCAATCCTCCAAATTTCAAGCAATCCCTCTGGACCAGAAACTGGAAGATGTTTATTTAATGTGTCAATTCTACAAAACAAAAACAATAGTTTAATAATTTAGAAAATACACGGGATTGATATGTTAAGATCCTCAAATGACAGAACAAGATTATCATGTAAAAAGTCCTTGAAATCATCAGATTTGTCAATGAAACATGCTTATCCACCATAAACTATGTGCAACACTGGCCTGCTTGAAGCAAATACATAGACCTTTATTAAAATATTGATACCCACCAGGGCCAGTATAGACTACTAAAAATATGGAATATTGGTATGTCATAAAGAGAATGAAAAGATTTTATTTTAGTTCATGATTTATCAAACAGAATTTTAAGCATCGGTCTTACATCAGTTGGTTTTTGTTTTTTGGTTTTGGGGGGGGGGGGGGGGAACAGTATCAGTTGGCTGTTTATAAACCACGGTGTTGTGTGTCTGCTTTAGTTCCTCTACTAAATGTATGTTATGTTTTGTGATCAAATTAGTTCCATACGACAAACATGGGAAACCCCATGGAAATGTGGTTTATGACTAATTTTTCTTTTGATCTGCAAATGCAAAAAAGCAAAAGCTATTCAAATCACCAAATACAACATAAAAAAAATATTACATTTTGTTGACAATTCTCTGGCGGGAATCAGGCTGCAGTTGAACTCTCCAATCACTTGCTTCTTCTGTAAAGGGTTGGCCAACATGATTAGGTTTCCAAATTCTTTGGCGGGAATCAGGCTGCAGTTGAACTCTCCAATCACTTGCTTCTTCTGTAAAGGGTTGGCCAACATGATTACGTTTCCAAATTATTGGTATTTATCAAATAAAAATTACTTAAGGTATTTATCAAATAAAAATATCTAGGTACAAATAATACAACATTTAAACCATTTCAAACTGTAAAACTGCAAAAGGATACACATTAATGGGTAAGTTACAAGTGAATAAAACAGTATCTAGACAATCAACAGAAATTATTGATTTGCCACTATAGTACCACATCAGAATTCTATTACATGCCAAGGCTCTTAAATGCTAACCAGGATCAGGAGGTTTATTGCTAGGGCCAACTTGATTCGATGGTATATTGTTGACCATGGTGCCTGTCTCCATCTGCTGTGCTGTAGATACGCCAGACATTGAACTGTGCTGCATGCTTGCCATATTATTCTGCTGCATTGTTGCTACAGGACCTCGTATATTTGTTGTTTGCAACTGAGAGTTCATTGGATTTTCATGAGACTGCACTTGCGTAACTTGGGATTGTGGCTGTGACATGGAGTGCATATGAGGTGGTGGAAGATGTCCTGGCTGCAGTGAAGACATGGCTTTCCTAGGTCTATTTATATTTATGAAATTTATAATCTGCTTCTCATATGAACCCAGTTTCTCCTTGAAATAAGGTAAAATGCTGCTCTTGGAAACATGAAGGAATGATATAATACGCTCCAACATCATTTTAAATACCTTCAGCTTTTCAAGCTTATCTGACTTTTGTTGTTGGGGAAGGGAATCGTACTGAAAGAGAAAAGGAGATACAAGGTTAAACACAGTAATAATAAGTTACAAGGAAACACAAAAACAGTAAACGGCTTCTTTTCAGCAAGGGTGATTGACTTGATAGTGCTTAGCACATGTTGCAAACTCCAGAGTTTACCAGGATAATTATAATGGAAAAGGCTTCTTTATCCATAGCAGCTGTTAAAAAGTTGCCTAGTTAAAAAATAACACATAACATACCTGCTGAAGTTTAGTAGCAATTTTCTGGTACATTTCATTCAACTCTGGCAAGTAATTTTCTTTCATGGTTTTGATCTGTAAGTTAAAATCATCAGAATCAAATAATCAATGCAGTATAAACCTTGAAATCTCTCATGCAAGCACACCTGTAACACTGTCGCATTAATACTTACAGAAAGGATAAGAAAAAAAAAGCTTATGTAAGGCATCATAAATTGCAAGTTTCACTTTCATGCTTAAATTGAGGGGATTTCCAAACCATGCATATGTGTAACCATAAGGCCATGACTATGAATATTGAATTGAAAACTTCTAAAAGTCACCAAACAATCACATAAGCTTGCACCGAAGCAATACCATTCATATCAACAAATAATCAGATTAACAATTACAATGAGTCTTTCCAGACGCCAGCAACTAATAGAGGATAAAAAGGTAGCAATAAAAGAAATTCACTCAAGACAGAAAACTGAAAAACAAAAATGCTTTTCACTGCTGCAGTGCACATTTTTTCATATATTATGTGAAGGGTGGGTATCATTCACATAAACATTGAACAGTATGGATTTAAGAAGAGTTTTCATTGTTTTTCCTCTAAGACTAGTGAAGAGCTCCATGTTCTGACTATTAAGTAAATTCTTCACAATAAAGCCATCAATCTTCATTATTTTGTTTTAGTGTTTGTTTGACTAATTTCCGTTGTTCTACCCAACTATACTGAAGAAATAAAAGTGATAAGAAAATAGCATATTACCTTTTGATACACTTCTTCTTGCCAATCACCCCCATTTGGTTGTCCAGTCTGTGCTGTTGAATCCAGAGAAGCTACAACAGATATTATATGATACACTAAGCATACAAGGCCAAAAAAATGCAGATATTTGCTTCTTCTTTAATGGGCAAGGTACATGTGAATAAAACAGTATCTAGACAATCAACAGAAATTATTGATTTGCCACTTTAGTACCACATCAGAATTCTATTACATGCCAAGGCTCTTAAATGCTAACCAGGAACAGGAGGTTTATTGCTAGGGCCAACTTGATTCGATGGTATATTGTTGACCATGGTGCCTGTCTCCATCTGCTGTGCTGTAGATACGCCAGACATTGAATTGTGCTGCATGCTTGCCATATTATTCCGCTGCATTGTTGCTACAGGACCTTGTATATTTGTTGTTTGCAACTGAGAGTTCATTGGATTTTCACGAGACTGCACTTGAGTAACTTGGGATTGCAGCTCTGACATGGAGTGCATATGAGGTGATGGAAGATGTCCTGGCTGCAGTGAAGACATGGCTTTCCTAGGTCTATTTATATTTATGAAATTTATAATCTGCTTCTCATATGAACCCAGTTTCTCCTTGAAATAAGGTAAAATGCTGTTCTTGGAAACATGAAGGAATGATATAATACGCTCCAACATCATTTTAAATACCTTCAGCTTTTCAAGCTTATCTGACTTTTGTTGTTGGGGAAGGGAATCATACTGAAAGAGAACAGGAGATACAAGGTTAAACACAGTAATAATAAGTTACAAGGAAACACAAAAACAGTAAACGGCTTCCTTTCAGCAAGGGTGATTGACTTGATAGTGCTTAGCACATGTTGCAAACTCCAGAGTTTACCAGGATAATTATAAGGGAAAAGGCTTCTTTATCCATAGCAGCTGTTAAAAAGTTGCCTAGTTAAAAAATAACACATAACATACCTGCTGAAGTTTAGTAGCAATTTTCTGGTACATTTCATTCAACTCTGGCAAGTAATTTTCTTTCATGGTTTTGATCTGTAAGTTAAAATCATCAGAATCAAATAATCAATGCAGTATAAACCTTGAAATCTCTCATGCAAGCACACCTGTAACACTGTCGCATTAATACTTACAGAAAGGATAAGGAAAAAAAAAAAAACTTATGTAAGGCATCATAAATTGCAAGTTTCACTTTCATGCTTAAATTGAGGGGATTTCCAAACCATGCATATGTGTAACCATAAGGCCATGACTATGAATATTGAATTGAAAACTTCTAAAAGTCACCAAACAATCACATAAGCTTGCACCGAAGCAATGCCATTCATATCAACAAATAATCAGATTAACAATTACAATGAGTCTTTCCAGACGCCAGCAACTAATAGAGGATAAAAAGGTAGCAATAAAAGAAATTCACTCAAGACAGAAAACTGAAAAACAAAAATGCTTTTCACTGCCGCAGCGCACATTTTTTCATATATTATGTGAAGGATGGGTATCATTCACATAAACATTGAATAGTATGGATTTAAGAAGAAATTTCATTGGTTTTCCTCTAAGACTAGTGAAGAGCTCCACTGATCTGTCGATTATTTCTATACTTTAAATGCCTTATGATTGATTTAATTGGACTCCATATGTGCTTAATTGTTGATATTTAGCTAAGTTTCTGCTTTAGAGCTTAATTGGATGTTTCTTGTGAAACTATGCTTAAATGTGGTTATAAACACTCATAAATAAATTATACTTTTCAGGATATCTTTGAGTGTTTGAGTCCATTAGCATTGAACCGAACTTGATGACCATTTAAGGAGAGAGATGAATGCTTAAGGAGATCAATATCACCTCTTGAAGCAATGAAAGAAAAGTATTTGTAAAGAATCCGGGTTGAAAATGAAGGTGTCAAATTACAGGGTCCATGTCGAATTACAGGGCCTGGGCCGTGTCAAATTACAGGACCCATGTCACCTGACAGGGGGTGGGCCGTGTCAAACGACACGGCCCGTGTCAAATTACAGGGCCTGGGCCGTGTCCTTCTCTGACTTGTGAAATACATGGAATTGGGTTGACAGAAAAGTACAGGGCCTGGGCCGTGTCATATGACACAGCCCGTGTCGTCGCACCAGAAAATTAAATTCGAATTCTATTAAGAAATTAGGTATCCAAACCTATAAATAGGGTTGCTTAAAGTCCCTAAAGGAAGTCTGGACAGAGAGAGCCGTCAAAAGAACTGAGGGAAACACAAAGACCAAGGAAAAGGGAGATTGGATTGAAGATTGGAGTCTCGGGTTCGAGCAATCGGAGATCGATCATCCCCAACTTTTGGAAACTAGTTTGATCTTCAATTTTCTTTTACACTTTCGTTCTGAACTATGTTTTTCTTCTGTTTTTCTTATGATTTTGACTTTGTCATGTGTGACCAAACTTCTTGATTGGTTAAGGGAAGATGAAACTCTAGTTCTGATTATGTGAATCTTGCATATTTCTTTATACCAATACAGTTATGTTTTTATTCATATGTTTCTGATTTTAAATCAATATAAAGGTTTTTATATTCTTGCCAAATTTCGAGAGTGGTAAAACTAGGATTGCTATGCGCGGTTGCGGTGGTAAAACTAGTGAAATATATGATCTAAGTAATTTAATCCCGGTATGTGATTAGATCTTAGTGTGATTGATTTTTTAATTCTTAATGCAATCATTAGGTAGGTGTAAGAGCGGTTGCTTTACAAATAACTAATGGTTAGGGTTTGATTTGAGCGGTTGCTGAATTAAGCGAAACTTAAGGAAAACAAGGGATTTATCTCACAATTACATAAGAACATAATTGATCACGTTGGTATAAAGAGTATGTAAGTTAGCATAATCATATAAATCTAGTGGTGGATTCCATCTCTTAACCAATATCTTTAACTTGATAATTCAATTTGTGTTTACTGTTTTAGTTTAAGTTTAATTTCTCTTTTTAGTTTTAATCAACAAAACCCCCTGTTTACTTTTTATTATTTTATTGTTCATCAGAGTTTAATTTAGGAATTGGATTAATAGTGTCAATTGAATTGGTTCTCTGTGGATCGACCCTTGCTTACTACAACTGGTTGCAAGGTTTTTATATTTTTTGTGGAACTTGGCAACTGTTTTTGATATTATATTTAATCACAATCCACACTACACCATCCACGTTCTGACTATTAAGTAAATTCCTCACAATAAAAGCCATCAATCTTCATTATTTTATTTTAGAAATTGTTTGACTAATTTCCGTTGTTCTACCCAACTTTACTGAAGAAATAAAAGTGATAAGAAAATAGCATATTACCTTTTGATACACTTCTTCTTGCCAATCACCCCCATTTGGTTGTCCAGTCTGTGCTGTTGAATCCAGAGAAGCTACAACAGATATTATATGATACACAAATAAGCATACAAGGCTAAAAAAATGCAGATATTTGCTTCTCCTTTTTTTAAAAGAAAGGCTAGATGAGGTAATTGCAAATTAACTTATAGAAGATTATTCTATCAATTACAACAAATACATTCATGAGATAAAGCTATATCCTATGTTTTCACAAAGATACTTTCAGGAAGTATGGGGTTATCCTAAGGCCTATTGATCTGTTGGCTGAGAAGTAAAGGCCTTGTGCAAAAGGAATCATAAACTCAAGTTAACACATGTATATGGCAGGGGCATCACCACAGAATTTCTGAAGACTGACCATAAGCACTCAGACAAGGCAACAATTTTATGAAGGAAGAAGGGTAAACATTCCAGAAATGGAAAATTAGAAGGCAGCTGTCTCAATTTTTCTTTGAATGAAATAGAATGATTGTAATAATTTACAGAAACAGGAGAAGCACAAAAATAAAGGTTCCGAATCCAAATACAGTATAGAAAGCGCAAAAAAATTGCTAAATTCTTGTTGTAATGTTTTTTCATTTTTCCCTTTCTTCGCCATTGTTTCTCAAGAACCGATGACAGCATAAGAGAGTCATCCAAGGGTGTCAAAATAGCGCTCCTACACGTAGAATTGTACGATTCTACATGTTTGAAAGGCTGGAGCAATCCCGATACCAGCAGAAAATGCATTCTGCTGAGATCGTCCAGAGATTGCATCCCAGCACGTAGAATCACTGGGATTGTGCAATCCCAGCAATCCTAGGTTTGGCATCTCATCTGCTGAAAAAACCTAACCCAACCCCAGAACCCACCCAAAATAAACTATATTTTGTCTATGCTTTACCTCAAAAACCATAAAATTAGACATTTTAGAAATAAGGAAAACTCCAAAAATCTAAAATGAGCTAATAATTGAATTTGATGGCATAGATTTGACCATAGTGTTCTGAAACTTACTCTCCATTAAACGCAGCTTGAAAGCTATTTTCCGTGAATAATCAAACTGAAATCAGGGAGAATAAAAGGAATTAGTATCAAAGCAATCCGTGAATTGGAAAAGAAAAATAGGTCGACCAAATTACATGCCCAGTCTTATATACTAGCATTTACCTACGTACGTGACCATAGATGATCATGATAACTATGAGTCTCCACAATATGGGCTTACCTTGCTTGTAGCACCAGCATAAGTTTTCTCCTCAAAACTTTGAGCAATTTTTTTACGTTCAAGTAATCCATCCTCATCACCAAAATAATGATATGTCTTTAATGTATTCATTCTGCCAAGTGAATGAAAAATAACTTTACAGCAAGTCATCGAGAAGTTGAGGACATTAGACAATCCCCAGAATCAGATGACAAAAAAGTAAACACTGATAAAATCAAAACCCCTCTATTATTCTCAAGAGATACACAGAATACAAAGTGTGATTTGAAATATAAATACTGTGAAAGACTAACATGAAGTATAAGGCATCATAGACATATCTATGACAAGAAGACACGAGAATAATAAAAATAAGATAAAGAAGGACATCAATAACAGAGCAGAGTGATGCAATAAGAAAGTTAGACTTAGACCTACATTTTGTTGAAACTACGTTTGCGGGTTGAAGGCCGCAGTTGAGTTCTCCAATCACTTGTATCCATGATGTCTCCAACTGACTGAGGTACCAAAACATATAGAAGGGATGTGATGTACATAAGACAATATATTATACATCAGGATCAATTAAAAATCAAAACTGAGAAGAAAATCAATCCAGAAAACAACCAAATTTTGTTCATCAATAGAGATACAATAGCAATATATATGCTGATAAAAGGTAACAGCACGCTCTTGATTACTAGTAAGCTCTTGATTTGATGATAAAAGGAAACAGTAAAAAGTAAACGCTGATAAGGGTTAGAAAGGACGATGGAAATATAAAGCAAACCTCAATTTGATGGAATGGAATGATGGTGCTGCGAGCTAAGAAGGGAATGGTTGGATAAGCAATGATGAGAGAGAAACAATAATCCAAAATCAAGAGCTTGATTTCTACGCTCTTCAGAAGGGGAGCTTTCCTAAATATAGGTTAGGAGGAGCATGAATGCTCCATCAAAATGACCTGTAATAATAGGTCATCCCGGTTTAATGATGTTTTATATTTTGACCCAAATATTTTGATTTATTGTAGTTTAATCCTACCCATTCCCTAATTTTCTTGGACTCTTCTGTTGTTTTATTATTCTGCCATGGGAGAACACAAGCAATTGGTTTCCATCCAACTAAAACACAAATGGAAAATACAAGATAATGTTACTGCAAAGGCTTATGACAAAGCTGCCACTGAGTTTCATGGGGCTCGAGCTAAGACCAATTTTGGGCTCTCTGAATATGCAGTTGCAGAGAAGCAAAGTGAAGATGCATGTTGTTGTTTTAGCTTTGATATCTCAAGCATATGTTCCACGTTAGTTAGCCTTCAAAGTTTAAAGAATTTATAAATTAATATGTGTTTTGAATTTTGTATGAAATAAATGAGGTGGAGCGCACAAAAATAGACTGAAAGTTCATGATTAATGCAAATTATTAATTTATCCCTTCTGTATGTGATATCACGATACTCGAATTATTTTGTGAAATATTTAATTAATTTTTTAAACTTATCAAAAAAATAATATTTTTGAAAAAGTCAAAATTGACTTAATATATGAACAGATTTTTTTAATATTTTAATTGTTTCAACAAATAAATTTATTTTACAAAGGTCATATTTTTAATATTTTTATTCTAATGTTATTAATTTAACAAATTTAACATTATTTTTTAATTTTTAAACGACTCTTTCTTGTTTTTTTAAATATTATTTTTTAACAATGTTTTACATATATATATATGCTTCCTCTTCCTCATTTTATAGATACCTTTTCTCTTCTTAAGTTAACTGCTTTAATAAAATTTTTCTGTTATTCTGCTATCTCGATCACGGTCGAAACGAACCTGTTGAATCCTAGAGAATTCATACATCCGTGCGATAAAATCTTTAAAAATAGTATTTTCTCACACGACTCACGCTATTTGTCTTTATGATCTATTAAGTTGTCATCTAATAAAATTGATAACAAGGCAAGGGTGAAAGAAACAAAACCCAACAACATCATACCATCGTAATCTCAAAGACACTGATTCAGAGAACTAACTTCTTGTTGTTTGCTATGATTAAGTTGTTATTTTGGTCAAATAAATCATGGCTGCTAGGGAACACTCATTTAGCTTTGATAACGATATTCAATCGCATGGCTCCGCCGTGCAGCTTCGTCATCACTCCATCTGCAATCTCAATCGATGTCTCGTGCTCTCTCTCTCCCTCTCTCTCTTACATCTGCTATAATGGCGATGCAACCCAAATTGTCGTTACTCGACCGTCCAGCTCCGATGTCCTCGCCGGCACTTGGTGGTGGTCCTGGCAGCAGCTCTCATGGAGTTTTCCGGCCGTTGAGTCTTTGGGTAACAAGATTAACAAGGACTAATAAGTGAAAAAATCAAAGCATAAGGTGTAAATATAAATAACGTAAGGACTAATTTTATAATTTTTAATAATTGGTTAACCTTCTGAACAGATATATATGTAACTATAGCCGTTGAATTTTTAAATAATAAATCAGCCGTTGAATCCACTTGATGCATCCATAGACCAAAAATTTCTAGAAAAATTGCCCTTTACGAACATGTTCGGTTCAGCATGTTCAGCTCTTTGTTTAGCCGAACCAATAGTTTTTTTTTATAGAATAAGTTGTTACACACATGGTTTATTTGAGGAAAAATCAGCAATTGAGAATTGGAGAAAAAATTGTTGGGATAAAAGTTAAAAGTTTAACATTTTATAAAAAGATTATTGGAATTATTTTTTATTTTGAGATATAAATATTATTTTAGATTTAATCAAATAATTCTTTTAATGAATCAAATAATTTTTTTAATTTTTTTATACTTATTTTAATAATTTAATATATAAAAATAAATTTTTTATATCATTTAAATAAAAAAATTAAGTTAAAATCACTTTTAAATTAACATTTTTAAATATAAAACTAATTCTATCATGATCGATTATAATAAAAAAAATTTATATAATAATTAATTATTAAAATAATCTAATTTTTATAATTATTTTAAATATGTACTAAAAAAGAAAAAAATAATTTTTTATTATTACTTGACGTATCTCAAAAGTATCAAAAACTTTTTTTTTATAAATTAAAAGTTTGATCTTATCCTTTATATTTATTTTTAGTTCAATTCTTATTTTTTATTAGTCTTCAAACTTACATTATAAAATTTTTGAAATAATATTTATTATTAATTTTTGTTATAACATTATTATAATACTATTAATTAACTAAAAAATATTTTTTATTCAATAAAAATTCTATTAGATACTCATTTTCTCCGTGAAGTATCAAATAAATACTCTTTTATTTTAATAAATACTATTTTTTCTGAATAAATAATATTTTATTTTAATAATTATTTATTTCTTATTAATAAATATATTTTTCTAATAAATACTCAATAAGTATTTTTTCATTCTAGCCCAATTTGACACCCTGGTCTTAAGGCACGTTGGCCTTGAAATTATTGTGAAATCAAATCTTAGCGTGTGAATAAGGCATGGAGGTGGATTTTTCTCAGCCCAACCACTCCCATACTCATCTGAATGTATTATTCAGAAAGAAAATATTAATACATGAATCCACCTCACCCTGCACTAATAAATATTTTAACTTAAATTTATACAATAATTAATAACAATCTTAAAATCAAGTTATTATCTCATATAAATAAAAAATTATTTTGGTGAAGATTAATTAATATAATTGATTTTATTACAACTAAACTAAGTTTAATATGTATTTAGATGAGGGGTAATATTTATTAAAAAATATAGATGACGGGTATAAAGTGGGGTAAATTAATCGCAAACCTACACCTGATCCCACCTCAAAACGAGGCACATTTTACACCCATCCACTGTGGGATACTGCCGTGTCGGGCAAGATTGTCAAGCTCTTCTTCTCATTACATTGTTTCTCACTTATAATTCTTGTTCTTCCAAATATGCATATAGGTGCTAGCTATGAGAAGTATAGATTTCATCTACACAAATTATGTTGACTAAACTAATTAACAAGTGACACATTATCATTTTCAATATAAAATAATTATGTGATACAAAAATTTATAAAATTATTAAATACTAATTAACTTAGTCTATACAATTAAATAGACAAGATGTACCTCTCGCTAGCCTTAAGCTCCTACTCCCTTGTTTCAAATTGTCCCAGCCTTGGGGCGTTCGCAAAGGAGGTGAAAGTGAGATCATTATGGTTCATTACACATTGGGCAAGATTGATCAACCTTAATATTCTTCCTTGACAAATTATCTCTAGTTGGTTGTCTAGGAAAAGCTTCCAGTCCCAAAGAAAGATTAGTGCGATTTTATTTTCCAAATACTACTCCTAATAGTCTATTAGTTTAATGTTGTTGGTTAGGAAACAAAGCAAAATAAGTTTGTCTAAAAGCAACTTCCTAACAAATTTGACTGTATCATCCCTGTTCGATGATTCTGCCAAATTATCTTATCTTCAACATAATGAAGTGGGACCTTTAATATTTGCTCTGCTATATCACTAGCAAAGATCTGATGAATGAGAGCAGCATTCCAAGTCGTAGTTTCTTGGATAACTCACAGTTTTTCATCAAAACATTTGCAAGAATTTTCAGGCTAAGGAAAATAATAAAATAAAGAACACAACCTTAACTATCTACATTGTCTTCCACGGGAGGCATATCTAATGAGAGAAATTTTTATTTTGAGAGAGTGAGAAGAATAAATCTTAACCATACATAGATGGTCAAGATTAAGTTACTTAAAAGTTATGTAACCACTTAAAAAAATCACATACATTTATATTTTAATCTTGATCATTCATGTAAGATCTAATGATCAATATTCACTCCTCGCACCTCTTTTAATAAACACTCATCTCATTAGATACGTTTCCGTCTTCTACATATTGAAATGCGCATAAAATATTATCCGAGTTTGTGGCTCTAAACTTTGGATAATCAAGTGGAGGGGGTTAGAAGTAGCTCAAAGTTCAAACTTATGAATACAACCTTCATTTGTTGATTGTTATTCATTTGATGTGCTTCAATGATAGATTCCTATAGCATTTCAAGTTTAATTACAAAGGGGATATTAATAATTGATAATAATTAAAGTTGATAATAGTGCAATTAGCTCTCTAAAAAACGTCTATTTCTTTTCTTCTTACTGAAGACTGAACCTAAACTTCTTTGAAGATATTTGAAACCATCTCTTTCTAATAAAAACTACCCACAAAATAACAGAAAACAGAAGTGCAACTGAAACCAACACCAAGCCAATGAAGGCCTGACCGCTGTATTGCCTCAACACCGGGCAATCTTCCTTACTGATTTGAGCAACAATGTCTGCAACAAAGGAGCAATCTACCAAGCCAGCCAGGAATGGGCCATGTCGATACAGTGTGTCACTCACGTTGGTAGCCACCATCATCTGGTTGTAGTGGGAAGGAGTTAATCTTCCCATGGTAATGCAAAGACCGGATGGGGAAGCATCACACATAAACCCTTGGTATGCCTGGCCATTAAAAAACACGATGCTCATCAACACCATACTCTAGTTTTAAACAGTAAAATGCTTGTTAGCAGATGAAGAAGAAGGAAGCTAGAAGGAAAAGTTTGTTTTCATTCAACAAAATAGTACTGAATTTAGCATAAGGGACTAGATAGATTCACCTATTACGCAAGAATGTAATTTTAGCTATAGCCTTTCAGCAATTAATCAATATCACACACGTGAGTTTATAAAATAGCATATCAGAGAGCAAAATAAACAGTTTGGCAAGTAGGCATTTATTTTCGCATTAAAAGAAGATAGGGCAAGAAAGTTATTCATAAGTCAAGTGTGTATTGAACATTTTAATTAACTGAGTGCAAAGCTGAGTCCTGGCGCAAGGGTAAGCTTGTTATTGCCTTTTGACAGGTTGAACATGGATTATAGTAATGGAAATAGCCTCTCCAAAAGTCATAATGGTAGGAACCTCACGTGTCCCAGCTTTTTTTAGTTGAGTGCAAAACTCTGTATATTTCTAAACCAAGAATGATGCTCAAAAAGAGTTATGTAAAGCTTCAGAATAGTGGTTTAATTTTTCACACACTGCTCACATGCTCTTCTAAAAGATTACAAGTCAATGAAACACCAACCTGATCCCACTTCAATATCTTTTGAATGGCTTATACTTGTGTGTCTGCATGCCTGTCTAATTCATGTGCTGTGTATAACAAATATGATTGGTTTAAACAACACAACTATTCATCAACAGATTCTCCTTCCACCAGCTTTGTCCCCAACTCTTTCCTCGGCTTAGACGAAAGTCCTTTAGCTAACATCTCTTCATCGTACTTCCTAGCCATATCTATCAACCCCTTTTCCACAAGAGCATCTATCAAAGCATTGTAAGCAGAAGCATCTGGACTACATCCAATTTCTTCCATTTTACTCCACACCATAAAAACCAGTCGAAGAAATCCCCACCTCCCAAACTTCTTCATGAGCATGACATAGGTATCCATACTCGGTCGAACTCCACTCTCAATCATCCTATCAAACAAGGCAAGTATCTCTTTAGGCTTCTCCAAGGAAGCAAAAAAGCAATGGTATGAAATGGTGTTAGGATGGCAGCCATTCTTACGCATTATATGAAGCAATGCAAGTGCCTCCTTATATCTGTAGCTATCACACAAAAGCCTTATGATTGTGTTATAAGTGACAACAGTGGGGTTCAGCCCTAACTCCTTCATCTCACGAAAGACCCTAATTGAAAAGTCAACCCCTTGTGAGAGACCAATGGCTCGAATGACTATATTATAAACTACCACATCCAATTTGATACCTTTGCTCTTCATCTCCTTATACAATTTCACAGCCTTCCAAGGCTTGCCACCTTTGCATAAGATATCCATATATATTGAATACGAATGTAGATCTTTATGAACCCCTTTTCTATCCATCTCTTCCCAAAACTCCCTGCACTTGCTCCACCATCCCAATTTGAACCACCCACGAAGAACCATGTTGTAAATCTTAGTATTCCCAATCCCATCAATACCCTCAATACCCAGAATCTTGTTGTTGCCAAAAATCAAATCTTGAGCTTCGAGCACGTGCTTGTACTCGCATAGCGCATCGATGAGGTTAGAGAAGGAGGTGTGATCCTTCAAATTGAACTCCCCCAAGCGTTCGAAGGTGTCAATGGCTTCGTTCACGGCATGGGCGGAGACGTAGCGCTTGAACATGACGCGAAAGGTGGTGTGATCAGGGAAGGAAGATGGGTTTTTCTGCATTCGTATAATCAAATCCCAACATAGGTGGAACTCGAAGAACTTACCGAGGATGTCGAGCATGTGATTGCAGGTGGGGGTGGAGTGGTGGAAGTGGAAATGCGTCTCGACCCAGTTGAAGAACTCGAACGCGCGCCTCCAATCATTGTTGAAGGAGAGAAGGGTTTCGCGAATTGTTTCGTGATCGAGATGGATGGAATCTGAAAGAGGAGTTGGGGTATGTGTGGAAACAGTGTGTTTAGAATTGGAGGAAGAGAAGAGGGTTTGAAATTGAACGAAGAAGAAGTTAAGATTATGAAAGGGTCGAGCTCGAAGGCCACTTGAAATTGAATTTGAAATTGAAAAGAGCGAACACATTGTTTGGTTCTCTGTGAGTCTGGAATGTAATTGTCAAACTCAAAACTTAAAACCTCTGACTGCTTCGGTGCTTCCACTCTAACCTGATTCCTGAGGGGAAGCTCAGCTTAGCTTAGTGCTCCAACAACACCATCTAAGTCTCAGAATCCGAGACCAAAAGCTCATTTTATTGAACTGGACTGGCCTAACCCTCAACCCGATATGGGCTGCCTCATATTTTGGAGCAACCTGAATCCGTTTGGCAGGCCCAATCATTTTTCTTTATCAGCCTGGCCTAATTTTTAACGTATCCCTTACTTGATCAGTCTGATCCAACTACTCAATAAAAAACATATGACACATGGATGGATAATAATAATAATAATAATAATAATTGTATTATTATAGGGTACCAATGTACCATGAGTCATATCATTTGTAACACAACTTTCTGAATTTTTTTATTTATGATTTTGCTAATGACACTGGTTAAGAAAATCAAAATAAAATGTTTTAAATTAAAATATAAATTTCTTTTTTTTAATATATTAAATACTTTATTTTCAATTAAATTTTTTTATTTTAACTTCTTAAACAAATGAACACTTGTTGACAAGACTTTTTTTTTATGCAATAAAAGTTTAATATGAAAGATAATTATCCCTGTCTAAGACCAGAATAATTCATTGAATTCAGCAATCATTTACAAGAATGATAACTTGGTAATAAGAGCGAACAAAGCATTATGTAATAAATTTGTAGTTAAGATTTTTCTTGCTAATATATTGTTCTTGTTGTTTTGAATTGGATAGCTAAGACATTGATAAATATTATTAGCACGAACTCATAAATGAATTATGCTTCAAAAAATAATAAAGATTCAACTTTTGGAGATATTACATTTATGAAGAGAGTTTAATCATATCATTTTGTGTTTGAAGATATTATTCTTAATAAAAAAAAGGTATGAAAAAGCAAAACTGAGTTTATTTACAAGTAGAAATTACATTTTATTATGTTAATTCATAAATTATTATAAGGTAAAGAATTTTATTTGAATTAATGCTTCTTGTCAAGGGCAACGTTTAATATACACTCTTTAAAACAAGGAGCATCGATACTTCTTATAATTTCAGCCATTAAATGTGTAGCAAATTAAATGGATGGCAAGGATTGAAGAAGGGCAACCTTGTCAATAGGCTAGCAGACGAATTTGACTATTGCAATTTGATCCCTTGAAAAAGGCAATATTATGTTCGTAAGATTTTGCCAAAAATCCTTAAACTACACCAATAATTGTAGTGATTATTGATTAGTGAGGTTAGGATCCCTTCCAATCAGTAGTTTGAAACCAATAGACTATCTGTGACCTAATATGCAGTGATGTGTTGGTGCTATTTGTAGAGCTAGCAAAACGGGTTTAACCCGTTGGGTTAATCGGCCAACTCGTTATTTTTTTGCGGATTGAGTTTAAGGATTGAACCCATATTTTTTTTTTCTAACCCGCATAATCCGACCCGCATAACTCGGGGCGGAGGCGGGTTGACCCTGCGGGTTAGCTATCTTTTTTAAAAAAAATAATAATAAATAATACTATAAATAAAAAATTCTTTGATGTTATATAATTTATATTTGAATATTTAATTAGACTATTTTAAAAATTATATTTTAGATACGTGGTTTGTAATTTTTTATCATTATTATTTATTATTTTTTATAGTATTTATTGATTTTTTATATAAATTTTTTTATTTTTTAGGCGGGTTAAGCCGGTTGACTCCCCAATTCATCTATTTTTTCTCATTTTATCTTTTATGCAGGCCAACCCACCAACCCACCTTAAAGCGGGGTGGGTTAACTCTTTTAACCCATTTTCTAAAACGGGTCAACCTACCCCGCCTCGCATTTTAGCGGGTTGAAGCGAGTCGGGGCAGGTCGGGGTGGGTTAGTCCATTTTGACACCTCTAGCTATTTGGTCCAAGAAAGTGACCCAAAAAATTGAACTACGGTATCCTTGCGGCGCTTGTGAAATTGTATACTAACCATTCAAACTGTAGAGTGGAACCGTTGTCAAATCCATTCAAACCACAGTCAATATAGTTATTTTGATGTTGGCTCTGTGCTTTTTAGGTTAAGGTGATGGTTGAACTTTTGGAATTCATATACTTTTAGTTGTAGGTCATTGTTAGCGCAGAGGAACTCGCTGCACTAGCACCATCGTTGGTGAGCCAGAGCACCATTGTCAGCGAATCAAAGAACCACAAGCTTAAACAGAATAGAGAAAAAATGAAAAAAAAACTCAAACATAAAACAACAACTAGAATAGCTATTGTTGACCACCAACCAAACCGTCGGCATGAGCCGCCAACGAGAACAAATAATTGCACTCCAAGAATTTCATACCACACCAATAAAGGTCCTTGACCATGAAGATGTGCAGCTTCTACACCATAGACATCAATGGCAGAGTGAAAGAAATAGACAACAAGAAAACAGTCGAAAAAGAGAGAGCAATAGCGTTATTGGAGAATTTTATATGGTGGGTTAACTATATATGAAAACTTTACTTTACAGAATTCTCAAATCTTTTATATGGTATCAACTTAAGAGATTATTAGAGTATTGACAATGTCAAAATGCAATCGAGATACAATTGAAATTCTTCAATTAGTATTTAATTTTGTTGATTGACTCATAATACAGGACAAAAAAGTTTATCAGCTCAACTCATTTCTTTAACAAAGTCTGACAACTTTGTTGGATAGAAGTAGGGATGGCAACGGGCGGGGCGGGAACGGGTAGTAGCCTCCCGTCCTCCGCCCCCACGAATAATATCTGTCCTCGCTCCCACTTCCATATTCGTACGGGTATCTGTTTATCTTTTTTTTGCGGTAAACGGATATCCGCGGATATCTACGGGTACCCAATAAATTGTAAAAAATTTTAAAAAAAATAAAAAAACTAAAAAAAATGAAAAAAAATATAATACTATAATTTTTTAAAATTTGTCCCACACAACTTAATTTAAAAATAATGTCAAACACTTAAAATATTTTTAATTTATATAATTTATATAATATTTTAATTTATATAATTAAATTTTTTAATAATTTTATATAAAATATTTATATAAAATTTTTACGAAGATCTTAGAATCTATGAGGGGAATCATCTCGCTCCCGCCCCGTTTATTAAACGAAAATAATACTAAACGAGTATTTATATTTGCGGGGAGAATTTGACAAATATTATTCGCCCCTATCACGAGTATTACCTGCGAGTATCTGCGAGAGCGGATAAAATTGTCATCCTTAGATAGAAGTACTCAAGGCACTCAAACAAGAACACAAGCTTATGACGAAATTAATCAATTTCAGCTAAAAGAGTAAAGTGAAAATTTAAAGATCTATAGGACTAAAGTGTAAACTAACCAAGGATTACATTATAAATTAAGAAAACTTATTATACTTGGTTAGGTCAAACCACGACCGGTACTCCTTTTTGGCAAGCACCATAAAAGCTTCCTTGGCCAAGACATGTAAAAATAATAGTGTATATATATTTTTTATATTTTTAATATTATTTATTATATTTTTTTATTTTTTCATTAAACCTTACATATTTAAAAAATGTGTTAATAGTATATATATCTTTGAAAAAAGGTATGATGATTTTTTTATCAAAAACAACAAGTAACAACACAAAAAGAAAAGAGAAAAATAAAAAATAGTTACCAAAAAACGAAAAGGGGAAAAAAAATGATAGAAAAACCTGTCGCCGCCACCGACTTTCACCCCTTGCCGGCAGAGAAGTAAACTGGATTGAAGAGTTGAGCAGAGTGGCAGTTGTTACCTTCTTCTGGTTCCAAATCACAAAAATGGCGGCTTCTCTGCAACTACTCAATGCCAAACCACTGACTCTGAGACCCTCTCACTCCTTCTCATCCTCATCCTCATCCTCATCCTCATCCGCCACCTTGACCTTCCCCAGGCCAACTTCCCTCAGGTGTTCCGCCGCCGCCGCTCCTCCTTCGAAACGCTCCTACACCATCACTCTCCTTCCCGGAGATGGCATCGGCCCTGAAGTTATCTCCGTCGCTAAAGACGTTCTTCTCCTCGCCGGCTCTCTCGAAGGTCTCCCAATCCTTCTTATTTTTTCCTAACTAATGGGCTAGCTTGAGTGTTCAAAATCCCAACTTTTTCTTACTTCCTCATTTCCTTCTAATTTTGCTCTTTCTTTTTGCTATTGTTGTGATATATCAGGGATCAAATACGAGTTCCGAGAGATGCTTCTGGGTGGAGCTGCATTCGATGCCACCGGTGTCCCATTACCGGATGAGACCCTTTCTGTCGCAAACCAATCTGATGCTGTTCTTCTTGGTGCAATTGGAGGGTAGTTACCTACACTTTCACTTCACATTTTTAATTTTTTCAAAATTTGTTAACTTATAGAACTTTCCTATGCTAGCCAACCTTATGTTATGTACATGTCCACATTTTATTTATTTTAATTACTTAAGGTATAAATGGGATAAAAACGAGAAACATCTGAAGCCAGAGACTGGGTTGCTTCAGCTACGAGCAGGGCTTAAAGTATTTGCAAATCTCAGGCCAGCAACTGTATTCCCACAGGTCAAAACTTGTTAGTACTTCATTTTCCTATTCATCAGTTTAACTACTGCATTTTCCATTCATGTAAGGGGAAAAGGATAATGTTTACATATCCTTGCTTGTTGTCACTTGGAATTAAACTGCATATATGCACAACTATGAATTTACACGGGGAGAAAAGTGAAAGAATGTTGAAAGTTGAAACCAATGACAAATCAGGGAAATCTTTGGCATAAACTTTACAAAATGAAGAGAGAGGTTTTTTATTTCATTAATATTTCATAATACTTTTCAATTTATCTCTACTGTGCTTGTAATTTGTGTTAATTGTTCTGTAGTTAGTGGATGCTTCAACTTTGAAGAGAGAGGTTGCTGAAGGTGTTGATCTCATGGTTGTAAGGGAACTCACTGGAGGTCTGTGGTGTTCTAATTCTGGTTTCAGTGTAATGGATTTTTTTTTTTTGAATTAATGAAGTCTCATGTTCGTATAATATTTAAAATTTTAAAAATTAATTCTTCATTTGTTTCCTTTAATTATGGATATGTGCTACTAATTCATGGGACTGAGTCTTGTTGCTGCTCTGTTGTTATTCAGGTATCTATTTTGGAAAACCCAGGGGCTTTGGTGCCAATGAAAATGGTGAAGAGACTGGCTTTAATACTGAGATTTATGCTGCACATGAGGTATCTTACTATTACAAGATAATTCTCTGCATAAAAATATGACAGGCCTAAGAATGAGCTATAATAATAGATATGGTTGCAACAGATTTAGTGAAGGTTGTTGACCTTGGTTGAATATTTGTGTGAAAGAGAATTCATGTGAATTATTAGTTGAGTTTTTGTTATAAAATGGTTCCAAATAATTGATTGAATCAAGGCTAGTTATGAAAAATATCTCTAATTGTAGTAGCAAAAGCTTGGGGGTTTCCATAAGATCTTTACTTTGTTTCTTGGAAGAATTTTTAACATTATTTTAGAAGAGGTAACATTGTCTAGGAGGAAGGATATGGGAATGTACTATATGCAGATTTCACCATTTTCTTTCCCTCTGAAGAAACTTTGAGTTTTCTTCTAGAGAGCAGTTGTTTCTTTCTTGTCTCTATAACTATTTTCAATATTATCTCGGCATCTATGATTCTCTGATTAATGATAATTTGTATACCAGATTGATCGCATAGCTCGTTTTGCATTTGAGGTTGCTCAGAAGCGTCGTGGGAAACTTTGCTCTGTTGACAAAGCCAATGTGTTAGAGGTACTTATTGGTGGATTCAGCTATGAAACTTACTCAGGAATTTTGTGAAGATTTTGCAATTGTGTGATATGTGTACAGAAAAAAGTTCATGGTTCCCGATGAGTCTGGCCTTGTTTGATATACTGATATTAGTCTAATCTACATTTTCTTACATTATAATTGAAGCTGTCTTGCTTATGCCTCAGGAATACTGTTGGTGATAAGGTTGAAATGGTATTGGTGAATATGTGCTGTGATAGGCAATAGTTGGTCCTGAAGTACCTGTACAAGGAAATCATTAATTAATTAGTGGAAATTGTATATATGTCTTTCCAGATGCAAGTGACCTTATATATTGAAATTGCATGTTCACTGTATGATTAAAATTGGTGCTTGTTTTGGCTACTTGGGGAAATGAAAAAGAAGATACTTGTTGCAGAATATGACAAATTTAGGTCCAGTTCCTGCATATTAACTATGTTTGAATTCTCCAGGCATCAATGTTCTGGAGGAAAAGAGTTATGGCATTAGCACAAGAGTATCCTGATGTTGAGCTCTCACACATGTATGTTGATAATGCCTCAATGCAACTAATTCGCAATCCAAAGCAGGTTTGCTTATAGAATTAATTAGCATAATCTGTCTTTCATTTTATTTGTGGCTATGCAAATTTATATTTACAGAAGAAAACTTGTTTGAATGGTGAAACTGCAAGTGTTACAATATCTAACTCTGAATTTGCAGTTTGATACAATTGTAACAAACAACATTTTTGGCGATATATTATCAGATGAGGCTTCAATGATCACTGGAAGTATTGGGATGCTTCCTTCTGCTAGCCTTGGGGATTCGGTATGGAAAAAATATTCATAATGAATTATAATATAGATCATGAGCATGTTTCTCAAGTTTATCTTGCAATGCTTTGTGCAATTTTAGAGGCAAGTAACATTATCAATTTCACTTGAGTAAGTTGATTGGATTTTTATTGGATCAGGGACCTGGGCTTTTTGAACCTATACATGGTTCTGCACCTGATATTGCTGGACAGGTTGGTTTCTTGTACTTCCGTTCTTCATTAGCCTTCAGGCAACATGCTTAACAACAGCATAATTTGTATTCAGGACAAGGCAAACCCATTTGCTACTGTTCTTAGTGCTGCTATGCTTTTGAAGTATGGCCTTGGAGAAGAAAAAGCCGCTGAAAGAATAGAGAACGCAGTTCTGGACACTTTGAACAGGGGATTTCGAACTGCTGACATATATTCTGCTGGAACGGTAAACAACTTTCATTATCTTGACATTAGTGTTATGAAGATTTTGGTTCTTTGTTATTACACTTCAGATTATCTTCAACACATTGATTAATTACCATCAAAGGCTAGAGATAAAAAAAATGGACATGGAAGCCAAATGTTTATTACATTCCACCACTTTTCTCCTTGGTAACTCGTGTCCATAGTGAACAATGAGTGTATTGAACGTGTATTGGTATATTTTTGGCTTTTCTCTTGGTATTCTCTTAATGGGTGTCTATCTGCTGAATAAACTTGATGTTTTGATTGTGTGTTAATGCAGAAGCTGGTAGGATGCAAACAACTCGGTGAAGAGATACTGAAGTCAGTAGAATCTAACGTTCCCGCTGCTGCATTGTGATTTGAGATGAACTCAGCACATAATTTCAGGGGCTTTGTCTTGGAGATCATCTACTGAGAGACTATGACTATCAAAGTTCTCCTTGATGCTAAGCAGAAAGAATCTCCCTAGTATGGAGATTTCTGGCTTCCTTCTACATTATGTGTTTTGGTTTCAATACCTTGCCTATGTCTGATTGGACTTTCGGAAAGTGGCAAGGTTGTTATTTTGTACCCAGGATTATTAGTTAGTTTCCTTTATATGCGAAGCTGCTTGTAATAGTGGAACAATGATTGATGAAGATTGCAATTTTCACTGCCATTCTGAAAACTCTGAAACTGCATTTACCGATAACATTGACGGAGCATGAACATGATATAATCACACAGGCACATATACCAAAATTTAAAATGTCTCAGGTGATTTGAAGTGTTGCATTTTGTTTTACGCAAGTGTCTAATATGGGTATGATATGAATGTTACTCTTTTTTTTAAGTGTGATTAAATAATGACAACTCATTCTCACTGACTAACTTTGGCTTCCGATGAATTGTATCATTGCCATTGCGACACCCCTGGAACGTCCTCATAATGTTCGTGCTCCGTCCTCTCTCTTTGCTGCTGGTCTTGGCGGTGGCTTGTATGCGTCATGGCACATCCAAGTGGGTCGGCACGATCGGTGGAGACAACTCGCAAAACACTATAACACTTGTCACTAACTGAATGAGAAATGCAAAGTAAGGAATATAAATAGTAGAGAAAATGAGAAAGAGGAGAGGCCCCTATGTTATGTGATTATTTATAGTAATGATGGGTGGGGTGCGCATTGGGACTCTGGTTTTAGGTAATCATTAGAGGAAAAATCCTCCTTGTCATGTGTTTTAATCATATTATATTTTGAGAGACATTTAAGTGAATGAGAAAAGGGATCGAATTTGGATTGGGTGGATACCTTGATTGATATATGGGTCGGGTGGGCTTTAGTAGTAAGAGGGATTTAAGTTCGTTTGATTGAGTTCTTGATTAATCAAGTAATATTTACGAGAGATAGGACGAGTTCATTGCAACTCAAAAAAGTGGTAATTGAAGGATTGGATCGATCTTAATTACTTTTAGTATGATTTGGTCAATGTTTTAAAAATTAAATTGGAAATTGAATCGATAAGGTTTTCAGATTATGATTTGATTGATTCAATTAATTAAATTTGTGATTAAATTATAATTTAACTGAAAATATTTGAAATAACGATATAGTGGATTCATGATCGGGGGCGGCTCAACTTACTGATTTAATTCAATTTTTAAAACATTTGATACAGTTAGAAATATTTGATTAAGTCTTTAGAAAGATTATTAAAAAGATTCATCCAAAAATTATTGGATTATTTTATTTTTAATTGAAATTTATTAAAATATTGATAACTTTGATTATAAAGCTTTGGAGTTTGAACTACATCACCGACTTTCCTATACGAGCGAAGCCAAGTCCGTCCCGCTCTCCCGCTTAGCTTAGCTTAGCTGAAGGCTGAAGTGTTATCGATGTCTAGTAGTTGGAGTTCCAGCACAGCGATAGCAGCTGCACCCTCGTCGGACGAGGAGCTCACTGAATCCTCATCATCCTCATTCTCAACCTCATTGCTCAATTTCTCTTCTGGAAACCCTAGAATCGAAGAGACCCGTGGCCTCATGCATCTCTTCCGCGACGATACAGCTTCGCTATCGCCTCCTCCTCTTCCCGTAACCTCTTTTCTTTGTTTTCTTTCATGATTCTCTTTCTGTTTCCGTTGGATGGGACACTAGAGATTTCTGCCATAGCTTTATCAGTTCCCCTTCGTAAATTTTGAAAAATTGAAGAACCCTTCATCCTCTTTTTTTCAAAAATCGATTTTTATTTTTTTTACTTTGTCATATCAAAACTGTTTTCACTGTGAGGCTCTGAAGTTATAAGCTGTTGTGTTGATACTCTCAGCTTTGGTCATTTTTAAACGACTTGGAATAGAAGACCCCCCAAGATCAATGACATACGGCATAAATTTGCATTTGTGTTAGGTTGAAAGGAAGCCACTTGTGTGTGTTGTTGGAGTGCCAAATCACATGACATATGCGGATTTCTGCCAGTTCTGTGGTTCCTTTATTCATCATATCCTAGAGATGCGGATTGTCAGGTTCATTTCATTTTGTGTGTTTCCTACAGTGATGCTTTAGGAATTTCATTTCATCAATTATCATGTTCCTGTTCCTGACTTTGTTTGTTTGTTTGTTTGTTTTTAGAATGGATGGGATGGAGGATCAGTACAGTGTTTTAATTCGGTTTGATGACCAAAACTCTACAGACAGTTTCTACAAGCATTACAATGGTCGCCGATTCTCATCTCTGGAGGTTTCTCCTTTTTTTAATAACTAGTACACCAGTTCGTGAGTTTCACGGATATTTTCATATTTTCATTTTTTTATATTTTGTTATTTTTTATATAATTATACATAATATGCTACAATTAGATAGCATGTCTGTACGAGGAAACCAAAAAAAAAAAAGATAGCATGTGTAGCTAGCGAGAGAAGACGTGGGATAATAACAGCAATAATAACTATTTTGGTGGGAATAATTTTGGTTTAATTGAAACCAAATGATGACATGTGGCAATTAGAGGTAGTCGAATTAGTTATAGATAATAGATTATTCTCAATTTTTGTTTAACTGGGGCTCATATTTGTTAGATGAAAACCAATTCAATCATTGGTTAGGAATTTGTTTTGCTATTAATCTTGTTGCTCTTTCTATACATAGGTGGAGGTATGCCGTGTTCTTTTCACATTAGATGTGCAGTACACTGGCTCAATTGAACACGCACAGCCATCCAATGCTAGTTCAACTGAACAGCCTACATGTCCAGTCTGCCTTGGTACATCCCTTTTGTTGCCTAGTATTATTCATATATGTTTTCTTTCTGTTTAGATATACAATTTTATTGAAAGGATGGAAGATTCTGAACTTTTCATCAGCATATTGTTAAACATATAAAATAAATACTGCAAAATGTCTTTTGTAAGACAGCTTTCAAACATCTATGAGTCACTTTTTCATATTGTTATTTGCAGAGCGATTAGATCAAGACACGAGTGGAATTCTTACAACTATATGCAATCATTCTTTCCATTGTTCATGTATTTCAAAATGGGCAGATTCTTCTTGTCCTGTAAGTGGCTTCATTGTCTCTGTTTCTATGCATGCATAAGGATGTTATAGGGCATACCCAAGAGTGAAGAGTTTACTGTACTGTTTGAGCTACTTTGGGGTTGGGGTGTATGAACGAATTGTATGTTTTTTTACTTTATAGTTAATTTCAGCTAGAATTTCTTGATTAGTTTGACAGCAAGGATTAATTATTGAATACACGTATTAGTTAACTAAGTATTTACTAGTCCCCCACTTTTAATTTCAGGTATGCCGCTATTGCCAGCAGCAAGCTGAAAAATCTATATGTTTTGTTTGTCAAACCACTGAGAACCTTTGGATATGTGTTATATGTGGGTTTGTTGGCTGTGGAAGGTGAGAGATTTTTGTCTATCAACCCTTGTCTTGCATTTTCTTCTTTCTTTCTTTCTTTTTTTTTTCAAATGTACCATATCTTCTGGAATTCCTAAGAAAATCTTGATTCAGATATAAAGGTGGACATGCCATAATACACTGGAAAGAGACACAGCATTGCTATTCCCTAGAAGTGGAAACCAAACGCGTGTGGGATTATGCGGGAGACAACTATGTTCATAGACTTATTCTGTCCAAAACTGATGGGAAATTGGTTGAGCTGAACTCTCACTGTGTGCATGCAGACAATGGGTGTGGAAGTTGCAGCTGTGAAGATAATGCCATGAGCGAGGCTATACTTAATAGTAAAGTTGAAGCTGTAATGTTGCAAGATTAGTTTAATAATTTTCTCAAATCTTGGTTTTATGTTTCTTTATGATGAGTTTTAATTTTTTCGTAAATATATTATTCATTTTCTTTTACAGATTGTCAATGAGTACAATGAATTGCTTACTACTCAACTTGAAAACCAAAAATTAGTAAGTGCATTCTATTTGTCATTTGCAGTGAATCAGCAAAGATTGCCTTCTGTCTAGCGCAAGCATATTAACATTTTTAAACCTGTATTGATTAATCTTTTTCTATTTTAATTGTAGTATTTTGAATCCTTATTACAAGAAGTAAAAGAAGAAACTGAAAGAAAAATTTCCAAAGCTGTTCAGAAGGCTGTCAGTCTTAAACAGCAAAAGATTCAGGCCAAGATCGACAGATGTAATAAAGAGAAGAAATTTCTGGATGATGTAACCATGCCATAGGCTTTTGTGTTGTCTCATTAATATATCACAAGGACGGGAAATCCTGTTGCAAGCGTTTATATTGTGTTTTTTTGTGTCTGCAGCTTAATGAGAATCTCGTGAAAAATGAGGAGATTTGGAAAGCAAAGATACTTGAGATTGAAGAGAGGTATGCTTTTATCCTTTATTTATTTCGTATGGGTGATGTGTTTTTCTCAAAGTAGTTAGTATGTAATATGAAGATGCCTTATGTCAAATAAAACCAAATGTGCGTAGTTGCTGCTTTAATGTGTGTTTGCCATTTTAAGGGATATTCCTTTTTTAGATTTTGTAATTGTGATGCTATGAATTCTCATTTCTTGAACTCAAATAGTTGCAAATTTGGTCTAAAGGTTTGTAAACTCTGATGGGTGATGTGCTATTTTCCAGGGAGAAAAAGGCTCTAAAACTGACGGATGATAGAATAACGGACCTGGAAGAGCAGGTGAAGTATACCGTTTTCCTTATTTCTCTCTTTTTCTTTTTCTTTTTTGTATGTTATAATTGTGCATGCATCAAACTAATCGAACTGCTATTTGATACATTATTAAACTGTGCAGCTTAGAGATCTCATGGCTTGTCTTGAGGGTGGGAAGACGGTAGAACAGCTGCCTGGGTCAAATGAAATTAAAGATGAGACTGACTGTGACATATCAAAAGAATCCTCTTCAACCAGTGGCGTTGAGCTGGGAAGAAAAGCTTAACAGAAGAATCAATTTTTTCCTTTTATGGAGTGCATTACTCAGACTGACTTGAACCATTTTATATTCACATGTTTATACAAACTGCACAGGTGGATCCACGAGTTGAGATGCTTCCACCTGAATTTCTTCTGTTTAAAACTCAGGTGTATGTATCTGTTCTGGTTTGTAAATAGAAATATTTCCAACTATTTGAGCTCGTGCTTAAGATTGATATATCCAAATAAACGCAAACATCAAGCACTATAAATATCCAAATCGGCAATTCATATTAATGGCCTGTGTGGTAAAGATTATTTTTTGTTAAAAATGTTTTTATTGGGTTAAAAAGTTTTTTCATATGTTCAAGTGAATGATTGGGTAAAATTAGTTAAAATGATAAGAAGTTTTTTTATGGGTTTATTTTTTTTAAATAATTTTAATTTTTGAACATTATTGAAAAAAGTTTTTTTTTCAAAATTGATTATGTTACGTTTTTATTTAAGTAATTTTAAAATATAAAATATTATATAATATAAATAAATCATTTCATATTATATTTTAATAATTTATTATACAAAAATGACTTTTTCAAATATTTTAAAAAATAAATTATTTTAAAATTAATTTTTAATTAATATATTCAAATATGAAATTAATTTTATTATAATTAATTATAATAATAATTAATTATATATATAATCAATTATTAAAAATTTTACAACAAATCTAAACACATCCTAAGATAATAGTAGCCAGTCAATAAAATAGTACACTATTTGGGAGGATACACCATATACAAGTCTCTAGAAAATATCAAACAAATTCTAATACATCAACAATCAAGCTTTTTTCCATTAAGAGGGGGTCGACTACATGGATCAAACGACATTATTATATCCTATCATAAACTAAATCTTTAGAAATATTATTTAAATTTAAATTTTTTTTAATTGTTTCACCCATAGTCTTTTTTTGTCTTCTTCTACTTTTAACTATTGAATTATTTTCTATCTGATCTACTTTTCTTACAGAGACTTCTAAAGGTATTCTCCTTAAATGTCCAAATCACTTAAGGTGAAATTCTTCAATCTTTTTTACAATAGGTGTTGTCCCTACTTTTTCTCTAATGCATTCATTCTTAATCTTATCTTATCTTGTATGGTCACACATCCAACGCAACATTCACATTTCCGTAACACTAATCTTATGTTCATGTTAGCTTTTTATTACCCAACATTCAGTCAAACAAATTCTAATCGATTAATTAAAATATTTTATAATTATTTGACTTCGCTGAAAAAGGTCAACATTTGTAAGCCAGATGATGGACTAAACTGATTGAAAAATAGCCCTCTTTTGGGCTGGTATTATAAAGAAGTTCAATTCCAGCGAAAGTTTCCGAGAGATTTTAAAGCATTACTTTTTTAAATAAATGTAGTATGTAATGAAAGAATATAGTATAAATAGTTTTTTTTTTCGATGTATATAGTATATATAGTTAGTGTGTGTTTAGGTTAATTTATTTTATTTTTCAAAAATTTATAAGTAACGTTACGGAAAAAAATATTATAATTTATTTTTTGTAAAAATTAAGTGAAACTAAACATGATGCTTAAATTGCAACAAGTAACACGTGACGTTTTATTGAGCTTGTGTTTAGATATTATTTATTTATTTATTAATAGACCGATTGGAACAAGTAGGGATGAGCGAATAAGATAAGAAAAAAAATAAAATAAAATTATTTTGTTTCGTGTTTAGAAATGAAATAGAACTTCATTATCATTCCATTTTTTTTCATTCTATCTTAATTTTTGGAGAAGAAAAATTGAGTTTTTTATGGGAGCAAACAAGAAATATTTACTTTCACTTTCTTTCATTAACTGTCATTAAAATAATATCTGTAAACAATTATATTTTATTTTTTTGGGTAAAAATCTATAGACATATATGATACAAGTATAAACCAGCTATGACCTCAAATATAAAATACTTAAAAAAAATTCCTTCTCATAAATTATAACTCTTATTCTAATTAAAACATATGTATGTATTAAAATTTTCTGCTCTCATTTCGAAAAATGTAAAGAAAATGAATATGGTTTACAACATAGATAACGTTCTTCCAATTTCTAGCACACCTACACCTAGCTAGAAGCATATCAATTTCAGTTATACTGAATAACGGGTTTTGACAACTCAATCTTTCAAATTTGATGATCCTAATCCAAGACGACGATATATCATAATAAAGCAAGATATATAGTTAATGCCGAACACACACATTATTGCATGCTTTTTATTGATTCAACATACAGAAAACAGACTAAGCAATTGATCAAGAGCAACGGCTTTGAAACTCGTCAAGTTCTTAAACTACAAAATTACTGGACTTGTTTGATACGTAGCTCGCACAATTGTTGCACATCACATGACTAGAGCATAGCCACCAGTCTCAGGTTTTTCACTAGATCCTTCACTATCAAGCTGTATTTGTCACCAATCTGCAGTATAGTTGTTATACCAATATACACAAGTTTGAACTTAAAACTTATAATCTGGACCTGGTTAGAGGATGATAATAAGCTCGCTTGGATGTGTTTTTTTAGATAAAAAAATATTTTTTTAAAAAAAGATAAGTATTTTTACTCATTTTTAACATATTTGAATGAATTTTTTTTAAAAAAGAAAAAATATTGGAAAAAATACAATCACAAAATGTGTTTTTTTTTAAAGTTAAATTTTGATACTTATCAAAAAAGACATTTTTTATAACATGAAAAAGTTGTTCAAACATTAAAAAAATATTTCTTCTAATATTGTATCCAAACATAAAATAATATTTTTTTAAAGATTTTTTTTTAAAATTCATCCAAACGAACGCAATATATATAATTAAATTTGGATAGCAAGCTTGATGGATATTATGTTGTTACTTACCTGAGCAATAATGGTGATGTCAAGAGTATTCCCAAATGGCAAGACGTTGCTACTGCATATGGAAAGATGAAGACGTTCAAGCTGGGACAATATTTTGACCAGAATGCCCTTTTGCTTTTCACAGTGAATTTTGATTAGCACTTCCTTCCCTAAGACTCTCGCTTCAACTTCAGGAAGTGCTTCATTCGGCCCATAGCATTCATTAGTGTTTGTTTCACAGAAAGCAGTGCCATCATCAATGCAGAGATGAGATCTTGTTATGGTTATCACTGATTCTACACCGTTCTTCTGGATATCTTCTTCTAGCTCTTTTACACGTTCTTGAAGTTGTTTCACGTAATTGATAGCTTCTCTTAGTACATGGGCCTTGTCCATCTACACACATATAACTTTTTTATTCTTGAGTTATAAAACATATATATAAGAAATTAAATTTTTAGTATGTTTACTTCCCTCCTTAGTTTGGAATTGATTTTTAAATTTTTTATAGCATGTCATTGATGATTATTACCTATTAAAGCCATGAAATTTGGTTTTTATATATATCACTTTGAAAATATGTCAAAATAAATAAAATTGTACATAAAAAATTATGTACACAAAAATTTAAAATTATAACATAATTAATAGTATATAACATAGATAGGATTTCAATACTATTTAATAAAAAACTAAAATCTCAATCTTTATAAATTAAGGAAAATATTTTGTGTTTAATTTTTATATGTATATTATATTTATATTATATGTTAACATGAGATAAATATCAAATTATTTTATATATGATTGTAATATTTTTGTAAAATATAAAATAAGTTTAAGAGTAAATTATAAAAAAATAAAGGTATAAAAAATTAGATGAATAACGAGAATAAATTAAAGACGGACTGTAATGTTGGCTTTTCATTCGTGAAACGATTTGTTAGATAGAAACGTCAATCAAGCAATGGAAAAGTTTTAATTTTCTAAACTATGAATTATTCAACTTGATTCTTAAAGTTCTTCTTTTCATTATTTTTATCCCCAAACCTTTGACTTTTAGTGAAAATGACAGAACTAGCTGACATATTTTGTTTTGGTTACAAATCACATTTTTTTTTTATTAAACAAAAGGGTAAAATGCAGTTCCTTAGGCATAGGAACTAGTGTGTTAATTTTTTGGTCAGTGTAAATTAGTAGAGGGGAATTAGCTGTAATGAAATGCAGCTCCTCAGCATGAGTGAGAGATCACAGTATCACCGGGTCCCAGGTCCAATTACAAAGGCCAAAATGATTCACACCATGGCGCAGCACAATTAGTGTCTATCAATAACGAATCATTAGTATGAACCTATCAAGCACCAACATGTTGAATTTGAGGTATATTTGCATATTAGATATGTGTTTATGTTTCATATATAGAGACGTGCGAATAATATATGTGTTTTATATATTTAAATGTATTTAATTAAAAATATTATTTTTTTGGATTTGGGCATGTCTAAGATAAGAGTCGAACACGGTCTATTAATAGTTTTTAAAAAAAATTAATTTTTATGATTAACGTCTAATTAGTAAGTTCATAACCTACTTAAACTCAATTATATGACTAACATCTTAAGTCACTATTTTTATATACCAGTATTTTAAGTTTTATCTTTTCACACGTTACTATTAGGCTTTTAAGTTTTATCTTTACATATACTATTATTTTTATTTGCTCTTTTTATTTCTGCTCGTACCAAGCCGTCTACTTTGTCGTCAAGCTTGCCTCACACTACTATTCCCTCTAGTTAATTTTTTTCGATGCATATGTACTTGTACATAATTAGTTTTATTAAGAGAAGTTGATTTAAGAGATTTTGAATTTAGAAAATGTCAACAGAAATTATGTTCTATATTTTTTGGGAGGGGCTTACTAAGTAATAAAATATTGATACATATGATATATATTAAAATAGGACAAAGCTTAGGTCCATTTCTTTATGTCTATTATATCTATTCCACCAATCAAGTTATGACATATGTGTTTTTTTTTTTAAAAAAGAGAGTAAGAGAGAGAACATTAATTCACACATGTCATAACTTGATTAGTGGAACAGATGTAATGGATGGATATAAGAAAATTGACCTAAGTTTTGTCTATTAAAATATTATAAATCTTCAAACTTATAGAAATTATATTAATGATTTATGAATCTTTTTCTTAAATTTTACAATTATATATATATATATATATATATATATATATATATATATATATATATATATATATATATATATATATATATATATATATATCGTATTCGTGTCTTACAATTTTTTGAATTTAGTATGTTCCTGTGTCTGTGTCATGTGCTCGTATCCGTGTCTGTGTTTCATAAGTATGAATCAAAGTCTCTAGATTTTATGTCTACATAGAATTTAATCCGACCAATTAAATAAACCTTTGCTGGCTTATGAATGTTTTCTATTCAACTATAAATTGCAACTTCTCATAATACAGTACACGAATGGAACTGTTTGGAATTATGAAGAATATGGCATGTGCAGAATATGCATTTAGAACTTGTTTGACATGTTGTATTAGACCTGATAGGATAAGTTAATACAATACATAATGACCTTATCAGTTATTTGGTACAAATACTGTATTGTATAAGTTTATCTATCAAATCATTCTTATACATTAAAATAATGGATAACTTAATCAAACCTTAGAGGGTGTGATTGGGCCTAATTGAGTTTTGATATATAAACTGCTAAAAGACTTTTTCATTACAATTTTAAATACTCTGATATCCTCAACCGTTATGTATTAGGTCTTATATTATCAGGTCTCATATTATCAGGCTTTATACTATTAGACTTTATCTTAATTTTCATACCAAACAGACTCTTATAGAATATATACACATTTATATGTTAGTGATGAACTAATGATGCTTCCAATTCCGACTAATGAAAAGCAAAGACAAAAGAAAAGGTTCAATTTGACTAAATGTGTTTGGATTAACTTATTTTATATTCAAAATAATTTAAAATTTTAAAAATATTTAAAAATATAAATAATTATTCTCGAGAAATAATTTTTTCAAATATGCTATAATTCAAGTTTTATTTGACTAATAACATGACATGGTTGTTGGAGATTTTCTCTCCATAAATCTCTCTGTAATCTCCTTAGATTAAGGGATTGTACAGTTGTAGCATATCTTTTAGTTTCCTGATTTAGAGTTAATTATTCTCCTAATTTCTAGCTCTATTGTACTATAAATATTGGTTGTATACTTTGATTTCTAATGAGTGAATATTGATAAAAATCATTCCTTCTTACTTTTAAGTTGGTATCAGAACCAACCCTGTTGAGTCTTGAAACTTTTGCCAAAATGAGTGAAAAAGGTATTGAATCACCTAAAACAAAATTGATTCCTTTGGTTGTTTGGTTGCTCAAGCTGAAGGTGTTTTTAATGCAGGAATCATTCTTAATGAATCAAATTACGATGTTTGGTCGCAATTGATGGAGATGCGTATTGTCGAAAGAGAGAAACCCTCTTATATTCATGGCAAGATGAAGCAACTTGCAGAATCAGAAGAAGGATATGAAAAGTGGTATGCTAAAAATAAAAAAGTGAAAAGGTGGTTATTAATGTCCATGACACCAAAAATTATGAAACAGTATTTAAGCCTTCCCATCGCCCATGAAATATGGAGTACTTTGTCAAAAGCATTCTGTGATGGAAGTGATGAATTGCAAGTCTTTGCTTTAAATCAAAAGACTTTTACAACCAAACAAAATGGAAAGCCTCTCTGAATACTGTGGCAAGTTGGTTGAGATTTTTCAAGAATTGGACCATTAAAATAAATTGGTCATGAAAGATCCTGATGATGTAAAAGCATACCAACAATCTATTGAACAGTTAAGGGTACATATATTTCTCGCTGGATTGGATGGTGATTTTGAACAAGTCCGTGGAGAAATTTTACGCAAGGAACCAGTTCTAGGTTTGGAAGAATGTTATGCGTTAATTCGACGAGAAGCAGTACGCCATGCAATTTTGAAGGGAGAAACTGGAAATTCTGAAATTACAGTAATGATGACTCGAAATCGATCAAAAACAACCAAAGGTATTGAAATATCTACTTACAAGTGTACCCATTGTGATCAATCTGGACATACCAAAGATCGTTGCTACGAACTTGTGGGATATCCAGAATGGTGGGATCATAGTCGAGCTCGGAAAAAGAATTCCAAGAAGACTCCAACTGTCGCTATTGCTAAAACAAATAAAGATGATGATGCTGCTGAAAAAGGCTCAGCTTTGGTAGCAACTACAAATACTTGTGGTAGGGCTTTAAATATTTGTACACCTGTTTCTAATAATGCATGGATAATTGATTCTGGTTTTACAGATCATATGACATTTGATTCTAGACAAGTTGAACATCTTAGACCTCCTCACAAAAATTCATTTCTACTGCCAATGGTAATAAGGCCTCAATTATTGGGGAAGGATTTTTATCTCTCACCAATACTTTAGATCTAGATTTTGTTTTGGATGTCTCATCTTTAAGTTATAACCTTTTATCTATTTCTCAAATAACCACAACCTTATCTTGTGTTTTTAAGGACATCCAAACAAAGCAGAAGATTGGTTGGGGTATTAGGCGAGGGAAATTGTATTACTTAGACTTGACATCAAAAGGGTCTGACAAGTTACATAAGTTTTGACAATGGAAAACTCTAAAGAGAAGAATAATAAAACTGAAATTTGGCTATGGCATTGACAGTTAGGGCATGTATCCTTTGGTTATCTCAAAAAATTATTTCCTAGTTTGTTTGAAAGGATTGTGATCTGTTAATAATTTTAGCTCTTAAATGTTCTTTGTTTGATCTAATTGGATTCCAAATGTGCTTAATTATTGACATTTAGCTAAGTTTCTAATTTAGAGTTGTCTTTGGATGTTTATTGTGAAACTATGCTTAAATGTGGTTATAAACACTCATAAACATATTGTGATTTTCAGGAGATTTATGAGTGATGGAGTCCACTGGTATTGAAACATTGAGAAGAGAGTTAAAAGACTCAAGGGAATCAGTATCAACCCCTAGAAGCAAAGGAAGACAAGTATTCATGAAGAATCAAGGTTGGATTTGAAGAAAGTGATCAACACGGCCCGTGTCAAAGTACACGGGGTAAGCCGTGTACTATTCTGACTTTGAAGACTGGAAGATTTTGGACAACACGGCCCGTGTCAAATGACACGGGGTAGGCCGTGTACTTCTCTGACTTCACAAGGAAGAGTCAATTTCAAGCCTTGACCGAGAACACGGCCCGTGTCAAATGACACGGGGTGGGCCGTGTTCTTCTCTGACTTTGGAATAGCTGAAAATCTGTCATCAGAATCAGACACGGGGTGGGTCGTGTAATATGACACGGCCCGTGTCATCGGCCCAGAAGTTTAATTTCGTGTTTTAATGCTAAATTAGGTTCCCAAACCTATAAATAGAGTTGCTTAGAGTCTCTAAGGGAGATCTGGACAGAGAGAGCCGTCAAGGAAACTGAGAGAAACACGAAGACCAAGAATGGGAAGGATTCGATTGAGGATTGGAGACTCGGATTCGAGCGATCAAAGATCAATCACTCTCAAGCTTTGGAAACTAGTTTGATCTTTAGTTTTTCTTTTCTTCTTTTGTTCTGAACAATGTTTTCTTTTAATTCTTCTTCTGTTTTTGAATTTGCCATGTGTGACTAAACTTCTTGATTGATTAAGGGAGGATGAAACTCTAGTTTTGATTATGTGACTCTTGCATATTTCTTTATATCAATACAATTATGTTTTTATTCATATGTTTCTGTTCTTAAATTGATACAAAGGTTTTTATATTCTTGCCAAATTTCGAGAGTGGTAAAACTAGGATTGCTATGCGCGGTTGCGGTGGTATGACTAGTGAGACATATGATCTAAGTAATTTAATCCCGGTGTGTGATTAGATCTTAGTGTGATTGATTTTCTAATTCTTAATGCAATCATTAGGTAGGTGTAAGAGCGGTTGCTTTACAAATAACTAATGATTAGGGTTTGATTTGAGCGGTTGCTGAATTAAGCGAAACTTAAGGAAAACAAGAGATTTATCTCACAATTACATAAGAACATAATTGATCATGCTGGTATAAAGAGTATGTAAGTTAGCATAATCATATAAATCTAGTAGTGGATTCCATCTCTTAACCAATATCTTTAACTTGGTAATTCATTTTGTGTTTATTGTTTTGGTTTAAGTTTAATTTCTCTTTTTAGTTTTAATCAACAAAACCCCCTGCTACTTTTATTGTTTATTTTTCATCAAAGTTTAATTTAGGAATTGGATTGATAGTGTTAATTGAATTAGTTCTCTGTGGATCGACCCTTGCTTACTACAATTGGTTGCAAGGTTTTTATATTTTTGGTGGAACTTGGCAACTGTTTTTAATATTAATTTTTAATCGTATTCCACACCACACCAGATTGATCTTTCTAGTTTCCATTGTGATGCTTGTGAACTTGCAAAATGTCACCGAACTTCATTTCCATTGATTTTAAATAAAAGTCATCTTCATTTTATGGTTATCCATTCTGATGTGTAGGGTCCATCCAAAATTCCAACTTTGGGTGGATCATATTGGTTTGTTACTTTTATTGATGATTGTACTAGGAAGACTTGGTTGTGGTTAATGAAGTCCAAAAGTGAAGTAAACTTGTTATTTCAGAAGTTTCATAAAATAGTTAAAACTTAGTACAATGCACAACTTCAGGTTCTTCAGAGTGACAATGGAGGAGAATATCAAATTTCTAAACTTCAATAGTATTTTGAAACACAAGGAGTTATTAATCAAACAACTTGTTCTAACACACCCTAACAAAATGGGGTTACAGAGCGCACAAATCGTCGTTTATTGGAAGTTGTTCATGCTGCATTAATCGAAGCCCATATGTCATTGTCCTATTTGGGGGAAGCTCTTGCTTTTGCAGCATACTCAATTAATCAGACCCTCTCACACTCCATTGACTTTCAAACATCGTTCAAAACTCTTACTGATGTTGTGGTGGCTCCAACAGTTCCAAATTTACTTCCTCGTGTCTTTGGATGTGTAGTATTTGTCCATCTTCACAAACATCAACGCAATAAATTGGCCGAACGAGCTTTACAATGTGTTTTTCTTTGATATGCTATGCATCAAAAAGGCTGTAGGTGTTGTCATCCCCCAACTCAACAAATGTTTATAACAATGGATATGGTTTTCCATGAAGAATCAATGTATTTTTCCTTTGAGTCTGAACTTCAGGGGGAGTACCAGAAAGGAATTCAAACTCTAGATTATGACCCTGTAACGTGTGATTATGATATGTATGACAAACGTGATGCCAAAATGGATACTAAGAGAGGTGATGTTAGTGGTATAACTTTGGATCTTGATAAAGACATGGAAGCTGGAGTAGTGATTGAACCACAAGAAGCAAGTTCATTAATTGAAGAGCTTGAATCTTACTGTTCAATCATTACTCTAGCTTCCATGCCTTTATCAAGATCCAAAGTTATACCACTAACATCACCTCTCTCAGTATCCATTTTAGCATCACTTTTGTCATACATATCATAATCACACGTTACTTTTGTCATGCAAATCCATCAATTGAAGAGCTTGAATCCCTCACTAATACACCATATCGGTCATCTAGTGAGGACATTCCTATTCTAGAACCTTAGTTACCTAGAAAATGGTTACCAGAGCATCTCACTAGAGGTATTCCTAAACCTACATATGAACTTGAACTTTCTAGCAAGGTTAAATATCTCATGAGTCATTATGTATCTAATCACAATTTGTTAGAATCAAATCAGTCATTTGTAAATCAATTATCTATTATATTTATTCCAAATAGTATGCATGAAGCCTTAGTTGACCCAAGGTGGAAAGCTGCAATGAACGAGGAAATGAACTCCTTGCAAAAGAATAAAACTTGGGACTTAGTTGATTGCCCAATTGGAAAGAAGCCAGTGGGATGTCAATGGGTTTACACCAAGAAGTATAAAGCAGATGGCACAGTTGAATGATTTAAAGCAAGATTGGTGGCAAAATGATATATATAAGCCTATGGGATTGACTACACTGAGACATTTGCACTTGTAGCTAAAATCAATATTGTTCGAGTATTGTTGTCTTTAGTTGCAAACTTAGATTGGCCATTACAACAATTTAATGTAAAAAATGCCTTTCTGCTTGGAGAATTATCAAAAGAAGTTTATATGGAACTTCTGCCAAGGTGTATGATACCAGAAAGACATAGCCAAAAGGTGTGCAGATTAAAGAAATCGTTGTATGAACTGAAACAATATCCAAGAGCATGGTTTAGAAATTTTACAAAGTCTATGATAGCATTTGGATACCATCAAAGCAACTCAGACCACAGTTTATTTTTGAAGAAACAACAGGGTAAGATCACTGCTCTCATTGTATATGTGGATGACATGGTGGTTACAGGGAATGATCCAGAAGAAAGGAAGGCACTGCAAGAGTACTTGTCTAGAGAATTTGAAATGGAAGATCTTTGTTCCTTGAAATATTTTTTTGGAATCGAAGTTTCTAGATCCAAGAAAGGAATTTTCTTATCTCAAAGAAAATATGCATTAGATTTATTGCAGAAGACTGGTATGTCAGCATGTCAACTAGCTAATTCACTAGTGGAGGAAGGCTTGAAGTTATGTATTGAAGCAGACCAAGTACCAATTGATAAAGGAAGATATCATAGGCTTGTAGGAAGGTTGATGTACTTAGCACACACAAGAACAGATCTTGCCTATGCATTGAGTGTTTGTTAGCCAATTTATGCACAATCTCGGTGAACAACATATGAATGTTGTCATGCGTATTTTGAGGTATTTGAAGTCTGATCCTGGGAAAGGAATATTGTTCACTAAAAATACAATTCATCAAGACATAGATGTTTATATAGATGCTGATTGAGCTGGAGCAACAGACGATAGGCGTTCAACTTCTGGTTACTTCATATTTGTGGGTGGTAATCTCGTTACATGGAGAAGTAAAAAGCAAAATGTTGTCACTGCAGAAGCTGAATTTAGGGGTATGGGACTTGGACTCTACGAAGCCTTATGGTTGAAACTTCTTTTGCAAGATTTGGGTTATTGCCTAGGCAACCAATTCAATTGTATTGTGACAATAAAGCTATATGTTATATTGCTTATAATCCAGTTTAGCATGACTGGACAAAGTCTGTTAAGGTGGATATATTTTTCATCAAGGAGAAATTAGATTGAAAAATTTTGGAGTTATTGGAGATTCGATCTGAAGATTAATTGACTGATATTTTTACTAAAGTTGTCTCAAGTCAAGTATTCTTGAAATGTCTTGGCAAGTTAGGCATGGATGATATCTATGCACCAACTTGAGGATGAGTGTTGGAGATTTTCTCTCCATAAATCTCTCTATAATCTCCTTAGATTAAGGGATTGTACAACTGTAGCATATCTTTTAGTTTCCTAATTTAGAGCTAATTATTCTCCTAATTTCTAGCTCCGTTGTACTATAAATATTGGTCGTATACTCTGATTTCTAATGAGTGAATATTGATAAAAATCATTCCTTCTTACTTTCAAGTATGGCAAGCACATGATTTGAGCAATAGAGAGAGAGAGAGAGAGAGAGAGAGAGAGACTGACCTTCTTCAAGCCAGGTATAGTTGCTGACAGCGCTATGAACTTCTTTGTGAGTTCCTGTCTCCTATTTCTCTCGGACAATATGTGATCCAGTGTCTCAGAATCGCTTCGAGTCTTCTTTGTTCCTTGATTCACCCTTGATGAGGAGAAAGGCAAAGAATCTGTGACATGATTGCCCAAATGGGATTGGGAGACCTCTTTCCAAGCAGAGCAAGGATCATGGACTTGTGTTGGTAACAATGTAGTGGCTTTATCAAAAGACAGTATATAGGTTGTTGGAGACGTGGTTGGCTTTTGTACAGCATGTTGAGGTTGAGAGATGATGGATGAGTTGTTCTTGATCATTAGGTTGCCACCACAAGTAGGCCTAACATGGCTTGTCTGGCCAAAAAATGAACTGCCAACGGTGGCTGCGGCGGCTGCGGTGTTGGTGTTGAGGACGGGGGTTGCAACAGGGGCAGTAGGTTCTTCTGGCTGCTGCAGGATATCTCTGAGGAACTCTTCATCAAAAGAGTTGGTGTTGCCTAAGCATTCATTGATGTGATCATCCATTTCCTAGGACAACACAATTGAAAATCAGCAATTAATCAAGTGATACTTTTATTATATGGTTCGTAGGGATCATTTGTTGGTTGATATATGCATATCATATCATCATACTCTAAAGAAGAATAATATAATATATTATACATAGATGATAACATTGCCTGTGATTATTACCAAATCAGAAAACCATTTTCCCCACGAATTCTCCTCCATTATTTGGATTAGGATCAAGGCGACACTTTACCAGATTCTATGAATAGGGTGGGGACCTATGGGCTTGGGTTTTCTGGCCGAATTAGACGCTAGTCTTTATGACTATATAAGGAAGGAGGGGCTCATAATTAAGGATGCGCATATGAGCAGAAAGAACGGAGACAGGAAATGACTCCTTTTACTCGTATAACAGTTGAGAAAATTATTTTAAGTAGAATTTAATTTAAATATATTTTTAGTGTAGAATTTTTTTATATTATCATTTAATCATATATTATTACATTATTAAAATATTTAATTTTTTAATAATTACTTAAAAAATTACATATATAATAATATATAATTAATTAATAATGTAAAAGATTTTACACTTATAATTCATAAAAGTTAAACTCTTTTAATTTTCTGCCGAATAAGACGCTTGTCTTTATGACTATATAAGGAAGGAGGGGCACATAATTAGCGAGGTACATATGCGGAGAAAGTGACAGGAAATGACTCCTTTTACCGTATAACAGTTGAGAATATTATTTTAAGTACGATTTAATTTAAATTTATTTTTTGTATAAATTTTTTTATATTATCATTTAATTATATATTATTACATCATTAAAATTATTTATTTTTTTCAATAACTACCTTAAAAATTATACATATAATAATGTATAATTAATTAATAATATAAAAATTTTTATACTAATAATACATAAAAATTAAACTCTTTTAAATAACACATTCCATATTGAACAGAAAATAATAATCGCTGTTTAAATAGTTATTATCTTATCAACACTAGTTACTTTATGTTGCTTAGTATCATTGAATGTGCATCCTTTGGTTACGTGGCCTATCATTATCTTCTATGTTAATAATATTTTTAATGTTATTATAGAAATAGTATACATTGAATATATAAAATAATAACTTAGTATACATTGAATATATAAAATAATAACTTTTTCTTACTTTAAGAATAATTAAGAATTTCTTTGACTTTATTATAAAATTATGTTAACAGAGTTTGTAAGTATTATTTATTTGAATAATGAACTTTTAACAGTATAAGCACACTTTAAATGTGTTATTGTGTTATAAAAGGTAATAATTTTGTTAAAAATAAAATAAATTCAAAAGCTGATTATTAAAAGGACAAGATTTAAAAAAGAAAGATGTAAATAGACAAGAGTTGCTCTAAGTACTTGAGACTTCTTTTGGTTTGCGTCTTCCAAGTTAACTTTTTTTTTTTTTTTTTAGGTTATATTTAGATGTTTAGTAATTAATAGAATAAAATAAAATGAGATAAAATAGAATAAGATATAATGGAATAAAAGTATAATTCTATTGTTTGAATATTTTAAAATAGAATAGAATAAAATTATCATTTTATTATTTGAGAAGTGGATAAAATAATAAGAGGTATAATTTTATTTTTTAAATAAAGATGATTTCATCTCATACTTTTTAAATTGAGAGAAAAAAATTAATGATTTTTTATAAGATAAAATAGAATCTATCACACCTATTTTTTATTTTATTTTATTCTTTTTTAACATAATTAAACAATAAAATATATCCTTATTTTATTATATTTTAATCAATTTTACTCAATGTCACTAACCCAAACATAATATTTTAGGCATGATGTCGACTTGAGCCAACATATGATAAGTTTTTTCTTATGATTGTTTCTAGTGAAGATCAACCGAGAAAAAAACAGGTCTTTCGGCCAACATAATTTAAAAAAAAAAATGTTGGGCCATGGCCTCTTTAACTACACAGGAGGAGGTGCCCCTCCCTATATTTCTAACGTTGATCTTTTTGTTAGCTTTTTTTTTTTTACCAAAATATACGATGTCACCATATATTGCATTAAAAATAACATGTAGTATCTGTGGATTGAATTGAATTTAGAGCATTACCTGATAAAGTAGTTGAAGGTAAAAATTTTTGTAACACTACAGCAACAACGATAGTGTGAGGGAATGAATACTTATAAAAAATACTCTGATACTTAAGTTAGTTTGCGCTCAAAGAAGTTGTGTATAGTATTCGATATTAGATGCGTACGTTTTTTACTTTGCAATGTATTTATAAGAATATTTTAATGTGTGAAGAATTGTAACATTCAATCTGAATTAAATATTGTTGACCCAAATTTCGAGAGATTATTATTTCTTATAATTAATCTCTTATTTATGTAGTATATGATTAACATTCATATCTATCAAGAGATTTTAAGTAATTTATGCATTACAAATAGACAGATGCTAGTGTATAATAATATATGAATCCCATTCTGATGAGTCGGATTGCTCTTGATTCATGGATTCATGACCCAGGCCAGAAGACTAAGGTCTTTCAAAGAGAGTGAATGACATGCCTGCTACTAGTTGAGTATATATAGTGCCTTAATACCCCATAGATTACATGTTGAAATCCAAATGGTTGAATAACCGGCCTGCGCTTGATATTCTAGCGGTTGTTCTTAACTACTTTATACGCCTATGCTATTCTGTTATGCTAAATGTTAATTAAGGTTGGTATCCAAATTAATTTGAATGAAGTGATTGACGACTTTGAGACAAGGTTCTGGACTTTATATAGAGCTACATGGAACGTCGCCTAAGATTGAGATTTACAGAAGATGGTAGCCGGTTTCGTTGCAAGGTAATAACTTCAATTTCTCAAACAGAGACAAAAGATTTAAAACGTTTTACGTTTACCTCATGATCATAAGCAACATGGATTGGAAGCAAACTTGGTTTGGCAAAATAAATTGAAGGGCTTATTGCTCTTTGTTATTGATATAATACACGGTTAAAATTCAAATGTGAAGGCATAGTGCTTTCCAACATAGACCATCTACAACTGTTGAAAAATTGCCATGACGATCAAAATTGCAAATAATAACCATAAGATAAAAGGACGCGTGGTTCCCCTATCTCATGTTTCATTTTCGTTTTGAACTTTCTTTACCATATATGGAATTTGAAAATAGCTTCACGTTGTAGGTTCTGTGGATTGGTTCCAATCATAATTAGCTTAGTTTGTCGTTAAGAATTTGTAACGTTTGTACAAAAGAAAATTCTCTACACTGTTTCTAATTAATTCCAAGAATTTTTCTGTTTTACAGGCTCCTGTTGCTATCAGCAATTATACTGCAGCATGAACCAGTAAGGTATAAGAAATTATGGTGGTGTTTGGTTTATTTTCTATTCTTATTTTGTAAAGTTAATATGTGTTTATTATTAATTACAAAAATATCATATTATTTGAAAATAAAAAATAAAATAAAAATAATGTAATATTTTTATAATTATTTATAAAAATATATTAAATAAAAAACAAACCAAAAACCTTCTAAAGTTGCAAACTCCTATCATTTTACCCATTAATTACCTTCTATTCCTAAACTAATGTTATTTTCAAATTTGTCACTGACCATCTTAGTTTTGTATGTGGACTGTACCAGACCTAGGCAGGGTCGTTTTCGGTCTTAAGACGTGATTTCCAACCTTGATGCATCATTTTCGGTTTCGGAGAACTGAAGCACCACCCTCGGCATTGGCCGACCTCCTTTAGCCTAGATAGACCTCCTCCGAGCTTAAGGCACCCCAAAGGCGCACGGGTCCCCACCTCATATCCGAGTCTAATTTAGAACTCACGATCCATGTTCTAAAATATAATTCTTATTTTTTATATTATTTTTTTTCACATCACTTTTTAATTATTCTTTATATTAATTACATCATTTTTATATTATTTTTTTACTTAATTATAATTATTAAAAAATATAAAAACTAATGTATATAAAAAAATTAATGTATGAACATCAATTTTCCTCTAAAATATTCTTAGAATCATTCCAAAACACCCTCCAATAAATCATGACACTTGGTAATACCTAATACGTTATTTGCCTAGTAGAATTTTTTTCAAAATGCCCTGGCATGGCAAGTGTAAGGTACTGAGGTAAAGAGTTGTGCACCCCTCCTTGAGGTATGTACCTCCAACCCCTATTAATAGAGGTGATATAAGCTTTGTCAGCTTTGTCTGGTGAGTTAATTTTTGGCCAATACATTTATACCCTCTCCCTTACTTTACTCACAATTTGTTTCAAGAGAAAATGAGTAAAAAAAAAAGAGAGGAGAGAAAATGTGAATATTTTGACATTTTTTCGAGAGAAAAGAGAGAGAAAAGAAAAAAATAATAATAAAACTCATTAAAAAATTTCTTCTCCCTTGTAAGGAGAAAATGAGAAAGAAAAAAATTATTTACAATTATAAATTTATTCAAAAATATTTATATTTATTATATTATAATAAAGATATATAAATTTTTTAAATATTTATATTTTTTTCTCTTTCTTTTCTATACAACCAAACAAAAAATATGTAATTTCTTATTTTTTCTTTTTTTTTCTCTTGATCCAAATAATAAAAGAAAAAATATACTTTTTTTATATTTTTTTATTTCCTCATTTTCTTTCCTTCTATTTTCTCTTTGCATCCAAACAAAGGGTTAAGATTAATTTGAACGTTACCATTTTCTCTCTGCATTTAAGATTAATTTGAATGTTAAAGTGTTTTTTACATGTGCCTCCACCGCGTCTCCAACCTCAAGACCTAGGCTCTGCCGTGTTCATGCCAGCAGTAAACCACCCAAGATTCGGCTGACATAAAAAGTATATATGTAATATTGTATGCATTGCACTACTTTTTCCGTGTAGTAATTAGAGAAAGAAAGTGACAAAGAGAGCAGAGAAAGAGCGAGTGATCTTAATATTGAAAAATTGTGAGTCTTTTATTTTCTGTCTTTTTTTATCTCATTGCACAAGAACTCCACCGCAGATTGAAATTTGGTCAAGTGACAGTGAAAGCACCATTTATGTCTTTACTCTTATGTATTATTGTAAATGATTAATTATAATTTGGTTAATATAGAATTAAATATGAATAAAATAAACCCTAAGCGGTTGGCTTAATTAATGATAGACAAGTATAAGATATGTAATTAGGTGTATGAGTTCAAATTTTAATTATGTCAATTTTTTTAAAATCAAATTACAATAATATTTTTATAAATTTTTTAACCTTAACATAAATAGTTTATCTTTGACTTAAGTTAATTGAAATATGCACAAACTGATTCATATATCACTTAATCACAATACTAACAAAGAAAGATATAAATAAAATAATAATTCATATAAAGCCACTTTTAATTAATCCCAATTGTATCATAAAATTCGCCATATAAATTACAAATAATTGATTAATTAGCTTGATAAGTGATAACTGAAAGTACCAAATAACCTTGCTCAATGTATCATTGCAGCTGACAACATAATACCCAAAAGAGCAAAAGTAAAAAAATGCTTTGGATTTTTTTCAGTTATTTTTTATGGATGAGGATTCTCTAAAATAATTTATAAGTAAGTAAACATTTATTAATTATTAATTGATGAGTTCATCTATCAATTAATAATTAATAAATACTTACTTATTCATAAATTATTTTAAAGAATCTAAATCTGTTTTTCACATGCACATGAACAGTAGAGTTAAAAGAAAGAGACATGATTACTCGAAAAATCTGAAATGCTAGAAGAGCATATAATTTTGTAAATTTAAGTTTAGTTGAAAGTAAATTTAGAATAATATAATTTATGATTAAAAATTTATATCTTAAAATTAAATTTAATAAAATAAATGTTAATTAGATAAAAAAATTAAAATTACTTTTAAAGTAAGATTTATAAAAAATATATCTCTAACAAAATTTTATCTAATAACAAAGTAAAAATTTAAATTTTTCACTTCAACTGAAACTTAAGATAATTTTTTATTAAAGCTAATTAAATTTTATCAATAAATTCTTTTACCAAATATATTAACACACTTTTCAATACTCTAAACCTCCTTTTAAGATGCTTAAATATAAAACCAAACATACTCGTAAATAGAGAAAAATTATTGCCTAAACTGTGTCTGCCAATAATTTATCGTAGACAGGGACGATGCGGTTCCATATTGTTCGATCTGTTACTGTTGCTACAGTAGCCACATCTTTCAATTATCTGCACATCTACCTCTTTGTTTTACTCACGTTTTTATTAAATGACCTGTAAAATGAGCAATCTGACGGTAGATATACAAGTTGCATGTAGAACGAGTATTAAATAATTTAAAATTTAATATTTTAAATCTGGACAGATCCAAGAGGGCCTCCTATAATTGACTATTATATTTGCTGATTTTTTTAATTAAATCCCTCCCCTCTAAAAACAATTTAGCATTGTGTATATTCCTTTTAGCAAAATTTAATGAGCATCACGGTTTTCTTTTTCTACGTTTTTGGAAATACAAACTCTTAAAAGTCTAATGCCTCTGTTTCAAAAGTAGACTGTCAGAAAAGTTAAGGAAAAGTTCACTTTACTAGGACTTTCAAAAATAATTATTTTTAATATCTGATGAATCTTTTAAAATTTGAATAAAAAATTGAATTAGTGAAATTTTTAAATTATAAATTAATTAATTTAATTATTTAAATTTATAATTTAATTATAATTAAATTAAATAATATTTAAATTAAAGACATAATTAATTTATAATCTGACTAATTTAATTACTCAATGCAATTTGATTTTTAAAATATTATTTAAAATTTTTACTCATCAATATTGTTTAATGACTTAACTTTTATAGTTCGGCAATAGAATTTAAAATTTATATAATTACTTATTTTATATATTTTTTTATAAAAACTCTTAAATATTTTTATAATGGATTTAATTAATAATAATATTATTTTAAGGGAAGGGATTCACTTATTTTAAATGTAAGTTTTAAGACTTATACTTAATTTTTTATTATTAAATTTATTTTAATCTAATTGATCAAAATAAATTAATTAAATAAAAAAAATTAAAAATAACCTCTCACGTTAATAAAGAGAAATGATAATTAAATATAATTTTAATAAAAAAAATAAATTTTAGTTATTAAGTCTATTTATTAAGTTAAAAAATAATAAAATATTAAATATAATTTATAATATTATTTATATATTTTATCTATTTTAAAAAAATTGATAGGTAGATTTCTTAAAACTTGACATATAAATTTATTAAAAATTAATTTTTATATATAAATATATAAAAAGTTAATATTGTATAATTATTTGAAAGTAATAAAGTATAATTTGTTAACGTATATTATATGAACAAAATTTTATTGCTGTTAAATAATTATACAATATTAATTTTGTGTTCATTTATATAATATATACAGTGTCTAACTTTCAGATATTTATATATGAAAATTAATTTTTAATAAATTTATATTTCAAGTTTTATGTTCTTTACCTATTAATTTTTTTAAAGTTGGTAAAATATATAAAAATAAAAATATTATAAATTATATTTAATATTATATTATTTTTTAACTTAATAAATAGATTTAATAATTAAAATTTATTTTTTTATTAAAATTATATTTAATTATCATTTCTTCTTATTAATGTGAGGGGTTATTTTTTCTTTCTTCATTTAATTAAGTTATTTTGATATATTAAATTAAAATAAATTTAAAAATAAAATATTAGGTATGAATTTTAAGACTTACACTTGAAATAAGTGAATTATTTCTCTTATTTTAATATTAAATAAATATAATGATATATATATCATGAAATATTAAATAATTATTGACAATTAATCACCAGCGTGAATTTTATGTACTGTATGATTTTTTATGAAAAATATATTTTTATTTAATTTTTTATATATTCAAATGTGTAATTAATTTAAAAATATGCTATTCAATTTTTGAATTTAATCTTTATACACTGTTATTGTAAAACATTTTTTATTTGTTTACGACAAAATCTTTAAATTGAAAGAGCTTGTGTAATGGCCACACCACATTGATTGTATCAAACTCGTCATGCAATTTTCACCCAATCAATTAACATCTGACATTTAAAGGACATTTGAATGGAAATAATAAATGTAGTCAGTCAGGTGACAGACACATATTGAATGTGACAATGTATTGATTACCAATTATGATTTTTTTATATTATTTTTTATATTATTAATTTTTTTATTTTTTTATTTTTTTACTTAATCATAATTATTAAAAAATAATATATAAAAAATATGTAAAAATATCATTTTTCAATCATGAATACATTCACCACTTGTCTGCTTTGTCTACTGCTTCCAACGGTTTTAAATGGGATTTCGCAAAGGGTTAATTAGGTGTATGTTTGAAATAATTGTAAAAGTTTGATTATTTTAATAATTAATTATTATATAAATTTTTTAATAATTAATTATAATAAAGTTAATTTTATATTTAGATATATTATCTGAATTGTAATTTTAAATTATTTTATTTTATTTATGTGATATAAAAAATTTATTTTTATATATTAAATTATTAAAATATGTATAAAATAATTAAAAAATTATTTAATTGAAGATAAAATGATATTTATATATTAAAATATGAAGAATAATTTATAAATTAAAATTATCAATTTCAAATTTTAATATTATGAAAAGAAAATTTTTTATAATACATTAAATTTTGTGTAAAAATTAAAATTAATTTTGTTAAATATATTATAATACTGTTAAAATAATTTTTTTTAAAAAAAATTATTTCAACAGTGATTTAAGTATTGTGAAACATGCTGTAAGACATGAACCCAAGACATCCCAGCTTGCATCAATTTAGGGCATATTTGGGTGGAAGAGTAGAAGGTGTGTCCGTTTTTATTTAATGGTATAATCAAACTCGATCAAACTCCGTTTTAACTGACATAGATTAGAAGAACTGGCTTGTTTCTTGTAGAACTGGTTACTTTCCGGAAACTGATTTTGAAGTGACCTACGCCGTTCATGAAGTTGGAAACTTAAAAAATGAAAGTAGATGCAGATATGAGAAATTAAAAAAACCGTTGCGTTTTTCTTTTTTTGGGGTAAAAAAAGGGACAATTTTTCTTTTTGTACATATATATTTTTTTACGTTTACTTTTACACTACTACAATTTTATACAGGGATTGGTACTCTTTGAAGGGTTCTGCTTAAACATAAAATTCCTACTATACAACATTTGTGATAATATCAATGACCCAGTCAATGGGAAAAGAAAAGAAAAACCTTCCAGGAGTAATACGTCAGTAGTCTGCCACAAATATTTTGACATTTGTCCTTTAGGAGTTAGGATAAAGAACATTATATATATGTACAAAGCTTAACGTAGTCAACAGCAATATTAAACCCAATGATGAAGATTGTAATTGAAAATGTGCTAAACTTGTCGCAAATTAATGGAGATCAACGTGATCCACGACGTATTGGAGGTTGATTATAAACATGTGATTATCATCACTTCCATGGTAAAATGGATTGAGAGAGAGGGATTTCGGTTTGTGGAACTCAGAATAAATAAACTTGATACCCTACAAGTCGACATAGAAACAATAGGAGCATCAAAATTAGTAATAACTGGTTATTTAGTCATGGGATCAGTTTATAAAAATATGCTTCTCTGAATCTCTGATTGTATTATGCAGGTTCTTCTTTGAGGAGTCTACCCATGTATCCTCTGAGTACATGTTCAGAACAATTATTTTATATGCAGATAGCCATGTTAAGCATGAAGAACTAATCGGGAATAGGAGATATGAACAAATTTTTATATTTTTTTTTCAATGAAACATGGTTTTTGGCAGTCTGGCTTTATTGGTGATATCATATGGTAGCTTCCTGTCGTTATGTCTTTTTGTACTAGAAAAATTCTAACCCCTTTTGTTTATTGTCTCTATCTTCACAGCAAAAAGGTAATAGAAAATGAAGCTTCATATATATATACGCGGTAGAACCGTAGTAATTTCTTTCTTTTGAGAACATGCCTATTTTCAAGATACCTGCTTGATTTTGTTTCTTCCTCCCTTCATATATACTAGCTGTCTAGAGGATTAAAATAGATGAAAGAGAAGGATAAGAGAAGAAAAGAAAAGATGTTATTATCGAACCTAGCAGAGCAAGAGAGCACCAGCAAACTACTGACCCTACAAAATCTACCATAACCACATAGAGAGCATCAGCACAATGCTGATTAATTCTACAAAATTCTGTAAACCACAACAGCACCATCACCAACTCCATCATGCAACCACGTATATTTGAATATTAATTAGACTAAATTACAAACTGAAGAGTACGTTTAAAATTTAATATCTGGGTCCATTTCAAGGCTGTCGACTTTCAATTATTATATCCTACCACTGACACTAGGGCACTAACAGCTTGATCTCATGAGCTCAATCATGCTCCAAAAGTACCTCAACCTGCAAGTATCAGTCAACCGATGCAATTCACTTGCCAAAATTATGAACCTTTCTTGGTGCATTTAATAATGATGTTGGGATTTTCTAGTCAGTAGTTAATAATTAGTAATTTAGTAGTATCACTTTATTACAATCAAAATTAAATCGTAATATGGGGGAAAAGTTGAGTAGAATTAGTAGTGCTGCGCAATAGTTAGGGATGTATATGAGATAGATTAGGACAAGTTTGACTTAACTTAAACTTGACTTGATATCTTGGTATAATTATTTTATTGGATTTGAACCCAATTCTTTTTTGATCAATAATGATTAAGTCGGAATTCAATCAATATGATATATAGATATAATATATAAATTTAAACATTATACATAATTAAGATATAAAATTATAAAAGTGAAAAGTAAAAATTAAAGTATATTTTATAATATATATTTTAAAATAAATAATATCAGTATAAATATATTATTATATTATACAAAAATTATTAATTTAAATTAAAAAATATTATTATTTATAAATAATTATAAAAAATTAGAAATTTTAAAATAATATATGATACTAAATTAAACTAGAATAACTCAAAATATAAATCGTGAACTCGACTTAAAAATATATAAAATTTAATTTTTTAAACTCAAATTCATTTCAATTGGATTTAAGACTGAGTAAAATTGTAAGACGCGCCGGATCTTACACACCTTAGCACTAGCATTATTTCATACAGAACATGGGGTAAAACAGTGAAGTGAATTACGATGGACATATGACTTATGATAATTGTGTAGCCCTTTTCAAAAAGACAGAGAAAAAGATAAAAGTGGGTTCTACTGCTGTACCGCACCACTTTGTACTTTGTGGAGTGAGCGCTTCTTGTAGTTTAAGGAAACATGTAATTGGAATTATAACCCTAACAAGGATTTTGGACGAACAGATCTTCAAAGATAATTCTATGTGGACCTTTCTCATAGTTAACGAAGAGTCCAGAGAGGGAATAGAGACCCATTACTTATAATTCATAAAGACCTTTTGGAGGCTTGCATTTTTTTCGTTTTTCGTTTCTGATAGATAGATAGAAGAGACTTGAGTATTAAAAAAAATTAACTGCAAGTTAAATAAGCTAACCCTCGAATTTGGACCATTTAACCTATACATGGACATGTTTAACTCGTTAACAACATTTTTCTTTTTATAAATATTTCTACTTATATAAATGGAAGGCTTAAGGGCTAATACGATCTATACTCTTTTAATTAGCGCGTTTGTCTAATTAACTTGCATTTAAATAGGTTGGCCTTTGAAAAATCGTAAACCTTTTAAAAGTCGAGTTAAATAAGCTAGTCAGCACGCTCATGCCTCTTTTTATAAGGATCGTTTTAGTAATCTATTATCTTCTTATATTTTTGTCTGAACCATTGAAATGTTTGTGGCAAGGATTCAACTTTGTACCCACAATTCGATTAGGTAATTTGAAAGAATCAACATTTAAATCATTCTTTAGTCAGATTCAATTTTCTTCCCAGTGTTCAATTAAGTAATTTGAAAGATTCAACATGTAAATCATTGTTTAGTGAGATTATTTAAACTATGAATCTACTCGTGTTCGGGTTAGAAAATGTCGTAACTCTATAAGGACATACTGTTTTATGCAGAAGGTAGGTAGAGTATCTGGTTAATTGTTTTATGACTAATTATGAACTCTGAAATTGTATCAGGCACAGTTATATAATCTAGATTAGAGATTGATCTAATTGAAAATGTTGTAACTCGATCTATAAGGACATTCTGTTTTATGCATAAGGTGGGTAGAGTATCTGGTTAGTTGTTTTACGACTAATAATGGACTTTGAAATTGTACCAGACATAGTTGTATACTGTTTTTTGGGTAATTTTTACAATTATTTTCTTCAATGGCTTATCTGGTTGAGTTGTTGGCAATATTGTCCTTTGGTAGCTTGAACAATTTGATATGAGGGTTTGATGGGAATAAGGGATTTTTAAAGTGAAAATTGGATTAATTTTTTTGGGGTGTTCCGTCGGAGCTCTGGTACTAGCTGCCGGAGCCACCATATCATCTTGGTTTTGAAACTCTCGACTGCTTCAATCTTTTCTCTTTGGCGGTTCTTCACTTTCTCCCTTCTATTTTATTGTTCCTATAATTATAATTAAAACTTTTAACTCTTAACTGTAAAACTGGTTTGATTCAGTTAATTTTTGTTAACTGAATTGTATTTAACAAATAGCTAAGCGAACCATTTAACTTAAAAAAACCAGTTAGTATACAAACTGGTCTGAAACAATTGAGTTTTTTATGGTGTGGTAACTGTGGTTTGGTGCAGTCTAGCAGTTCGGTTTGGTTTATGGTTTTTTTGCCCACTCTTATAGTACAATTTTCCTTTTATAGCGTTTTCTTACCATTTGGATACAAAATCTGCATATTGATGTTAGATTGCCTTTTGTTTATGTAATATCTAGATTTAAGACCGTTTTATAGATAGATTTAACCAATATTTCAATGAAATTTTACACTAGTGGCAAACTCACTTTGGAATTTCGCAAGTGGAACATTCTTTCTCTGAATAAATGATATTATCATAAGGATAAGCAGAAAGATAGTGAGAAACATTCTCGGCCTTTATTGTTCCTGGATCAGAAAAGCTATTCAAAAGAAAGAGCAGAATTCCAACTGCAACTGCCAACAAACTTGTGTACCTAAAAGAAAATATAATTAACAAAATTTAGGATAGAATAATGCTGAGAAAACCATAAAGCAGGAAAAGAGTAAAATATTGACCCTGTGTACAATACCTGTGAATCCCACTTAAATAGTATCTAGGGATGTAGGCAAAGGAAGACTTAGCAATGAAATAATATGTTAAGCTGATGATCACAAGATATATGATCTGCAATAAACAGAAGTTTGTTTATCAAACAAACAGAGAACAGAACGATGCTTCTTTAGAGAGGATGTTTAAATAGATGTCAAGACTTTTTGAGAACATAATCATTGTCCCTAGGATAATTTGCAATATAAGACCACTGCTGTATTTTACAAAATTTGGTGGGAATCAAGATCAATCATAAGATTCATAATACAAAACAAAAGAGGGGGGCGGAAGGATATTACAGAGATATTAAACCACAGACATTTGAATCCATAAGTTAGGTGAAGCAATACATCCAAAGGAAAACTAGATGGATTTCTTTGATTCTACTTGTTATGTTTGTTGGGGCCCACACAAGAGAATGCGGATTGCTGATCCACTTGTCAGTTGATGAAATTGAAAATAGCAGAAGCAGCTTTAATTCAGTAAAGTAATGAAATCATTGCACAGTACACAACTGACTGGGAATAATCGAAATCAAAAGAAAGGGAAATGTTGGTGAAATTTGGAACAACCAGCCACACAATATAAGCCAAAAGGTTGCCTTCATCTGTTGGAGGTTTGGACGATTTATTATTATTATTTTCAGGGAAGGAAAAACAAAAAGATAGAAATAGTAGTAACTTTTTTTTTCTTTTTATTTGGGAAAAAGATATTTTTTGAACGTTAAAAATTCTAAACGTTTTAAGGACGAGGATATATAGAGATTTTTTATAAGGACTAAAAATACTATTAAATAATCTTAAATATAGAAAAATATAATATAATATAACTAAGAATTATTTTAAATTTTTCTAACCAATCTTCTTATTAAATATCTTAATTATTAATTAAATAAAATATTAAATAACTTTTATATTCCTGAAGCATTAAATATATTTACTTTTTAATTTAAATATGTTTTTATTAAGTATTAAAAAATATTAAAAGTATCTTTTAAGAAAATATAAAAAAATTATAATTAAATTACTATTTCTCTCTCTTTTATTAATATTTTGTTTCTCCTAAATCTCATGTCTCTACAATTCTATTAATATACTTATTTAATTCAGTTGATATATTAATCGATGAGGGTAAAATTAAAAAAAAATCAATACTTTATAAATAATTTACGACAAAATAAATTTTCTAAAAGATATTACTACTGTCTGCAAGCATCTTCACATTCCAAATGATAAATGTGTCTCATGATTTGTGAAAGGTCATTATTATACAGCAGGAAGAAATGGTGGCCTGCAGATGCTGATAACATGCGTTTCCATGGCATAATTTGCATAACCACCGCAAGTTTCATTTCTAAAAGCAAATGGATAATGTCTTAATAATTACAACATTTTTCAATATTATTAATGTGTGATTAATTAGTGTTTATGAATTATTCTTCTCGATAACATGTTCTTTATAATATAACACAGCTTTTGATATTTATCTTTTTTTGTCTTGGTTTCTAGTTTCCTTTATCTAATTTTTCTGCAAGTGAAACATGAATGATGCTAAGTAAGATTTTTCTTTTTTTCTTTCATCTACTTCTAATTCTTGTTTTTACATCAGAATCTTGACAAACAGACAATCTACTCAAAGATCAAGAATTAGGAAGTTATAATACATATCAGAACTTGAGCAAAGTGTAACTTCATTACAGGTTTGTTGAACCCATCTCTATTATGCTAATATTTCATTTTAGTTTTTTATTTCTCATAGAATATTATGCAAATATTTTTTCTACCATAATTATTTATTGACATACTGGTTTGTAGGTATGTGTTTGTGGTTAAATGTTTTAATTAAATCATATAAATTGATAGGAATCTTATACTCAATAGTTTCTTTTCATTTGTTGAAATCATTAAAATCTGAGGTAACCATCATACCATTGAAAAATGCTCAACATGTTACTTTTGATAGTTGAGATACATTTAAGATACGACAATGCATTATCAATTTCAAATTCATTTATGCATTATGTAAGTATATTATTTTGCCCCTACCATTAATGAAAAACACAATGATGGCAATTCTTCATGGTATGAAAGTGTGCATAAGAAGAAAAATGGAGAATATGTCACTCAACGCTCGAAGAACTTCATTGTAAGTGTCTTTCAAATTAAAACTAATTATATTTGTTAAGTTGTTGATTGTTTTGAATAAGTTTTTTACATTTTTCATTTCAGGACTCTTATAAGACTACAATATTAGACAAGTATGGAGAAGACTTTTCATTGCATCCTATGGTAGATCAGGAGGTATGAATGGAGGTGACGGGTCCCAACAAGAAGGGACGGGTCCATGACATGAGTCATAGTTTAAGTATTGACATTCATAGATCTAGCTCTTGTTCATCCTCACAAGTTGGTGGTTCCTCCTACACTGTTCCGACACAAGCCATAAAGGAAACTGTTAATGAAGCGATGATTTCCTTTGTCCAGACGCAGCTGGTGGCCATCTTCCGTGAAATTGTTGGTTCCCAAGCAGGAAGTGGTGTGCCGCAGACACCATCACAAAACGATGTAGTTGGGGATGATCATGGGGCTAACTTGAATTGATTAGTTGTGTTTGTTGATGATAGGGTTAATTTGTTTAGAACTATTTGTATTAACTTAGACTGATTGATTAGTTATCATTTCTTTGTAAAACATATTTTGATCTTACGAATGCAATTATGATATTTTGTTGCTTTGTACAACTTATTTGCTGGATTTTTCTGTTTAGATTGAAATATTTATATAGGTATAATTTTAAAATATATAAATTATTATTATAAAATTAATTTTGGTTAGCTATAGATTAGCTACAGAATTGCTATGGACAATTGCTAGGGAATATCTACGGAATTGCTACGGATTAGCTATGGATTAGTTACGGAATTGCTAGGGAAAATTGTTACTAATTAGCTACAGAATTGTTACCGATTTAACAACAATAGCTTGAAAATAGCTACGAAATTGTTACAAATCCGCTACGGAATGTTTCGTAGCTAATTACCTTCAAAAATGGAGAAAATTTTAAATGCAAATTAGTTATAAATTAGCTTTGGATTAGTTACAGAAATTTAAAAAGTAGCTACAAGTTAGCCACGAATTTTTTTGGTAGCTAATTAGCTACAAGATTTTGACTACAGACCAAGTCGTAGCTAATCCGTAACTTATCCGTAGCTAATAAATTTAGCTACGGATTAGATATGAATTTTTTCGTAGTTAATTTGTAAAATTCTTGTTGTGGTGTCCTAATTAACAATAATACTTGATTAGAAGCGTTTAAGAATAGTGTTCTGAATTTATTCAATAGGATCTCACGATTAAGTCATTCGTTTGATGTCTTATGGCATTAAACTTGTTATTCTAATAATTTTATTATGTTTATTATAAATAACACAATAAATAAAATATCTTATGTATTAAAAAAATAACATAATACAATGCATATAAATATGGTCAAAATAAAATTGGTTTCTTGGACATGCACCAACAGTTCATTTGGGGCAATCAAGCTCTAACGAGGTATAGGTTAGTTTTCGTTATGAGAAATTGCCTATTTACTGCTTATATTATGATAGGATAGGCCATGAGAAACGTATCTGCCCTACTCTAATTAAAGATGAAATGGAATGTAAAATCACAAAGAATAGGTATGGTACATATTTGAAAACTACCCAAACTGGATTAGACTCGAAGAAAGAAAGGAAAAAATCCTCTCAACCCACTGATTCCCAAAAGACCCAAGAGGCTAGTCTTAAGACTCACACAACAATGGTTGACAGGTTTCTCACCATCTATCTTCTCTCACTGTGCTAGACATAAATGTAACTAGAGATAATACAATGCCTAATGAGTCTCAGAGAGCAGAGCTAGAGCCTGGAATGCAGAAGGACAGGCAGCCGATGGGTCAGCAGGAATGTGATGAATTGTGTTCTCTAGTGTGCCAACTTGTCAGCTCTACCATCCAAGCATGTGGCAAGGACACTGAGAATCACAACTCACCACCCCTTCAATGCCAACTTATAACATAGGAACAAATACCATAGGATCATTGATGCAAAGGACTAAGAAGAAATACAGGAAAAAACATGAGCATCGAGATAGGTTGAAACAGAAAACTCCTTCTCCTGTAAACGTTCCATTCCAGCAGGCTACTCTTGATAGCCGTATGATACGGAATCATAATCCTAAATCAGAGAACGTGGGAGAGGGTAAGAGGTTTTGTATGGACTTATCCTAATTTAATTTTCTTCTCCATCTATTCTAGTTTCCATCAGTTATTTCTTCCAGGCTTGTTGGAAGGTTTTGGCTTTTTGGCCATTTTTTTGTCCTTGGGATGTCATAACCTCTGTCATTCTAGTAATGAATTAATTATTTTTAAAAAATTTATTTAAAAAAGAAAGTCTTAAATATTTTTTAAGTTATCAAGATATTACATACTTATGTTTTTATTTAATATATTTTATTTTAATTTCTTAACTAATATCCTGAAAACGCTCGATAACAAATATCTCATATTTGTTAACATATCATAGATGGCTTTTGATTGTATCTGTAACGTATCATATATTGGACGGAATTTTATTTTTTACTTTTTATTTTTGAAAAAACGGAGTCAACCATCCGAAAACAAAATAACTAAGAAGCAGTTTATTAAAATGAGTACCATCATAGTCAAAATATAGAGGGAAAGATAACACCAGTAACACTTGGTTGAAGGTGTGAAGACCCAAGCTAAGATGGTGACCATTGTCAATCATGGCATTGGCACTAGAATTTGCCTCCCTGAAATTAAGGAGGAAGCCTTTTGAATAATATCCCTATAATGAAGAAGCAAGAGTGGTGGGAATCACAACTGAACTTCATGATGTTAATTGCCACTTGGGAGTTTGCTTCTATCACAATATAGCAATATGTAATTTCATATATCATTCGATTCAATCCCAGAGATTTGTATGCTACGTAATTTTTGTTTTTAGGATTTGATACTTAAGTTCAGTTATCAAGTATTTTATTAATTATTAATTATTTTTAAAATTTTATTTTAAAATTAATATTAAATAAATACTTAACAATTTATCTTAAATATCAAACTCATTAAATTATCATAAAATTTTCTTTCAAACCCATGAAGAACACCCCATACGTCAGCAAGAGTTATAGAGCATGACCTGATGTCACATAAGCATGACTCATAGCACATTATAAATGGAAGCCATTTAATTATGCCGCTATATATCAACTAGTTTTGTGGTTCGGTACGTGTTTAGCATTCATAAGGGTGGCAATAAAATTCATTAATTTTTAATTTATCTAATTTATTTATATTAAAATTAATCTAATTTATTCAATTAAAATGATATATCTTATTAGATTAGATTTAATGGATTAAATTTAATTATAGATAGTTAGTAATCCAATCATAACATGTATTGGATATCTAATGGATATTCAATTAAAATTAATTCAATGAATATCTAATATATTTTATATTTTTTAGAGAGAGAAACATATTTTAGAGAGAGAATAAATGTTTTTAGAGAAAGAAACATTTTTTTTAAATGAGTGATTTGGATATCCATCCATCCAATTCATTAAAATAGATTAATAGATGGATTGAATATCTATCCATAAAATTAGGTCATGGATGGATAGGATAATATTAAATTTTTTGTAATGAATCTTAAATGAATTAATGGTTTATTTTAAATTCATCCATTACAATCCGGTCCAAAATTAAATCAATCCATCTATTTGACACTCCTCCATTCAACAACCATTAAATATGTGTCTAGAAAATTAACTAAATTTTAAAATAAAACTAAAGTAATTGAGCAATTAAAAAATAAGTTATGAATGAGAAAAAAATAAAGAGTAAATCATATTTGATTAGTAATAACAGTATGTTATATATTTTTGGTGGATGAGTAGAGGACATTATTTTTGTTATTTTATGACGTTGATAACTTTTTATTTTTTGTTGAGTTATGCACTTTACATGAAAATAGTGATAAAACATAAAACATATGATATGGGTAATTTCTAAAACTTTATGCTTTTGTGAAACTGAGACTGACAAGGCCATGTTCTGCGCATCTTTTTTGAATTCACAACAAAATTATTTTTAATTTTAATTTACTATCAATATAAAAATTTGTTTCATTCTCATGTGTTAACACATTAATAAAAGAATTTCACCGCTCAGCCAATTGTAATCATGAGAAATATATTAGCATTTGATAGAAAAATCTTACTCATTTAATATAATGCAAAGAATAATATATTAGTTACCAGAAAAAAAAAAGAATAATATATTAGAATCAGCAATATACACAATATAGCAGGAGCATCACAAAAAGCTAGTAATATTTAGAGCTGGACATATAAAAGAAGGAAAATGCTGTACAAAGAAACTCTTCGTAAATTTCTTACTATATAAATTATTGAATAACACTCTGGTCTTATCATATTTGTTTAAAATGGTTCAAGTAAGTTCATTCAAAATTTGAAAAAAACCTGTAAGAATAAAATTTGTATAAATACAAAAATTGACTTTTACACAGGTTAATTTTTGTCAAGATGGTCAAAAAAGCAATCCCATAACAAAGATCAAGAGCACGTTACGGTCTTATTTGATATATTGTATAAGGCTTAATAATATAAGTTTATATTATATAATTTATTTTTATTATATATTTAGTATGACATCAAATAGGATAAAATTATTTGATCTATTTATTTTTATTTTATGATTATAACATAAACTTATTAAGTTTTAAGTAATTTAATAAGATTTGATAAGATAATTGTTTATCAGGTTTAATAAAAAAAAATCAGAACTCCAATACCAATCCCAAATTAACCTGACCCTCTCCATCGTATTCTCCTCGCACATTGCCATCTTGCCTTCCGGCATCAGCGTTTAATCCCGATGTCCCTCTACGACAAAATTAGGCAGGCAACTTCTCTCTGATGTTCAGTGTAGTTCTTTTGTAGATGTGGAATCTGTAATATGATATGAGCAGTGTATGATTAGCAAATTAGGATCATTATGATATGGAAAAAAATGGTTTTATATTTTTTTTAGATATGTAAGTATTATACATATTTTTTTTAAAATATGTGACTGAAAAAAATAAAATAAAATAAAATAAAATAAAAATAATAAATTATATTAAATAAAATATAAAAATATATATATATATTATTTATGATAAGAATATAAAATTAAGTGCCACTACTGTAACGTCACGAATCAGAATAGCAAGACTATAATGAGCCATGTTAGTGTAGGTTCAGTAGGGGCGCAAAGTGGAAGAGTGCGCCACCCAAGACAGATCATTTTAAGAAAAATGATAATCTTATATTATTTTTTAATTATGTTTTATATTATTTTTTAATAATAATAATTAAATAAGAGAAAATATTTATATATAAATATTGATTTCAATAGAATAAAAAATAATTAAAAAATATGATGAAACAATCGATATTACATTTTTAAAATGGGCATGTTTAATGGTAGCTAGTGTAGCCTAGTGCAGTAGATTGATTATATATAGGTATTCACTCGACAGGTCTGTGTCAATTTTTTTTGTGAGAAAATGTTTTTCATCTAATTAAATATTTTTTAATTTTTTTATTATATTTTTATATAAAAAGTGTATCAAATTAAGTTATATATGATTATAATATTTTTTATGAGATATAATATATGTTTGTAAATGAATTAAAAAATTTAAAATATAAAAATTAAATGAATAATGAGACTATTTTTTGTGTGGTAGGATTATACCTTTCGGATTGAAGAGACTTTCACATATATGTAAATACTAAGTATTTCAGTTTCTTTCTTTCTTTCTTTTCTTAAAAAATTCTCTTGTGTGGATATTAGGGACTTAATGTAATTACAAATTAGTTGACAAGTTAGTTATGAAATTAGTTAAGCTAGCTGTATTCTGTTAGTTTCTGTTAAGGAAGTTATGCCTCCTTCCTCTACAAACCCTTGTATAAATATCAGCATCCTGTACTGAAAGAGTTGTAATGAATCATTTCGGCAATTCTCCAATATGGTATCAAAGAGCGATTTCTCTCTGCTTCCGCAAAAACTCTGAATTTTTTTTTTCTCTATCTTTGTTCTTCTCTTCTTTCTTGCTGTCTCATCCATGGCAGAATCATCTGATTCTGATTCAAGTGAACATATTAGCGTTCGCAACAATGGCACTTTCACCATTGATGCTTCTCAAAATACATCGAGCCCTTATTATCTTCATCCCGGTGAAAACCCTGGCTCAACCCTTGTTTCGCCACCATTGAATGGACCAAATTACTACACTTGGAGCCGTGCAATGCGAAGAGCTCTAATATCCAAGAATAAATTGAAGTTTGTTGATGGCACAATCTCTGCCCCAAATCGCACTGATCCTCTCTATGAAGCATGGGAAAGATGCAATGTTATGATTGTCTCTTGGATAACCAGAACCCTAGTTCCTCAAATTGCTCAAAGTACTGTGCGAATTGATAATGCGAAAATCCTATGGGATACTCTGAATCATCGATTTTCCAAAGGTGATCACTTCCGAGTTTCAGATCTTCTTCAAGAAGTACATTCAATGCAGCAAGGTGAACGTCTTGTATCGAATTTTTATCAAATGCAAATTTTTTGGGATGAATTAGAAGAATTGCTGCCTACTCCTGATTGTTCTTGTGAGATTAGATGCACTTGTGACCTAATCAAGAATGCTCAAAAACGTAATGATTATGAACATTCTATCTGTTTCTTGAAAGGCTTAGGTGATCTTTACAGCACTGTTAAAACCCAAATATTGATGATGGATCCTTTACCACACATTGATAAAGTCTATTCCTTTGTTCTGCAACAAGAGAGGCAGTTAACGGGAGAAAGCATAACCGAATCCAAGGTTCTCTTCAATTCTTCCCAAAACCAGAACAATTGGAGATCTCAAGGAAAAGGTAATGGCAGAGGAAAAGGAAGATCTTCCCAAGGCAGAGGCAGCAACTCTGGGAAACAATGCACTTATTGCAACAAATTTGGACATACCATTGATGAATGCTATTTCAAACACGGGTTTCCTCCTGGCTACAAGCCTAAAACCAACAATCATAATGTCAACTGCACTGCGTCAGATGAAGGTTCAAATTCTCTTGCAATTAAGAAGTCTTTACCCTCAACAATTCAAAAAGACACTAGTCTTGTACAAACAATTCGATTCGAGCAAATTCAATGACTACTCAATTTGTTGCAACAACAATCTAAACTTCAAACACACTCAGTAAGCCAGTTTCAATCCTCCTTTGTTGGTGAGTCATCCACTCAACAACATGATCCAAATTCAGGTAATCCTATTCCTAACTTGAGTACATGGATTCTTGATACAGGTGCCACTGACCATGTCACTCATGATAAAACTCTCTTTGTCAATTTTCATATCATTAAACCTATTCATGTAACACTTCCAAATGGTACAACTGTGATAGCAAATTACTCGGCACCATTTATTTTTCTGATGCATTACAGTTGTACAATGTCTTATACATTCCTGATTTTGCTTTCAATATCATTTCTGTCCAGCAACTCATAAAGTCTCTAGGCTGTAAACTTACTTTCTTTAATTCCTCTTGTCATATTCAGGATGTGACCTCTTTGAAGACGATTGGGCATGCTGAGTTACAGGGAGGATTGTATCACTTGCAGCAATCAGGAGGACCCTTTATCCCCTTTAGCACTCCTACACATTCTGTATACACTGCTAACACAAATTCTGATTTTGATGTTTGGCATCTAAGGCTAGGTCACCCTTCAAATAAAGTACTAGATCAAATTTGTAAAACTTTTCCTTATGTAAAATACAAGAAAGAATAAAGTTTGTGATTCTTGTCATTATGCTAAGCAACATAAACTTCCTTTTGTTTCCAATAACAATATCACTCTTAAACCTTTTGAATTAGTTCATATGGATATATGGGGACCGATTAATGTTCCTTCTTTGCATGGTCATAGATATTTTCTCACTGTGGTTGATGATCATACAAGGCACACATGGCTTTTTTTAATGAAACTCAAATCTGAAACACGAAATCTCATTCACAACTTCATACTTTTCATCAAAAATCAGTTCAACATTGTCATTAAAGCCATTAGATCAGACAATGGCACTGAATTTCAATTCACTGAATTGTATAACAGTTTTGGAATTGCACATCAAACCTCATGTGTTGCCACACCTCAACAAAATTCAGTTGTTGAGAGAAAGCATAGGCACATTTTAAATGTTGCCCGCAGTCTTATGTTTCAAGCATGCTTGCCCAAGATATTTTGGTCTTATGCTGTGACCTATGCAGTCTGCATCATTAATCGGCTCCCATCCCCAGTTCTTAAAAACAGAACACCTTATGAGCTGTTGCACAACTCTACCCCTACTTTCCTTGACCTGAAAGTCTTTGGTTCATTGTGTTTTGTCTCTACTTTGGAACAAAACAGAACTAAACTAGATCCTAGATCTAGAAAATGTATTTTTCTTGGATTGAAAACTGGAACCAAAGGCTTTGTGGTTTTTGACATTCACACAAGAGAAATATGTATATCAAGAAATGTCATATTTTATGAAACACAATTTCCATATTCAAACCAATCTCCACCTACACTTGCCACTTCACCTGATTCTCCTACAGATCCTCAACCTTTTGATTTTCTTATTGATCACATCCAACAGCCACCATCTTTTCCCTCAACCACTCCAAACATTTCTACAGAAACTGAACCTACAACCATCACACCCTCACCATCTTCTTCTCCCAACCTCAGAAGATCTTCAAGGCAACGCAAGGCTCCTGCATACTTGCAAGATTTTCACTGTCACCTCTATAACTCAGCAAGGTCCATTCCCTCTTCATCACAAGGTAACATCCTTTATCCGCTTTCATCTGTCTTATCCTATCATTCCCTTTCCTCTTCTCACCTCAATTACACCTTAGCTATTTCTAATGATTATGAACCAAAAACTTATCAACAAGCTGTTAAATCTGAAAATTGGATTAAAGCTATGAAGGCTGAATTGCATGCTCTAGAAGCAAATAACACATGGTGTCTAACTGATTTGCCAAAGGGTAAGGTACCTATTGGTTGTAGGTGGGTTTACCGCATCAAACGCAAGGCAGATGGCTCCATTGAGCGCTACAAAGTAAGACTTGTAGCTAAAGGATACACCCAACAAGAAGGGGTCGATTTCTTTGATACATTCTCTCCGGTGGCTAAACTTACCACTGTCCGATTATTACTAGCCCTTGCTGCCACACAAAATTGGACATTGCAGCAACTAGATGTGGACAATGCATTTTTGCATGGTGAATTAAATGAAGAAGTTTACATGAAATTGCCTCCTGGACTCATATCATCAAAGTCAAACCAAGTTTGTCGTCTCACAAAGTCTCTTTATGGACTTAAGCAAGCAAGCAGACAATGGTTTGCTAAGCTCTCCACATCCTTGGTTTCCATTGGCTTCACACATTCTCAATATGATTACTCACTCTTCACCAGGAAGCAAGGTTCTTCTTTTACAGCTTTGCTAGTATATGTTGATGATGTCATTCTCACAGGCAATTCCCCATCCGAGATTGATTATGTCAAGCAGTTTCTGCACTCCACTTTTTGCATTAAGGATCTCGGCAACCTCAAATGTTGATGATTCAGTTTTTTCCTTCTTTATTTTTCCTTTTTGGATTTTAGCAAGCAAGGTGTATTTAAAAAAAAATTAGGAGACTGAATATGAAGTTACCATATGAGTTATGGATTAAAAATGCTTATAAGATTTTAATTCTTTTAATTAATTTTAACATTTTTTTGCAAAAATTAACTTTTAACTTTTTTATCTATAAGGGTATTTTTGTCTATAAAAATTTGTTTGATCACTTTTATAATTGCACATTAAATACTAGATATGATAAAATTATATAGTCATGCATAACGTACCAAATATTGGATTGTATAAAAATTCACACTGTGTATATACTATCCTATTTTGTAGTTGTATGAATTGGATTGACTTAGTCTGTCGATCCTCGACTATCCAGTCAAACTCAAATTAATTCATGTGACCAGTGATTCACCTGATTGAATTAACTTGAGTTAGCTAATTTTTTTTAATTGAAACTTAACAAAAATGTATTTTTAGGATTTAAACACTATACTTAAATATCTTTATCATAAAATAAATTTTATCATTAGACCATATTGTTTCATTAAATATTGATATCAATTTCTTAATTTATTATGTAACTAATAAGTTATTATCACTATTTGTTTGAAAATATTTTTTTCATATAATATTTTTTTGTTTAATATTTTTTAATATAATATATTTTATATCAAATAATTTTTTATATAATATTTTTTAAAAAATATATTTTCTTTATTCAAATTTTTCAATTTAATTGCTAGACCCTTAATAGAATCATTGACTTAGCGACTTAACCTTCTAATTATATCAATTTCTTATCTAAGTTAAACAATTATAATACTATCAAATTTTATATTATCAAATTTAATATTACCAAGTTTTATCATATATGATGTACTTAACTGGGTCTATGATTCATAACTTGATAGTTTGAAAAGATTCAAAGATGAAGTATATATATTTACGATTTAATTATGCTTCATAGTCAATATCACTGCTTACTCCAGCCACCACTCACCAAATAACTGAGCAAGGAACATCACTATTAAAAATAGTTTACAAATTTTTCAGAGTTTGTCAATTGGAATTTGGAAATTGGAATGCACAACATTAGGAGCCCACCGTACGGGCGTGGCGGACATGTAATGGATGATATGAACCTTATATCATAAGGGGAGTAAACTCCCCTTGTTTCTCCCAAAGTTTTGGCCCTTTGCCCCGCTTATGTCCAATAAATTAAGGAGGAAAAGTACATCAAGTAATCATAATGGGAAACTTTTGTGGTACCATATTCTAACTATATCTCACCATTGATTTAGTAAAAAAAATATTAATGGTTGAAATGAATTATTTGTATTCTTAAAACGAGTTATCAATTTGTTTTTGTATATATAGAAAAATTTATATATTTTAATTAATAATACTTATGCATACTCAGATTTCACATACATAAAACACAGATCTCACCTTTTTTCACAAATAATTGTAAATGTAGAAAATTATATAAATATTAATTGATAATATTTATACGTATTAAAATTTACATACAAAAAACTTGAACCATGTTACCCATACATAAGAAACTTAAACTACTCTATTTTTTTATCATAAATAATTATACATATAATAATTTTATAAATTTTAATTAATAATATTTATCTATATAATAATAAAATTTTGTTAAAAGAAACAAACAGTGATTTTAGTTGGTAAATGCGTACACCCTACTTACGTCTCCATCATAATGCTGGCGTAACCGGTGATCTCTGGTGAATAAGTACCTTTTCATCCTTCTTCAACTTAATAATTCGAGAAGGGAAACATAATCGTGCCACGAAGGCGGTAATATAGGACAAAAGGCTCATAGAAAATTTACGGATCATGAGTTGGTTCGTATTTGAAGCATGTTGAATTGTCTTATACTTGGGCATGCATACTTCATATGGGCTCGTATTCAATGCTCCTAAGGGAGTGCATGGATGCAACATATAGGAAGCCATAAATTAATTAATTAAAAAATTCAACGACTAGGAACAATTACTTGAAACCTATAATGATAAAAAAAAAATTAAACTATAAACTCAGTTCTTGAAATATTAAAAAATTGTTTGCAAGTATTTATTAAAACAGTCATAATTCTTTATTATTTCATCATCTCCTACTTCCATACCTACAACCCCATCTCACCTTCGCCAGAGAGAAACAAGAAAAAAATAGAGATAATGAAAGTGTGAAATGGAAAATGTGTGTTAAAATAAAGAAAGAAAATTATTGATTCGAAAAAAAAAGATAAATGATTTTATCTCAAACAGAAAGGGTGTCAGAATAGACGATCTATGATGTTGTGCAATTTGAGCAACCACCATTAATGATTAGAGGAAGGGGAGAAGCTACCAGCAAGACTTGAGGACGATGACGGCGCTAGAAATACATCATTGTAACTGGACCATTCTGGGTCCGATAAAGTAGGCCCGATATGGTAATGCCCAACATAATAGCAGATTTGGCAGAATCCGGCCCGACTTCCATACTTAGGCATATATCGGACCTATGAATAACAGGCAAATAGTGGTAACAGTAACTTACCGACTCAAGTGAGTAACCAACGACTATAAACCTGGCATTTAGGGAATAGATTGTAACTGAATTCCAACGTTCGGACTTTGAATGTCTTCAACTGCTGGAGTTCGGATTGATCGGTGATAGGTATTCCTGATATCTATATAAGCGGCACAGCGACTTAAGCCGAGGCATGTTCCATTCTTTTTTGCCCGACATACTATTTCTTGTAAACTTGTCATACGATCCTAGTGCTGACTGACTAGCCCTGGTTTCTTAGATATCTTGACACCCGTTCGGAAACAAGAATAGGGTCGTCCTCTAAGTGATCTAGGTTCGGTCAGTACCCGGAACATCTGGTGCCCACCGTGGGGCTAGGTAAAACTTTCCTACTCCACGATCCTTCAGCTGTTTTCGCGGCACATCCAACACCTTATAGACCTGATATGGCTAGCAATGAAAAGGGTGTCCTGAATGGAATCACTCTAGAAAACAACCAGCTCAGTCCAATGGAGATGCTCCTGCAAGCAATCAGAGATATTAATGGTCGAATTGATCGAATTGCTGAGACCAGCAAAGATCAACAGAGGATTGAGCAGGCAGAGCAGAGGGAGAGAATTCCAGAAGAAGATATTCCGAGCAGGAATTTCAAGGACATACCAGTATCCCCAGAATGAGTAATCATGACGGAAGGAGACAAATAAATAACATACCTGGAGCGGATCATCCTTTCTCTGATTTCATTATGTCAATCCCGCTTCCGGAGGGATTCAGACTCCCGGCGATGGAGCTTTACGATGGGACGACTGATCCACAGGAACATCTAATGATGTTCAACTCTATGATGCTTCTAAATGGAAGCTCGGACCCAATTAAATGCAGGGCTTTTCCGATAACTTTAAAAAAATCAGCCTTGCTCTGGTTTTCAAGCATTGAAACAGGTTCAATTTACGATTTTTCTGAATTATCTGTTAAATTTCTTAACCATTTTTCTACAAGCAGGACACATCAGAAGACATCGGCAAGCTTAATCAATCGAGGCGCGATAGAAGAATCTCTCAAAGATTTCATGAGAAGGTTCGGGAGGAAGGCATGCGGATAAGAGATCTCAATCCAGCGGTTTCTCTCCATGCTATCATGGCTGGCTTGCGGCCCGGACCATTTGCAGATTCCCTGGCCAGGAAACCACCGGTAGATCTGGACCAGTTGAGGAACAGATCTGCAGGGTACATCAACATGGAAGAAATCGCTCTCGCTAGGAAGCAAATGGAGCAACATTTTTTCGAACCAGAACGCAGAGGAAAAAATAATCCCATTATTTCTATCAAACCAAGTATTCACGACCGACAATATAACGGACGGGGATCAGAAATTAGAGGTAGACACTTACAAAAGAATGACCGGACATACGAAAATGTACGTGCAATAACGGATAGAGTACAACCCTGGTTCAATGAATACACTCCGTTGAATTCTAGAAGAGATCGGATATTCCGGGAAATATACAACACGGGTTTGATCCGTCTCCCAAAAAATGCTGGGCATCAAAAGATACCACCAAATGTGGATAAAAGTAAAAGGTGTGAGTTCCACAAAACCTTCGGACATACAATCGAGGAGTGCATCAGCTTGAAAAACAGGATCGAGCAACTTATTCGGGAGGGACATCTAGGAAAATATGTTTATCGCCGCAGGAGTCGAAGCAGGGAGGCAAAAGAAAGAGATCAATCCAATCGAAGGGGAACAAGCCCGGATATGACGAAAAGGCATTGACACAAGCCCCCACGGCCAGAGACCAACTGTCGGAGGATAATTGACTCAATGCGGGGGGTTTGCCGGTGGAGGGAGTTCCAATTCATCTCGGAAATGACATCTCCGAGCAGTAATGTCGGTCAGCTACCCTTCCCCGGTGCGGCATAAACGGTTCGATGATGGACCGGTCATCTCTTTTCAAGCGGCGATTACGCATTACAGGTTGGACGAAAACCTGGATGATCCGATGGTCATATCCGTTATAGCGGGGAACTTTCGGATAAAGAAAGTTCTAGTTGATCAAGGAAGTTCGGCCGATGTTCTTTACATGTCCACGCTTGAAGGTTGCGGATGTCGAAGACGATTTAACTCCATTCAATGGAACTTTGATCGAGTTCTCGGGAGAGCGGTAAATGTCAAGGGGTTCGTCGAACTTAGAACAACTTTTGGGACGGTACTCTACTTAAAACCATTCTGTAAGATACTTGGTTATAGACTGCTATACTCCTTATAATGTTATCCTCGGGAGACCGTCCCTAAATCTTTTGGGGTCACGTCGTCTCAACCCCCACCTAACAATGAAATTCCCGGTCTCTAAGACCGAGGTCGGTCTGATACATGCGGATCGGAAGGAAGCTCGAATTTGCTACAACGAAAGTTTGAGACCCGGACAAGATGAAAAGATTCATAAGATCGACCGTAAGCGACCGATTCATAACATTAACATGGCCGAACTCGGACCCGCGGAGTGATGAAAAAACAGGCCTCAACCGATCGAAGAATTGCAAGCAGTACCATTGGGTCCTAAATCCAGCCAAGTAACACATATCGGGGCTCATTTACCAACCGAACTTAAAAGAGATTTGGAGCAATTATTGAGAAAGAATGTTGATATCTTTGCCTGGACTGCAGCAGACATGCCTGGAATTGATCCAGAAATCATCACCCATAAGCTCTCCCTAGATGAAAAGGTAAAACCAGTAGCCCAGAAAAAAAGAAAACTGGGATCGAAAAGACAAAGGGCTGCAACCGAGGAGACCAAAAAACTTTTGGAGGCCGGCTTTATAAGGGAGGTAGAATATACCACGTGGTTGTCGAATGTGGTTATGGTAAAAAAGTCGTTAGGAAAATGGAGAATGTGTACAGACTTCACCAATTTGAACAAAGCTTGCCCGAAGGATTCCTATCCCCTTCCCAGCATAGACCGACTAGTTGACGGGGCCTCTGGTTATCAGTTCCTTAGCTTTATGGATGCGTACTCTGGATACAACCAAATTAGGATGCATCCGGACGACGAACAAAAAACTGCTTTTATCACTGAGTTTGGAAATTTTTGTTACAGGGTGATGGCCTTCGGCCTTAAGAATGCCGGAGCTACTTATCAACGGCTGATGAACAGAATTTTCGAAAAGCAAATAGGAAGAAACATCGAGGTTTATGTAGATGACATGGTCGCCAAAACATCTGAAGGTGGGGATCATTGCTCCGACCTGTCCGAATGCTTTGCGCAACTGAGAAAGTATAACATGAAGTTAAACCCCGAGAAGTGTGTGTTCGGAGTTCAAGCAGGAAAGTTTCTTGGCTTTCTCCTCACCAACAGGGGAATAGAAGCAAACCCGGAGAAATGTAGAGCAATAATGGAAATGAGAAGCCCAGCAACGATTAAAGAAGTGCAGAGGTTAACAGGACGGATAGCTTCCCTCTCGAGGTTCCTTTCTAAATCAGCTGACCGATCTCTACCATTTTTTCAATGCCTCAAGAAGACCAAAAATTTTCAATGGACGGAGGAATGTGAACGAGCATTCAGATGAACTGAAAACTTTCTTGGCGACTCCGATCAATTTTGACAAAACCAGAATCAGGTGATATTTTATATTTATATATTTCTGTTTCTGATAAAGCCTTGAGTTCTGTATTGGTGAAAGAAATAGGAAAAGAGCAACGACCTATCTATTTCGTTAGCCGAGTCTTGCAAGGACCAGAAGGTCGGTATCAAAAAATCAAAAAGATGGCATTAGCACTAGTCACAACGGCTAGGAGGCTCCGACAATATTTTCAAAGTCATTCAGTCGTCGTGAGGACAGATCAACCAATCAGACAAGTGCTTCGAAAACCAGAGCTTGCCGGACGAATGATATCGTGGTCCGTCGAATTGTCGGAATTTGATATTCAATATCAACCAAGAGGACCTATCAAGTCCCGGTATTATCGATTTTTGGTTGAATTATCTTCCCCTTATCCTCAAAATGAGAATAATGATACTTGGATTCTTTTTGTCGATGGAGCGTCGAATGTTAAAGGAAGTGGAGCGGGGATTATTCGGAAGGCCGAACGAAATCTTAATTGAACAGTCCATCGAAATTCAATTTTCGGGCCGGCAATAATCGGGCCGAATATGAGGCACTCATTCTTGGATTAGCATTAGCGGCAGAGATGGGGGCTACTAGGTTAATCACAAAGTCGGATTCCCAACTTGTAACCGGGCAGGTAAGTGGTGAGTTCCTTACTAAAGACCCGCAATTAGTTAAATATTTACTCAAAGTACAAGATGTGGTAAAAAAGTTTGAACAATTCGAGATTATTCATATCCCGAGAGAGCGAGAATGCAAGGGCGATCTCTTGTCAAAATTAGCCAAGCACAAAAGGTCCAGGTAACAACCGATCCGTTATTCAAGAAATGCTTGATCGACCCGGCGTTGAAGAAGAGGAGATTTTTCAATCGACAACAATATAAGTTCCTGGATGAGCCCAATTGTCAAGTATTTGAAAAGTGGTGAGTTACCAGTGATGAAAAGAAAGCTAAGAAATTGCGAAGGTCGGCCAGTTATTACACGATGATAGGAGGAGAATTGTTCAAAAGAGGATTTTCACTCCCCCTCTTGAAGTGTATAAATCAAAATCAGACGAAAGCGGTTATGGAGGAAGTTCATGAGGGAGTCTGTGGTAGTCACATCGGAGGACGATCGTTAGCAGGCAAGGTTTTAAGATCGGGAATGTACTGGCCTACTATGAAGTATGATTGCCTAAAATACGTTCGGAAATGTGACAAGTGTCAGAAATTCGCCAATCTACATAAATCTCCACCTAAAAAATTGCACAGCATTGAGACTCCATGGCCATTTTGCCGATGGGGAATTGACCTGTTAGGTCCTTTCCCCACAGCCGCCCGACAATTGAGGTACATTATTGTTGCCATTGATTATTTTACAAAATGGATTGAAGCCAAACCACTTGCCAGTATAACTTCCGAAAAGATTAAAAAATTTGTTTGGAAAAATATAATATGCCGTTTTGGTTTACCCTATTCGATTGTATCTGATAATGGAACACAATTCACTGACAAAAAATTCCGAGAGTTTTGTATTAGCAATGGAATTAAACAGGTATTCACCTCAGTAGAACATCCACAAACTAACGGATTAGCCGAAGCAGCCAACAAGGTTATATTACTCGGACTGCGAAAGAGGCTCAACCATGCTAAAGGCTTTTGGCCAGAAGAACTTCCGAACATTTTATGGGCTTATCACACTACACCACAGTCGTCAACACTCGAAACCCCATTCCGACTTACTTTCGGGGCGGATGCTATGATCCCAGTTGAAATCGGAGGACCGAGTTTTAGAAGATCAGCATTTAATGAGGAGGTAAATGATGCAGTCAGAAAAGCCGATTTGGATTTGTTAGAAGAAGAAAGGGAAATAGCACATATTCAGGAAGAAGCTGCGAAAGTTCGGGCAGAAAGAAAATATAATCGGAAGGTGAAAACAAGAAAATTCGTTGAAGGAGACCTGGTGCTGCGCAAAATCGAAGACTCCAGAAGGGTGCCTGGCGAAGGAAAGCTATCGGCTAATTGGGAAAGACCTTTCAGAGTACTTAAAGATATTGGCGGAGGAGCGTATAAGATCGGCGATATCATTGGATGTCCGCTTCCTAGAACTTGGAATTCGGCATCACTTCGGAGATATTATAGCTAAGTTCTTCTTGTTTTATATTTTCTTTTATAAACTTTGTATGGAAAGTTAAAGGTAGTGCACTCTTTTTCCTTGTCGATTTTTTCCCCGATGGGTTTTTTCTGAAAGGTTTTAACGAGGCCTACCGTTGACTCATTCGTTTACTCAAATAAAATCATCATCTTGAAACTTAGTTTGCATATAAATGGCCGTCGAGCCAAATCCGGTCAAAGTCACCGATGCCGGTCATAGTCACCGAAGAAAATGGCCGTCGAGCCAAATCCGGTCAAAGTCACCGATCTGGGTCATAGTGTCCGAAGAAAATGGCCTTCGAGCCAAATCCGGTCAAAGTCACCGATGTGGGTCATAGTCACCGAAGGAAATGGCCTTCGAGCCAAATCCGGTCAAAGTCACCGATGCCGGTCATAGTCACCGAAGAAAATGGCATTCGAGCCAAATCCGGTCAATGTCACCGATGCCTGTAATAATCACCCACGAAAATGACCTTCGAAGTCAAGTCGGAAAAGTCGCCAATGCAGACAAACTTTCAAAAAAAATTAAAGTTTATTTCGGTAAAACAAGACTTTTTTGCAATTTTCAATCAATTCTCTTTAAAACACTTAAATGGTGTTTCAGAGGGCATAAATTTCTGTGTTATCAGATTTTGTGAATAGTCGTTCCGCCATTAATTATTATAGGCAACGTCGGCAAGCATTAAGATATTAAAAAAAAAATTAGACATAAGATGCACATACGGTATCAAAGACTAATTCATTGTTTTTAAACGACAGAGTTATACATTGAAACTTCAAATACTTAAGATTCTTCTTCTTCTTCATCATCATCTTCAACGATACGACCACCGACTACCTTGTGGAATGGACCCATCTCCCCCAAGCGATTGTCGAAAACTCCGTCAGGATTCAAAAGTTTGGCTTGTTGGAGGCAAGTATCAAAGCCAGCGACTCTTTGGTTTGTAATCTCGTCTTTCAGTCCCTCCAACTCAGCAAACAGCTTACTTTTCTCTCCCAAGGCTTCTTTAAGAGCTCGGTCAGACTCCTCCTTGTCCTTTAAGGCGGCCGACAAGCTTTCTTCAAAGTTCTTCTTTTCTTCCTCCAGAAGCTTTACCGAAGATTCAAGAGAATCAATTCGGTGAGCTTTCACTTTAAAAATTTCTATTTCATTTTTCAGCTCCGAGACTTCAGCATGATGAGCCTTAGTCGCTTTTTCCATTTCTGAACGGAAAAGAAGACTGTTGGATAACATCTTCTTTTTTGTTTCTGCTATTTCAGTCTCGGCCGACCTAAGTACACTGACGGACCGAAGAAGTTGTACTTCGACCCATCGTATTAGCCCAATATCACCGACCTTTTCCTTGCGCTCCTTGTCGATCGAAAGAGAAATATGATCATCTATCAAAGACTCGAAGGGAAAAGTGGTCAACCATAGGGAAGACTTGTCTTTTCCAGCAGAAAAGCGCCCAAACCCTCGAGGGCCGTTTTAGACCCGGAGTTACGTGAAGAGCCTTCGACTACTGATGTCAAGGCAGGTTGTTTCATACTTTGATCCGGGACTTCTGACCGACGTCGTTTTCAAATCATCGGATCCGAGTTGGTATCCGAAGATTCCGGTTGAAGGTTAATGGGTGTTGGTTCGGATCGGGGAATGATGTCGTCAACATTTCCTACCGCCGAGGCTCCTTCGTTCTTCAATTTCTTTAGTCTTCGTTGCATTTCGCGAACAGTTATCTTAGGAGCCATTTTTTCTGAAAAGAAATTAAAAGTAGTTAAATACATTAGTAATCCAATATCGGCAAAATAGTAAAAATAAATAAGACTTACGCATTATTTTTGGTAATTCCGTTGGATTGTTTCCAAACTTTACCAAGGAAGCAGTATCCAGCACTGAAGCTTCTTCCAACAAGTCGACCAATATTCGGTCTTCGGTGGTAACTTTCTATACTCTATACCCCGTATGGAAGTCGGGTCGGCACGCCAGGATAAGGGGAATTTCTCTATCCCATATTCGTCCAAGAAGAATGAAAGATCGATCGAACAGAACTCACCCGAAAAAATTTATTTTTAAAATTCTTGTATGACGAGTCTAAAGCGAAAAATAATCTTCTACGGGGATGACTGTTAATTGATACCCAACCCCTTTAACGACCCCTTTGCATTGAAAAAGGGAAAAGAACACGCTAATACTTGGTTCCCGACCTAAAAACTGAAGTAGTACTTCGAAAGCTTTAACAAATGCCCAGCTATTTGGATGGAGTTGGGTAGGCGCGACATTTAACATAGTCAGAATTTTACATTGAAAATCCGAGAAGGGTAGACGGAGTCCGAGGCGGGTAAAAAAGGTTTCATATACATAAATCCATCCTAAGTCGTCATTCTTGCCTGGAGACATAAAAATCCTCTCTTCAGGTCGGCAATGTTGGCACACGAATTTGGTCTCGTCTCCATTGGATGCCATCACTATACATCTTCGGAGGATGTGTATGCTTTCGGCCGAAGTAAAGTCCGAGCAGTAATTTTTAACAGCGGATTTAACCCAGTTGTATTCTGATACAAACCAAGAATGATGTCCAATTTAAGGCCAAATTGATTTTTGATGAAAATTTTATTTTCATTAGTGAGGAATTTGTTAACTTGTTTTGGCTTTATCTTGCACTACAGAACTCGGATTAGTGCATTCTTTAGTTCGTTGGAAAGCTAAGGAAATTATCTACAAATCGTATTTCAAGCTTCTTGACAAAAATCGGCCTCTATCATGGTGAAAAATGGGATGAAAATTTAAGACGAATTCTTGGACGGAATTTTACTTGTATTTTGGGCTTTCTATTATGTTTCTTTTATATTTTGTTATTTTCAAGCCTAGAGTGTCTTTAATGTTCCAAATTCCTAGAGTTTCTTTTGGTTCAATTTATTTAGCTACTTAGTGGAATGGTTAATGCTTTTATTAGCCACTTAAGGAATAGTTATTTCTTTTATGAGGGATTTTATGTCACTTTATGGTGACCTTTTGTTAGCATGATGTATGCAGCCCCTAAACTCTATATATGTACACATCTATGATGAATGAAAACAACTTGGATGTTCAATTTGGATTTGTTCCAATTGTGAGAGTGTTTAGCCTCTCTTAGGTTCTTCATTGAACTAACCCTTTGATCTTATCAAGAGTCCAAGACCACTTGTGGCGATCCTCACCTTAGCTTATCAATTTCCCTTGGAATTGTGGCGCCTACCATTCCATTCCTTATCTTGTCCATTTGATTGTTTTCTTCTTCTTTGAATTTTGTTTTTTGTCACTCAAGGATATATCCAAATTTCTACATTATCTTCTCCGGTTCATATCTCGCATTTTACAAATCATTTTCTGGTGATTCATGAGCCAAATTCGTGATTCAAAACGTCCTCTTTCACTTAGGTTTGGAATCGCTCAATTCCGAGTAGCGTAGCGTGAGATATAAGTGTTTTTAAATAAGACGTCCTTTGTGAGATCAATTTCGTGAAATCCACCCTAGATAGATCCGTAAAAGTGAAACCATGGTAAGGACGTCTTGTTTAAAAACACTTATATCTCACGCTACGCTACTCGGAATTGAGCGATTCCAAACCTAAGTGAAAGAGGACGTTTTGAATCACGAATTTGGCTCATGAATCACCAGAAAACGATTTGTAAAATGCGAGATATGAACCGGAGAAGATAATGTAGAAATTTGGATATATCCTTGAGTGACAAAAAACAAAATTCAAAGAAGAAGAAAACAATCAAATGGACAAGATAAGGAATGGAATGGTAGGCGCCACAATTCCAAGGGAAATTGATAAGCCAAGGTGAGGATCGCCACAAGGGTCTTGGACTCTTGATAAGATCAAAGGGGTTAGTTCAATGAAGAACCTAAGAGAGGCTAAACACTCTCACAATTGGAACAAATCCAAATTGAACATCCAAGTTGTTTTCATTCATCATAGATGTGTACATATATAGAGTTTAGGGGCTGCATACATCATGCTAACAAAAGGTCACCATAAAGTGACATAAAATCCTCATAAAAGAAATAATTATTCCTTAAGTGGCTAATAAAAGCATTAACCATTCCACTAAGTAGCTAAATAAATTGAACCAAAAGAAACTCTAGGAATTTGGAACATTAAAGACACTCTAGGCTTGAAAATAACAAAATATAAAAGAAACATAATAGAAAGCCCAAAATACAAGTAAAATTCCGTCCAAGAATTCGTCTTAAATTTTCATCCCATTTTTCACCATGATAGAGGCCGATTTTTGTCAAGAAGCTTGAAATACGATTTGTAGATAATTTCCTTAGCTTTCCAACGAACTAAAGAATGCACTAATCCGAGTTCTCGTAGTGCAAGATAAAGCCAAAACAAGTTAACAAATTCCTCACTAATGAAAATAAAATTTTCATCAAAAATCAATTTGGCCTTAAATTGGACATCATTCTTGGTTTGTATCATATTCCTCCTCCGATCTTGGAGGTGACGTCCGACCTTCAAGATCGGGCGTTCCTTCGTCGGCTGTGTCTTTTCCTTTGACAGTGGGTGGGCCCGTTGGGTGTTGACTAGAAACGGCCACCGGAGATTCACCCAGAATCTCTACAGATTCGCTACCACTACTATCGCTTCTAACTGACATGTTACTACTTATGGTCCAAAATCCTAAATTGAGGCAATTTACAGAGAAGGAAAGGGAAAGGTGAGAGAAGTACCTGTTTCTGGAAGACGAAATACGAAAGCTTCGTGACAGTGGAACCTTTTGAGGAAATAGTGAAGGGCCCAGGAACTTGATTAAATACGCTTGATGAGCGAATGTAGGAAGGCACAACAATGAAAATTTTCTGGAAAACGAAGCAATACAGAGGAAGATGAAATGTGGAGTGTTTTTTGGGAAGAAGCTAACGGTTGGACTTGAAAGAGTAATGAGAAGAAAATGGAAGAAGGGCTTTTTAAATAATGTTTAGGCCGCCACAAATCAAGGGTAATAAAGTCAAGGAAAACGAAAAGTTGTATTTCCACCCGTCAGATGAATCTTGCGCCCAGGATCGATACTAGCCAAAATCAATGGTTGGAAGGCCGTTTCAGCGAAGATCAACAGTTGCACGGCGATTATTGAGTACAGTTGCTTTAATGGTGCAATAATGAAACTGACACTTAAGTAATAGATGAATGACACGTGGCCCACGTCTTTTCACTCCAGGAACAACTACGGGTTACACGAGGCACCTTGAACAACGAGTCCTAATGTACCTGAGCAAAGTAAGATTGCAGGAAGCTAAGTTGGTCTTTTTGGTTTCTAATAATCGATCAAAATCGCATTTTTGATCGGGTCTCTTATATCTCGGTATCGTCCTTTCTATACGATCTACCTATTGGGTTGTATACCTTTCTTCGTTTAAACCAGTCTCTGATAGCTCGGTACATATATTTCTATGTGACCGATCTAGGGGGCTATGGACCATTCTGTATTCTTTTAAATCGGTCTCTTGTAGCTCGGCTCATATCTTCTATATGGTCGAGCTAGAAAAGTGTGGACCATTCTCAAGGTCCGATAAAGTAGGCCCGATATGGTAATGCCCAACATAATAGCAGATTTGGCAGAATCCGGCCCGACTTCCATACTTAGGCATATATCGGACCTATGAATAACGGGCAAATAGTGGTAACAGTAACTTACCGACTCAAGTGAGTAACCAACGACTATAAACCTGGCATTTAGGGAATAGATTATAACTGAATCCCAACGTTCGGACTTTGAATGTCTTCAACGGCTGGAGTTCGGATTGATCGGTGATAGGTATTCCGGATATCTATATAAGCGGCCAGCGACTTAAGCCGGCATGTTCCATTCTTTTAGCCTGATACATACTATTTACTGTAAACTTGTCATACGATCCTAATGCTGACTGACTAGCCCGGTTTCTTAGATATCTTGACACCCGTTCGGAAACAAGAATAGGGTCGTCCTCTAAGTGATCTAGGTTCGGTCAGTACCCGGAACAGTAACTGATACCCATGGGCAGGGGAGCATGTAACCAACCATCAATGTAGACGGCGTTGCAGAAGTCCTCGATGGTTACATCATCAACAGTGAGGATCAGGTAGATCCCATTTCGATGGTGCACCGAGAAGGATCATGTATATCCGAGTGAAGTGGGTTTCGTGAGAGTACTCACCAGTGATGGTGACTGTGTGGGAAATGTTGGCGCTGGTCTAGTCAGTGTTTATTGGTCGTTTTATTGGTCGTTTTATTATTAAATTAAAATTCTTTTATCAATTTTAAAAATTAATTTTTAGCATAATATCAAATAAGGTATCGTTCTCTAAAAATAAATTGACTAAGTTAAATAATTAATATAGTTAGCATAAACACAAAAGAACAATTAAAATTAGACTTAAATGATTAAATTAATCAAAATAAAAAATTATAAAAAGTGATAGTCTAAAATTTATTAATTGATTTAGTCTAGGAATCGCTTTTTCATCACTAAGATTGTTATTTTCTTAATTTAATTTTAATTAATTCTTTTATTCACTTGAGTTAATAACTATGAGTAATTAAATGTAAATTATTCATCCCTCCAAAATAGTTAGGACGAAAACATTCACTCCTAACCCTAACCAATTATTAATTTTAAAATGTTTATAATCAAATTATCAATTGAAATACATAGTAAGTGCTACAAATGAACCTTATGAGCCTATGTTGAATTCTCTCTTGAAAATTAACTATTATTTGACCATAACAATTAATTCTAAGTGCTACAATTAATTAGAATTCTATGGAAATACAAAATCTTAATATAGCAATAGATAATTTCAAAACAAACTCAGATGATTAAGCTAAGGAAAATATGAATATATCATAAACATTAAAGTATTGAAGAATTGCAAACAACTCAAGTATATGAATTGAAAATAATGTAAAATCAAATTAGACAGCATATCATTATAGGGATTCAACGTCACCTTTAACTAAAAGAAAACTAGTTTAACATAGTGGAGATAAACATTTCAAAATATTCAGAATACATCAAAAGTAAAAAAAAAAGAAAAAGATGAAAACTCTTTAAAGAATAATTCCCCAAATTATAATCAAATGTTCCTTCAATCCCCTTTGTGTTGTGCAGCTCTCCTCCCTTCTGCACTCTTACGTTGAATCTTTTGTTTATTCTAATTTAGTGACTTGAGCTACACTCAATTTGATTAGTTTTATAACTCTTTGATTTTTTTATATGAATAACAATCCAATGAGAATTAGTTTTGATTCTTCCACCATTAATTTAGGCATTGGATTAGATTTAGAATTTGGATAAAATCTATTTAAAGCTTCATCTTCAAGATCTCTCAATCTAACCCAAAATATTCTAAATTATGCCTGAGAATTCAAATAAAGCTATAAAATAGATAACGACTTAAAATAATATAAAATTGAATAAAAATTCTAACAAATAGAATAGCATAAAAAATAGAAAATAACAAAAAAAAACATTAATTTTTGCATGATTTAAGCTTGGAAGTAGCATGAAAAATAATAAGATAAACACTTGAAATTACACTTATCAAATTCCCCACACTTGAACCTTGTTTGCCCTCAAGCAAGAAAAATATAAGCATAAACAAGAGATGATACAACAAATGCAAATAATTTTTTTTGAAAAGAAAACTATAAGAAATTTGACATACCAACAGCCCATCAAAGCTTAAAGAGGTCAATCTTCAACCATGCATCCATATCCAACTCAAATGCATGTATCAAACCAAACTTACTTTCAAAAACAAATCTCATAAACTTAATTTCTCTCTTGATGAACACATGCATACTTAGCAACTCATAAACGCCTCCCACAAGTCAAATAGGCAAAATTGCTATACAATTCTTTACTAATTCAAGTCTTCACCTTGTCAAGGATCATTAGGATTTCTTTAAGCACCTTTTATCATTTTTCTCTTTTTCTCTTTTTTTCATATAAAGACATAGACTTGACAACGCTCAAACTCATAACAATGCGCCTCCTCCACACATTACGAACTTTTCTAAGGACTTGAATTCTTGACCATGCCCCAAATCCACACATAAAAAAATGCTTATCCCCACTGTTAGGGTCAAAACATGTTGCCCATTTGCTAACCGCAAGTGCACGGGTCGCACAAGTAATACAGATATAAAGTAAAAGTTCGTTCCCACGAGGATATTATTATGTTATAACGCTAAATACCAACCAATAGCTTAATCAGTTCTAGACAAGGACATGAAAATAGGAAAATATTAATCTAAATTAAACTAACCTACTAAAGCTATAAACCTAAAAGCGGTTAGGTTTCAGGAAATCCTCCTTCACCCCTTATATCTATCAACAACATGCAATTCCCCTCATAAACACAAATGCATTGATTAGGTTAGCTTGAGAATCTTCATTAGTCAAAAGCCTATGTCTAGGTCAATCAACCCTGGTTTCAATTGCCCAACTCACTAAGTTTCCTTGAGAGCCAGCGCAACTTCCACTCATGAACGATCTATTCTCAATCTCCCACTATACATGGCTAAAAGGTATATTTCTATCCAGTTAGCGAATCAGCTCATCCAAGCCAATTGAACTCGTTGAACATGTATCAACCACACCATATCCATATTAACAAATCCCTATGTCTAGTTCATTTGCCAATATTATGATCATGCAATTGAGGCCAACCAAGAACAAGTATTAAGCACAGATAATGATTGAACCATAATCAAACATCCACACAAACTCAGAGAAAAACACATCATTAATATATATCAAAGGATCCAAAATATTCCTAAAACATAGCTCAGCTATACAAAAGATAAGGAAGAGAAGAGAGAAAGGGAAAAGAGAGAAAGAAGCTCATTAGATTTATCTCTGAAGCTTGAATCCTCCCTCAATCCTTTGATCCTGGCCTCCAATCCACCATCAATGAAGATCTAGCCAAGCTATCTAACCTAAAACTAACTAAAAAACTATAAAAACCTAAAATCTAGAAATAGCCAAACGGCCAGAACAGAGAAAACGAGAGAGAATGGAGAGGTTTTTAGAAAAACGTATAAAAATCTATTTATAGGCTCAGCAGCCGCCTTCACGCCGCGGCGGCCACATATGCACGCCGCGGCGTACAATGGGTCGGTCTATTCACCGCCGCAACGTTGCCTTCCTTACGCCGCGGCGCTATTGCCCCGGGTCCAAGTATGACCAAGCTGAAAATCATCTTTGCGCCGCGGTGTGCTCTGCCTTGCGTCGCGACATTGCTTGCTGGAATGCCAATTTGGCTTTCTCTTCCTCTTTAAGCTCAATTGCTCCATATTTAACCTTGTTTGGAGCCCCTCCTATCATAAAGAAAACACCAAATCAATAACATATATAAATCTACTCAATCCATGATCATTAAAGCTCAGTTTTGCATAATAACGCATCAGAAAGGCTTAGATTCAGAATATATCAAATATAAGTCCAAAACCCTCTAATATGCATTATAAACAAGGACTTAGCATTCATTCTAGCACAAGGATAGGGCACAAATAACTACATTCTATGTAGCTATCACACCCCCAAACCTACATTTTGCTAGTCCTCGAGCAAAACAAAATAGAACTAAGTAAATTACTTAAACATTCAAATCAATTTTTTCATTCAGCAAATATATTTCAATTAAAAACAAATACCAGTGTGTAATGACTGCATCAATCCTCAAAAAGTGCAAAGGCCCCTTAAACAGATCCACACATATGCAATCCTAAACATTCTAACAAGCCAGAAAACTCTCCATGCAATTCACATTTATCACAAACATGCAAGACAAACTTTTTCTAATCAAGTCATACGCATTCAGATAAGTTTATAAGCATACATGCATATGATTCACAGAATCCACAAGATTGTAAGTCAACTCTCTTTCCACTAATGTAAATCACACAAGATTGAAGATCAAAAGGTACTTAATCAGCTTATAATGTTAGGCCAATGGTATGGGTGAAAGAAATGAACGGGAAAGATACAATACAAATATTGAGACACATCAACATGATATTCCAAGACATGAGCCACAAACTGACATTAGCAGGGTATTCAATTGTGAGATCATAAAACTTGCCAGAACCATTTTCGATGCTATTTTGAACTTTACTTTTCTTAAGCTTTTGCTTTTCTTTTCATTTTCATTTTTCTTTTGATTTTCTCTTTCTTTTCTTTCTTCTATTTTTTTGCAAAGCAATGCTTTTTCTTTTCTTTGTTTTGCATCTGGTTCCTTCAGGCTCATTTTGAATTGAATATTCATACCCCTAATCATCAGACTCATTTCAAGAAATAACACATTATATACTCAACAAACAATAAGGGTAGGAAGAAAATGACATGCTTTCACATGCATTAGAACGGCTAACAGGTTAACGAACACAATGGTTATGAAAAACAAATAAGGCCAAACAGTTTAAGGCTTCAAAAAGGGACCTAGAGATATCATCATATCAGGGTAAGCTTTTTAAGGCTCAATCGGTCCAAACAATGCCCTAATCATTTCCTCAATCATGCACAACTTAGGATTTCACCTCAAGAGAGTTCAAAAATAATTTCAAGGATAATCAAAACTCTACATGTACATCTATAAACATTCTCAAAACATGCACTCTTATCATTTTCAAAGTTACACTTGCATCTAAGTGAGATGTAAATCATGCATAAAAAATAATTAAATTGTTTCACATGCATCAGATCACATAAGGTTTCACTGAAAAGGGGGCAAATAGCAACCTTTCAAATCATGGACAACCAAAAACAACACCAGCATTCTTGCAAATGTCATGCATTCAAATAGATTCAACTTTCTAAGTTCAAGCATACATAACATCTTTTGCATAATGTGAAAATTGAAAATTCTTGTCATCAGCACATCAGTGATAGTCAAAACAGAATATAATCATGAAAATATATTGACTAAAACACTGCATACTCAAAATACCAATACATGTTAACATTAAACACAAAAGTAACAAAACATGTAAAGATATTCCCCCAAACCTAAAATGAAATGTATCATTAATGAACATGGCCTATAGGGAACCTGAGACAAGTATTGAGCATTACTAAATATTTAAAAACATAGAAAATAACAAAAATAAAAGTAAAAACAGCAAAAACAGGGGATCACGCCGCGGCGCACCCATGCTGAGGTCGCGACGCACACAAAAAGCTGCATAATTATGCGAGAACGCCTTGCATAACGCCGCGGCCATATACTACTACCTACGCCGCAAGCGTTGCTACACAAATGCTAAATCTAGCGGCGGAGACACGATTCTTCTTGGGTTTGGCTCTTTTTGTCTCTAGTCTAACAAAACTTGTTCAAAAGCTAAATTACGAAATGTACAACACACACACAATAAAACACAAAAACAACATAATAACCTATATACAAACCTAAATAAACTTAAAACTTTTAAAAACAAACAAAAACATTAAACTAACCTAATTAACATATTAACCTATATACTAACTAACACTAACAACACTTAATACTTAAACAAACAAGAACTAACACAACTAACACAGAACAACTAACAAAAACTATAAACTACTAAACTAACATACTAACACTTATATACACTAACATATTAACAAAAACACATATTAACAAACTAATATGCTAACATATTTAACATAACACATTAACATACTATCTATTTATGCACAAAATAAAAACAGGAATGAAATATAAACATGGGGTACCCTCCCACGAAGGGCCTGAGTTATAGTCCCAGCAGGACTTTGTCACCAAAATTGAAGTATGGCGGATGAGTAGTCTTCAAGAACTTGATCCAAGGGTAATCCTTTCAGGAGTCGCGAAGTCCCTCAAGGGCCTTGTATGAATGAAATCACCCAGCTTCTTATTTGAAACTAAAACAAAACATAAATGAAACATAGATTATATACAACTTATATACAACTTGAAATAGAACTAATCAAACTCATTGTTGATATTAGCAATATAAAAACTAACCCTGGCAACCCAAAAACTAGTTAGGTGTTAACAGGACTAGAATCTAATCAGGCAAACCATTTATAACGAAATATCCCCGGCAACGGCGCCAAAAACTTGTTAGGGTCAAAACGTGTTGCCTATTTGCTAACCGCAAGTGCACGGGTCGCACAAGTAATACAGATACAAAGTAAAAGTTCGTTCCCACGAGGATATTATTATGTTATAACGCTAAATACCAACCAATAGCTTAATCAGTTCTAGACAAGGACATGAAAATAGGAAAATATTAATCTAAATTAAACTAACCTACTAAAGCTATAAACCTAAAAGCGGTTAGGTTTCAGGAAATCCTCCTTCACCTCTTATATCTATCAACAACATGCAATTCCCCTCATAAACACAAATGCATTGATTAGGTTAGCTTGAGAATCTTCATTAGTCAAAAGCCTATGTCTAGGTCAATCAACCCTGGTTTCAATTGCCCAACTCACTAAGTTTCCTTGAGAGCCAGCGCAACTTCCACTCATGAACGATCTATTCTCAATTTTCCACTATACATGGCTAAAAGGTATATTTCTATCCAGTTAGCAAATCAGCTCATCCAAGCCAATTGAACTCGCCGAACATGTATCAACCACACCATATCCATATTAACAAATCCCTATGTCTAGTTCATTTGCCAATATTATGATCATGCAATTGAGGCCAACCAAGAACAAGCATTAAGCACAGATAATGATTGAACCATAATCAAACATCCACACAAACTCAGAGAAAAACACATCATTAATATATATCAAAGGATCCAAAATATTCCTAAAACATAGCTCAGCTATACAAAAGATAAGGAAGAGAAGAGAGAAAGGGAAAAGAGAGAAAGAAGCTCATTAGATTTGTCTCTGAAGCTTGAATCCTCCTTCAATCCTTTGATCCTGGCCTCCAATCCACCATCAATGAAGATCTAGCCAAGCTATCTAACCTAAAACTAACTAAAAAACTATAAAAACCTAAAATCTAGAAATGGCCAAACGGCCAGAACAGAGAAAACGAGAGAGAATGGAGAGGTTTTTAGAAAAACGTGTAAAAATCTATTTATAGGCTCAGCAGCCGCCTTCACGCCGCGGCGGCCACATATGCGCGCCGCGGCGTACAATGGGTCGGTCTATTCACCGCCGCAACGTTGCCTTCCTTACGCCGCGGCGCTATTGCCCCGGGTCCAAGTATGACCAGGCTGAAAATCATCTTTGCGTCGCGGCGTGCTCTGCCTTGCGCCGCGATGTTGCTTGCTGGAATGCCAATTTGGCTTCCTCTTCCTCTTTAAGCTCAATTGCTCCATATTTAACCTTGTTTGGAGCCCCTCCTATCATAAAGAAAACACCAAATCAATAACATATATAAATCTACTCAATCCATGATCATTAAAGCTCAGTTTTGCATAATAACGCATCAGAAAGGCTTAGATTCAGAATATATCAAATATAAGTCCAAAACCCTCTAATATGCATTATAAACAAGGACTTAACATTCATTCTAGCACAAGGATAGGGCACAAATAACTACATTCTATGTAGCTATCACCCACCTAGTCCAAGCTCTTTGTTTTTCATTCTATACGAGTTTCAACTTTCACTACCCCCAAACTTATTTTCTTTTATGTAATTGGATGGATTGTATAATTTCCTTTTTTTTCTTTAATTTCCTAAATTTCCTTAACTCGGTGTTTCTTAGAACTTTGCTTTGAAAATAGTAGGAGAATTGTCTAAAGATTGGGGAAGCAAAAAGAAAATCACATTGTAAAATCCTACTACAGATATCTAGATATATCCTAGATATACAGAGATGTATAAAGATAACCAATACTAGAGGTGTCACTTCTACATACTAACTAATACATATATCCATAATCACAACTAAGTAATTATAGAAAGTTTTGAGAGAATGCGAAAAAACTTAAACTCATACATATATATACAACACTAGCCACAAAAGGACATATTGTAATACATACTACTTAAAACATACAAAGCAAATATACACTTATACATAAATTTTGTCTACTATCATGCTTCATCTTCATTCCCTTAAAAGAGTCTTTACCTGGATTTACATAGAAGAACAACTAGGATGAGAATTACAATTCTCAATAAAAGTAATTCCAATATTAGCTAGCTATAACATTGTATAATAAATATAACAATTGCTATAACTACTAATATATGAGTTTCCTCCACTAATACTCATAACTGCACACTACTATATAATATGATTTAATTCGATAGCCTATGTACCGTTGGATATAAACAATTGCTCATACAATTGTATATATCAACAGCAGCAGACAATGCTCATATAATTGTCTGTAAATGCAATGTAGATGATATGTTATATGATTATGCTCAAGAAAGATCTTAGAGATATGTTCGTGCAATGCTTAGTTTTGAAATACATGCAGGCGATTATTTTGAAAATCAAGAAGTTCATTAGGAACTGGTTTAGTATATTATCCCGTGGTGAATAGAGGTATCTCCTCACTTCACACATATCCTGGCACATAAGAAGTTCGGTCTAAATCCTGATTCCGAAGAACCTTATAGATCCCTACTTATCTCTTCTGGCCTTGGCACTAACAAAATATCAGGGTTATGTCCTTCCTCAATTGAGTCTATCAGACACCCTTCAATCTCACTTGAGTCTATACATCACCTCATCACTCATAACTCTTAAGTGAATCCTATGCAATATGTTGCTAACTAGTGTGTGAAAAGCGTAGTATTATCTTTACCTCTCACATAAACACCACCTTAACGTTCTCTTAGACTCTTCTCATCCTAGTGAAAGAATCTATCTTAACTAATGCCTCATTCAACCTTACTTAAGGAAATAAATGAACATTTCTTTAGAACTTTGCATACTTAATGAATATGACAAGCTTACAAGTCAACATTCATTCTATTGTGTATTCTATAATGCACAAAGTCCCGTTTAACTAGAGACTTTGTACGTAACATCCTCTCTTTGGAACTAAGTACACAACCTTGTCTCCACTCAAGTGAATCTAATTCAAAGTGGTTCTTACTTATAATTCTTTGTGCTTAAGGTTTTAGGTACCTTCCAAAGATAATCCATTACTCTTGGATATCCTAAGACTCATACATTCCTTATCCTTACTAAAGTAAATCCTATAATCCATCCTTGTATGCTCATTTTCATTGTACCATCTCATCACATCTTGAGTGATATCTAATACAACACTAGGTTGCCTAAGGTACTATATCCTTACCAAGGGCAATCCTTCACTTTTAGATGCTCAAAGCCTAAGCTTTCTCATTCATTTTAGGTGATAATTTTCCTCTTGAAAATATCTTCATTTGTGCCTTAACACATTTTAGGAAATATATACTAATGATCTCATCTAGTCTATAGTTTCAAAATATCGAAAATGACATTTTTGAAGATTCTGGTCTCAGACACGGGCCATGTCTAATTACACGCCCCCCTCTCGTTCTTGCTTTGTGAACATTGTCACGAATTCAACAGGTATAGAGGGACACTACCCCGCCAGTGTCTTCAGACACAGGCCGTGTTTCTCAACCAGAACATACTACAGCTCGTTCTGCAGAATCATGGGACTATTCTATGGTTCAAATCTTACTTTTAATCATCTAAAAATTAGTTTCTTAGTGATTTTTAACACTCATCCATGCCCCTAAACTTGTTGTAACTCAATTACAACCTATGGGTTCTCTTAGGCAAAGATCTAGGTCCAAAACACATAACTCCAACCATTGTCCAATTCTTAAATATATGGATCCTAATGGTTGATCTTGAGCCATAAATGGCCATATTAGGTTTACTAAATTTAAACTATCCTAACCTAATCCTTGGAATCAAGAACCAAGTCAAGAACATGGATTTGGCCCTCCAAACCCTATTTCTATTCAAAACGTCTGTGAACACTCAATTTTGACCAGGTTAAAAAAATAAATAAAGAAAAAAGAAAAAGAGAACACTGATCTCGTTTAACAAACAAACAAAAAAATAAAGAAAAAAGAAAAAGAGAACATTGATCTCGTTTAACAAACAAACAAAAAAAAAAGAAAAGAAAAAAATAAAAAGAAAGGGACAATGCATTTAATGTTTGGTGTCTGCACACGTAAAAGAAAAGTGATGAAGTAACAATGCATTAAATGCATTAAGGCTGCACAAGCAAATAGAAAAGGGGCTGAAGTGATGGAAGAAGAAAAAGGTTCTGATAGATGAAGCAATGAGGGGCTCAATGTAGGGAGTGGTTGACGTAAAGAGAAAAAAGAAGTAAATGTCAGCTGAAAAAATGGAAAAAAAAAAGGGAACTTGGACAGGGGAAACAATACAAATGGAGGAAGCTAAGTATTTGGCTGGGGGGAGAATTGAAAAAAAAGCCACCGGAGAGCTGGGAGGGGGGAGAAAAGATCTTCTCAGAAGCTCAACAGAAGACCTTCATCATAAAGCCATAACCTCACCACAGCTACGAGGGAGGAGCAGACCAACCCAAACTGTGAAACCACCATTTTTCCCCACAAATCACCAACTGTGAAGGACTCTAACCATTTTCATCACTATCCCCCCACTTCACTACCACCACTGATCACCAACTTCATCATCAAGTTCATCCCCTGCCATCCCACATTTGGAACAGCAGCCATCCTCCACACCACAACCCACCATTCATCCAAAAACCTACATTCACCTACTACCCTCAATCTTCCAAACCCTCGGCAACCGTGAACCTCCATCTCTCACCACCCTCACTCATCAAACCATTAACCATCTTCCATCTCCCTTCAACCTCCTAAACAACTACCTTCCAAATCACCATCCTAACTCAACTACTTCCAGGCCCCACGTAAACTCGTACCAACCTTCACCACTCTCTCTAACAACTCATCCATCCCTCCATAGCAACCAAAAAATCAAACCCACCAAGGAAGCACACCAACAACCAATGTTCAGCCTCCACTATCCTTCATCCTCACCTCCAAGCCTCCAAACCGTGGCCACCATCATAGTTGCACCTCCATAGCCTCACTCATCTTCAACTTCCATAACCAACCTCACCACAACCCATTACCTCAGAAACCCGCATCGACCGTCGGACCCCAGAATCAACCTTCGGACCTCAAAAGCCCGCACCGACCGTCGAACCTCAGAAACCCGCACTGACCGTCGGATCTCAAAATCGACCCTCAGACCTCACAAAACCAGATCCCTCCTCGCACCGACCGTCGGACCGCACAGAAGTCAGATCCTTCCCCTCACCGACCGTCGAACCTCACAAAACCAGATCCCTCCTCGCACCGACCGTCGGACCTCACAGAAGTCGGATCCTTCCCTTCACCGACCGTCGAACCTCACAAAACCAGATCCCTCCTCGCACCGACCGTCGGACCGCACAGAAGCCAGATCCTTCCCCTCACCGACCGTCGGATCTCAGAAACCAGATCCCCCCTGCACCGACCGTCGGATCTCAAAAACCAGATTCCCCGCACCGACCGTCGGATCTCAGAAAATAGATCCCCCCTGCACCGACCGTCGGATCTCAGAAGCCAGATCCCCCCTGCACCAAACGTCGGATCTCAGAAACCAGATCCCTCTCCTTCGAGTCACCTCTTGCACTACCAGAGGTTTGAGCCCTATTTTTCTCTCCTTCGTTTATTCCTTTGTGTCTCATGTAGTGGGACTGCTTTTTGTGAGGTTGTAAAAAGTTTGTGGGGCTGCTGTTTGTTCTTATCTAGGGCCTTTTTTTTTCTTCTTTCTTTTTATGTATTGTTTGGGTTTGAGATACTAGTTTTATAAATGAAAAATGGGATTTTTGAAATCGTAACTGGGCCCTTAAAGGTGTCGTTGTGCTTAATTTGATTTTTATCGTATTTACTTAGCTCAAATAATGTGTTGTTTATGTGATTATTTGTTTGTCTTTGTGTATGCTTTGAAATAAAAAATAAAAATAAAAAATAAAAAAAATTAATCGATGCGATGACAAATGATGTTGATTGAATAACGAATGTTATCTTCAATGTCGTTTGAATCATAAGTGTTTATTGAGTAGCCTTGTGCTAACTTGAACCTTGTGCAATAATGAATTTGTTTTCAAATAAACTCCTTCTTTTTTTTTTAATTAAAAACAATCAACCCAAACTTATTTTATAAAGAACTACGTAACTTTAAGTTCTCCATTGCACCAGGGGATACGTAGGAGCAGAATTTTATTTTTGTCAAGTCAAAATTAAATTTTCATAATTTTGTGGTTTCCTTTTTTATAAATAGTTACAATGTTTTGCAAAAGGGGGTAAAATAAATATTTTCAAGGATTGTTAATAATTTGCACAACTAATTTAAGGTATCGTTTAGAACGGGTGTGTTAGGGGTGCTGTAGGATTAAGTTTCCGCCCTTCCCGATCCATAACTGACTCCCGAATCCAATCTGGTTTCAAAGACCATTTTCAAAGAAATGTTTTCCAATTTTTTCTTAATTAAAATAAAATTGGTGGCGACTCTATTTTCATATTTTAAGATCTTTTGAGTTGCTATTTTTCGCCGCGATCCCGGTCGCGACAGATGGCGACTCCACTGGGGACGCTTAGAGAGTCAGGCCTGTTGTTGTTAGTTGTGCAAATTGTTAATAATCTTTATTTATTTATTTTACCCATTTCTATCCTTGTTTTTGTTTTCTTTTTTTGTTTGTAAATAAATTTTATTTATTTTTTATGTAAATATCTGATGACATTATCTTATGTATATTGTCACCTGTAAATATATTGTGCATAATTGTTGAAACCCTAGGATAGATGATTGCTGGCTAGTTGTTGTATATATGCTTTTGCAGGTTTGGAGTATTTTGGTCTTTTAAATTTTTGTACAGGTTTGTATGCTCCCTCACACACGTCACTGTCACGTACCTCACACACTTTTTGGGCTCTATACCCGAGTCTGTGTGAACCCGAGGAGTAGGAGAGGTCTCGGCTTTTGTTATTGAGGGGCTTTATGCTCACTTGACATATGTTGAGACATCACTCAGATTGTTACCATTATCATGGATGAATCATATTGAGAGGGTTTATCCCAACTTGTGATTAATTCATGAATTGAGTCCTTGTTTTTCGAGATAAGGGCAATCTGGGAACCATGACTTTTTAGAAGTTTAGACTGCCCTGAAAATCTTGCACTGATAGATTGAACATAATGACTGTCAAATCTTAGGTTCCAACTAATTAGGGCACAAGAGGGAGCGTACTTCTTCTTTATTTATCTGTTCCTCATGTCATTCATTTCTTGCATTATTATTTTTTTAAAAAGAGAAGAATCAGCAAAAGAAAAAAAGATACTTCATCTTGCATTACTCATGGCTTACATTTTCATAGCATTCTTAGCATTCTCAAAAAAAAAAACTCATACATTTTCATGACATTTCCAACATTAAAAAAAAAATAGCATCTGACATTTTCATAGCATCCCTAGTATTCAAAAAAAAAAAGCATCTTGCATTTTCATGACATAGCATTTTTTTAAAAAAAAAAGGAAGAAAAATGAAAAAGTGTTTTCAAAGTTCATTCATCTTATGCATCTTATGCATTTCATCTCATTCTTTGTTAAATGTTTTTTTTATAAATCAAATTGGTTTGAACCATTGTGCAGACTAGGAAAGAAAGGACCAATCAAACCCAAATTCACAATCCTAGATCTCGGACCAAAATGGCTTCTGATAACCTTGAGGAAGGGAGAAACTTGGGCATGGAAGTTAATGAAATGAAAGAGATGATGATTGAAATGGCAAAATCCCAGAGAAGAATGGAGAAAATATTGTTGGCTTTGAGGAAGACTATCAACTTGATTGGGGCAACTGGAAGTACAGGAGTGACTGGGACACATCCGCACCTGCCAACTATCACTTCCATAAGGACAAACCCCAGGATCACCACTAAGATTCCTGTCGTGGGAAGGACCTCGAACACTGCACCGCTAGTGCTTCCTATCGGAGAAGGGTGTCGTTTTTCAGAGGATACTCAAAATGAGGTCCACGGTAATGTCGGATTCATGTGGGAACAACCACCATATAACCCTAACCTTCACTTTCCATACCAAACACCTACACCTACATTTCCTTATTACCCCTCCCACCAATTTGTTCCAACCACAAATAATACCCCAACTTCACAATTCCAAACCAATAATGGTCCCATACCATCACCATATGTACCAACTCGCCCATCTTATATCTGATATCCACCTGTACCTCCACAAAATTATCCAAACCTCCAACAGCCTCAACCAAACTGCCGAAATCGAGGTCGCTTCCATCCTCAAAACCTACCTCGTTTCCCAAGATTATCCATGTCAAACGCAGACTTATTCCAAAGGCTGTTCGATGCTCACCTCATGTCGGCAAGTCCTGTACATCCTTTAGAATCACCATTCCCAGCATAGTATAACCCAAGTTTAACTTGCAAATATCACAGGGACATCCCAGGGCTCTCAATTGAAGATTGTGAATCTTTTAAGATTGCAGTAAGGAATCTAATAGCTTATGGGAAGTTTGACATTCAAGAAATAGCTCTACCTAGTGTTGTCAACAACCAAATTCTTGATAAGGTAAATGCATGGGAGATGGAAGAATCACCCATAAGAAAGGTTAGAAGCTTGCATGCACCAATGGCTGAAGTAGTCGAGGGGCTGAAGAAAGCAGGTTGTAGTATCACTGCACCAGCTACAACTATGAAAGAAGAGGAGAAGCAGAATGAAGAATCAAGTTGTGTTGAGGGTTGTTGGGATTTCAAGGTGCGAATCCAAGAATCACTCGCTTCAAGAGTAATACAAGCTAAGCAAGATATAGCTTCCTCTGAAGAGGTCAATGTAGAGTTGGAGGAAATGGTGAGGAGCATAACTCTGGGAAAAGAAAATGATGCAGCACATTCCTCATCAAAGAGAAATACTCCCCGCACCAGTCGAGATAATCATCTCTGAAGAAGTCATTCATCCTCCAGCAATTTGAAACCTCTGAACAATGGGAGATCTGAGGAATTGATTGAAGTTATTGCCATAAAAAATCAGTGATGATGGACTTATGTTAACTTTCTTGCAGCATTGATGTAATAAATTTGCATGAATATCTTGTTTCCTTTCATTTTCAGTGTCTTTCTTGACATTTATTTCTCTTTCACTTCTTCAAAGTGTCTTCCTCGTATTTGGGGCCCATCGGACTCCAATTCTTGGTAATTCTCAGTTTGGTAGATGTCAATAAAGTTCACGTGTGCAAGTATCCTTTGCCCAAAAACAAAAAAAAAAACAAAACAAAAAAAAGAGAAAAATAAAGAAAAATAAAATGGAGCAAAGAAATAATCACTTGGTATGCATTATCCTTTTTGTCTCTGAATTAAAATTTTTGAAAATGAGCAATCAGGATTTGAAAGGAAGATTGGCCATATTTCTCTATCCTTCATAAGAATTCATCTTTTCATTATCTATCGATGTCCCCTTTTTAGCTTGAAAGTTTTCTTCAATAAACCCTGGACAAGGATCACCCCTACACTAGGGGATGACACAAAGTAAATGTTGATTGTCACGGTGGCTATTTTGAAGCATAATGAAAAAAAAAAAAAAAGAAAAAAAAAAAAAAAAAACCAAAAAATAGATAAGAGAAAAAAAAATGATATGAAATAAGTTATGACAAGAGGCGAATGAAAGAAAATAAAAAGAAAAAAAGGAAGAAATGAAGAGCAGTAAGAGAAAAGTGTGCTTGAAAGTACAAAGACAATTGACAAAGTTTAACTTTGAACAAGGATCCATGGTCTCATTCAAACCCTTAAACACTTGTTTGAACCTTATATCTTTCCTTTCATAACCCCTAGCCTTGGCCACGTTACAAGACTCAAAAAGTCTATTTTGATCAATGAAGGATTGTTGTCATTTTCATTAACCTTAAATTTGAGACAAATGTTATACTCATCTAAGTATTTAGTTCATTGCTCCCTAAAAAAAATAAAAAATAAAAAGAGACTTACACTCGGGCAAGTTTCTATCCTGTTAGAGCTGGTCCCACACTGGGGCATGCTTCTCCCTAGTTCAATTTGACCTACATTGAGACAAATCTTTTGGTCACCAGGGCGAGTTTCTGCCCTATTCAGTCCTAGACTGGGGTAAATTTCTCTTTGGTTCAATTTAACCTTACACTAGGACAAGTTTCTACTCTACTCGATTTGACTCTAAACTAGAGCAGTTTTGTTCACAAATGACATAATCTGAGCCAAATTCATTTGATACCCTATATAAGGGGCAGATTTTTTGTATATACCTAATAAAACAATGGTCATGATGTCCAGTTGTCGAGTAAAGATCAATCACGTCCATACTAGGTCAAAAAAAAAGACCTTTGGCTTTCTTGTTATTCAACCTCTTGTGTCTTTATCCTTTGTAAATGTCTTTTGTGTAGTCATATTTTCAAAAAAAAAAAAGTCACTCAGTTAGTAAATTCCTTTTTTATTGTACTTTTGAATTCATGTCTGTTTTGTTACGTAATGCTTCAGGTAGAGTGAACGTGAGTACAACACTATGATTTGACCATCTAATGATAATCTCCTGATGAACAATTCAGATTGAAGAGAACTTGGGATTTCTAATTGATGGAAGAGGAGGTACCCGAAAAAAAAGGACAGGAAAAGCTCATTAGGTTGAAAACCCGAAAGGGCGGCCTAAGCAAAAATTAGAAAAACAAAGAAAGAAAGAAAGAAAAAAGAAAAAAAAAAGAAAAAGAGCCCGTTAGTCTAAAAACTCGAAAGGACAGTCTAAGCAAAAGTTAGGGCAAATAAATAGGCAAAATCTCAAAGAAAGTTGGCCTGAAACGCCTTGAAAGATGCACCCAAACTGGGGCAATTTTGAATTGCGTTTGATCAGCTACACAGGGGCAATTTTGTTTGCATTCAGTTGGCCATACTGGGGCAAAAATTTTTGAAGGACTGAGGAGAAGATGTGTTGAAGGAAGTAGCAACGCAGACATGGATTGAGTTATCAAGCAGTTGCAGGGAATCAATTAGATAAGGGATAAAGTGAAATACTGGGGTAAAATTTTCTCTCAATGACTCAGTCAAATAAGGGTTCATGACAAAAGATGGTCATCCCATTTCTTAAAAGGAGAGTTGAAAGTGGAAAACAAGGAAAGATAAAGAAGAAGAAAAGGGAAAGAAAGGATGAGTAAGAATGATCGAGGTTATCAGGTATACGAGCAAAAGCATGTGAATAAGGATTTTGATTGGTCAAAGATTTCTAAAAGTCGTCGTTGGTTTAGAGGACTTTTAATAAAATAAAATAAAAAGAAAGAAAAAAAAAAGAGAGAGAAAAAAAAAAAAAAAAAACAAAGAAAAGAAAATGAGAAAAATGAAAAAAAAGAAGAAAACTCTTTTTGGATCAAGATGCTTATTGCCTTTTTAATTTTTTTTAAAAATTCTAGGACTTAGTTGCCCATTGTCATTTAAATTTCAGGACTCAGTTGCCCATTGTCTTTTTAAATTCCGGGACGTAGTTGCCCATTGTTATTTAAATTCCGGGAAGTAGTTGCCCATTGTCATTTAAATTCCGGGACTCAGCTGCCCATTGTCTTTTAAATTCCGGGACTCAGTTGCCCATTGTCATTTAAATTTCGGGACGCAGTTGCCCATTGTCATTTAAATTTCGGGACCAGTTGCCATTGTCATTTAAATTTCGGGACTCAGTTGCGCATTATCTTTTTAAATTTCGGGACGCAGTTGCCCATTGTCATTTAAATTACGGGACTCAGTTGCCCATTGTCATTTAAATTTCGGGACTCAGTTGCCCATTGTCTTTCTAAATTACGGGACTCAGTTGCCCATTGTCATTTAAATTACGGGACTTAGTTGCCATTGTCATTTAAATTCCGGGACACAATCGCTCATTGTCATTTTAAATTCTTTTGAGCGCATCGGCTTTATGCATTCTAAATTCTTTTGAGCGCATCGGCTCCATGCATTCTAAATTATGTTGAGCGCATCAGCTCCATGCATTCTAAGTTCTGTCAATTCTTTTGAGCGCATCGGCTCCATGCATTTTAATATTCTGTTGAGCGCATCGGCTCCATGCATTTTAATTTCTGTAAATTATTTTGAGCGCATCGGCTCCATGCATTTTAATTTATGTTAATTCTGTTAATTCTTTTTTAGCGCATCAGCTCCATGCATTTTAAATTCTTGTCATTCTTTTGAGAGTATTGACACTTTGCATGTTATTTCTCGCATTTGTTTTACATCTTATGCATCGCTGGATAAAATTGAAGTTCATATCTTTACTCGTTTCTTGCGACGATAATATGAAGACCACAGTCTTCTTATTATCTAGTAAGAAACAAGTAAAGAGGGGCAACTGTGAACACTCAATTTTGACCGGGTTAAAAAAATAAAAAAAAAAGAAAAAGAGAACACTGATCTCGTTTAACAAACAAACAAAAAAAAAAAAAAAAAAGAAAAAAAGAAAAAGGGCAATGCATTTAATGTTTGGTGTCTGCACACGTAAAAGAAAAGTGATGAAGTAACAATGCATTAAATGCATTAAGGCTGCACAAGCAAATAGAAAAGGGGCTGAAGGGATGGAAGAAGAAAAAGGTTCTGATAGATGAAGCAATGAGGGGCTCAATGTAGGGAATGGTTGACGTAAAGAGAAAAAAGAAGGAAATGTCAGCTGAAAAAATGGAAAAAAGGGGGAACTTGGATAGGGGGAATGATACAAAAGGAGGAAGCTAAGTATTTGGCTGGGGGGAGAATTGAAAAAAAAGCCACCGGGAGGCTGGGAGGGGGGAGAAAAGATCTTCTCAGAAGCTCAACAGAAGACCTTCATCATAAAGCCATAACCTCACCACAGCTACAAGGGAGGAGCAGACTAACCCAAACCGTGAAACCACCATTTTTCCCCACAAATCACCAACTGTGAAGGACTCTAACCATTTTCATCACTATCCCCCCACTTCACTACCACCACTGATCACCAACTTCATCATCAAGTTCATCCCTTGCCATCCCACATTTGGAATAGCGGTCATCCTCCACACCATAACCCATCATTCATCCAAAAACCTACCTTCACCCATTACCCTCAATCTTCCAAACCCCTCAACCGTGAACCTCCATCTCTCACCACCCTCTCATCAAACCATTAACCATCTTCCATCTCCCATCAACCTCCTAAACAACTACCTTCCACAATCACCATCCTAACCAACTACTTCCGGGCCCCCCACGTAAACCCGTACCAACCTTCACCACTCTCCTAACAACTCATCCATCCCTCCATAGCAACCAAAAAATCGAACCCACCAAGGAAGCAGACCAACAACCAACGTTCAGCCTCCACTATCCTTCATCCTCACCTCCAAGCCTCCAAACCGTGGCCACCATCATGGTTGCACCTCCATAGCCTCACCCATCTTCAACTTCCACAACCAACCTTACCACAACCCATTACCTCGAAACCGCACCGCACCGAACCTCGAACCAATCGGACCTCAAAAGCCCGACCATCGAACCTCGGAAGCCCGCACCGACCGTCGGATCTCGAAGCCGGTCGACCTCGAAAACCCGGATCCTCCCGCGCACCGACCGTCGAATCTCGAATCCTTCCCCCTCAGACCATCGGACCTCACAAAATCATATCCTTCCTCGCACCGACCGTTGGACTGCACAGAAGCCAGATCCTTCCCCTCACCGACCGTCGAACCTCACAAAACCAGATCCCTCCTCGCACCGACTGTCGAATCGCACAGAAGCCAGATCATTCCCTTCACCGACCATCGAACCTCACAAAACTAGATCCCTCCTTGCACCGACCGTCTGACCGCATAAAAGCCAGATCCTTCCCCTCACCGACCGTTGAGCCTCATAAAACCAGATCCCTCCTCGCTCCGACCATCGGATCTCAGATACCAGATCCCCCCTGCACCGACCGTCGAATCTCAGAAACCAGATTCCCCTCACCGACCGTCGGATCTCAGAAAACAGATCCCCCTTGCACCGACCGTCGGATCTCAGAAGTTAGATCCCCCCTGCACCGAACGTCAGATCTCAGAAACCAGATCCCTCTCCTTCGAGTCACTTCTTGCACTACCAGAGGTTTGAGCCCTATTTTTCTTTGCTTCGCTTGTTCTTTTGTGTCTCATGTAGTGGGGCTGCTTTTTGTGGGGCTGTAAAAAGTTTGTGGGGCTGCTGTTTGTTCTTATCTAGGGCCTTTTTTCTTCTTCTTTCTTTTTATGTATTGTTTGAGTTTGAGATGCTAGTTTTAATAAATGAAAAATGAGATTTTTGAAATCGTAACTGGGCCATTAAAGGTGTCGTTGTGCTTAATTTGATTTTTATTGTATTTACTTAGCTCATACAATGTGTTATTTATGTAATTATTTATTTGTCTTTGTATATGCTTTAAAATAAAAAAATAAAAATAAAAAATAAAAAAATTAATCAATGTGATGACCAATGATGTTGATTGAATAATGAATGTTATCTTCAATGTCGTTTGAATCATAAGGGTTTATTGAGTAGCCTTGTGCTAACTTGAACCTTGTGCAATAATGAATTTGTTTTCAAATAAACTCCTTCCTTTTTTTTTAATTAAAAACAATCAACCCAAACTTATTTTATAAAGAACTACGTAACTTTGAGTTCCCCATTGCACTAGGGGATACATAGGAGCAGAATTTTATTTCTGTCAAGCCAAAATTAAATTTTCATAATTTTGTGGTTTCCTTTTTATAAATAGTTACAGTGTTTTGAAAAAGGGGGTAAAATAAATATTTTCAAGGATTGTTAATAATTTATACAATTAACTTAAGGTACCGTTTAGAACGGGTGTGTTAGGGGTGCTGTAGGATTAAGTTTCTGCCCTTCCCTATCCATAACCGACTCCCGAATCCAATCTGGTTCCAAAGACCATTTTCAAAGAAAGGTTTTCTAATTTTTTTCTAATTAAAATAAAATTGGTGGCGACTCCATTTTCATATTTTAAAATCTTTTGAGTTGCTATTTTTCGCCATGATCCCGGTCGCGACAACGTCTAACCTCATTCAATGAAAATCAAAGAGGAGAAAGATGAATTGAAACTCCTTACCTCTTGATTGGATGATCAATCTTCAAGTTATATGCTTTGATCTTGATTTTCCCTTGGTCTTGCTCTCCTTCTTCTTCTTCATCTTCCTTTCTTCCCCTTTCTCTCTTCTCTTCCTTCGTTTTCTTCTTCTCTATTTTTCTTTTCTTTCTTTTGCAGCTTCTGCTGCTTATACGTGAAAGAGAAAAATGAGAGAATGATCATCATGTCCCTTAAGATATTTTGCAGAAACTCCCTTATCTGCTAAGAACATCCGAATTATGCTAATTCAAGTTTTTCAGCTTCCAACAACTTTAGAATAAATCATAAGATTTATCTAAATTATTGTTTCACCATTTTCATAATTTTTCATATCTGCTGCTAGTCAATTCGATATTAAATGCACAACCAGTATGCCTAAAAATAACAAACTAACTCAGATTAACTTGAAACTTTAATTGCTTCTTACTTAATTCATTTGTGACCTAGAAACAAGTTCTTCATACATGTTTCCCTCAACTTAACCTTTTAAGCCCTTATCTGAGTAATTTTAAGTTACTTTTCAACTTCTGTGTTGTAACTAAGTACCTAAATGAACTCAGATTATCACAAAACTTCACTGGCATATTAAGCAAGTCATATACTACCTTTTGTAATCATATATAAGTCTAACATATTATTAAGGGTATTACACACATCATATACATATGCTAACTCAAGAGCTCGTAAATCCAATGAAACAAGTTTTAAAATCATAAGTTTAAAGTTGATAAAATGCATCAAGTGAATACAAATAACAATTATGATTTTTTCTTGCACTTTCACTTCTCAAAAATATTGACACATCAAACCTTTATTAGCTATTTCCAATCACTTATCAATGCAATTTTTTTTTCAAAAGTGTGTGAATTTTGAAAAAGAAACAGACTAACTATTTTTTTATTTTCAAATTTTTTTTGTTGGTTGATACTATTTACATCTCACTACAAAGGTTCCAAACTCGAGAAGATACTTAAGCCAACTTAGAAATCACAAAAAGAAACCAAAAAAAAATAATGAAAACAAAATAAAACAAACCAAAGACTACTCTAACCTTCCCCCCACACTTAATTATTACATTGTCCTCAATGTAAAACAATAAAAGACTAAATGAATAATGGGTAAAGATAAGAACAACACAACCTGATGAAGAGTGAAGAGCCTTAAAATACTTGCATCAACCTCTAAACTTATGTGAACCTGTACCATAAAAAATATAAAGTAAAAGAAAAGAAGGAAAAAAAACTAAATAAAATGAAATGAAAGATAAATGTAAAATAAAAAAAATTGAGTTGCCTCTCAAAAAATACTTGTTTTATTATCTTTTAGCCTGATACCATCATGCTTGCTTATGAAATCTCAATGGCAGAGTCTCATTGTTCCCCAATAAAGCATATTTGAGGTGGGAAAAATGACTTCAATTCTAACACAAGTGCTTATACAATGGAAGGATGAAACAAATTTTCTAAAGGAGACAACTGAATAGTATATGTCACCTTGGGGTGGATTTTAGGCAAAACTACAAAAACATACTCAACAATATTCTCAGATAACTCTAATTCTTTGTAAATTTTATTTAGCTTATCTTGCTCAAAACTGTTCACAAGAGTAGCTTATCTTCTTAGATCATTATCCAATTTTTCAAGTAGTTAATTTTTTTTTTCCCAACCAATCAGAAACCCAAATACTCATGTCACACATAATAGAAACCAATTGTAAGATATCAAAATAGAAGTATGATGAAAGTGAAACAATCGGCTTGACAGAAATGAAACTACATGATTAAGTATATAAAAATTGGGAAATAGATATTCTCATGTAAATTTTTCACATAACATAGAGAGAAATAGATAAAAAAAAATCTTAAAAGGAGCTTTAGTCTCGTCAAAATCTACCTAGTCCTGTTTAGACTCTTTTTATTTGCCTATCTCTTCACTTAATCCTATCATATGAAAAACTCACATCTTCATTTTCTAAAAATTGATAGTAAAAATATATGTATAGAATTTTGTCTGCACATAACCGGCACAAAAATAAAGAATTGAATATTTTTCATCTATTACTTTATATACAACTTAACAATTTTCAGCTTCATTTTATATTTGTGAGGCTTATACGAGTCATAATCTCTGTACATTACTCGTTTTTAAAAATTTTACATATGAATAAAGTGTACGGATAACTGTCATTATTTCAAGTTTATACTCCTATTTTGATTTTGTTTTGGCCTGTGTAATTATTCTTCACATCTTCTGTTTAAAGTAATAACATTGATATATACCAATATCACGTTTACATATTTTATATTATGCAAACATTTTTCATAAAACGGAAATGATTCATGCATAGAAGTTTTGTCTCACAAAGCCTACAAAAGTCCAAGGTAAGTCATTGGTGAAAAATAAATAAATAAGTAAATAAATATGTAACAAAAATAAATAAATAAAAAGAAAGAAAATAAATAAATAGTAATGATAAGCGACTATAAAATAATTATTGTGCCTCTATGTTATGTAATATAAAATACAATTAACTCAGTTATATAATATTAAACTTCATATTACTGTAAATGATATAATCATTTCATATATGAATTAATCATAATTTATGTTACATTACTTAAAAGCATAAATACTATTTAGTGGTATTATAAAATTTCCTTATACAGCGAGTGAGCCAGGAGTAACAATTCTAGGCAAGGATCCGATAGTATCAAGACATGGCAATAGCTGTATGAATGCTGAACGAATGGAGGACATCTTGGAGTAGGAGACGTCATAAAAGAATAATTCTACTTATATATATTTATTCAGATTTTTTTAATAAATTCATATATCATTTTATATTTACATTATTTTTATCACATGATTTCACTTAATTAGCCTCACTTTATTTTTTTATAATTATACTCTGATTCTACCATTTTACATAAATAAAAAGTAATGTAAACTATAATTATGGCCTATTTAATGAGACAAATCCGACATTTAAGTAAAACATACAAATTTAGATATTATAAATAAATTAGGTTATAACATTTTAAAAATAAAAACTAAAATTAATAAATATTTTACAATAGGTGAATGCTACTTAGTCAGGATTTGATACTGTATCCCAAGTTACTAAATAACGACAGAGGGTTTAATTTTAATTAAAATAAAAAATCATCATGTAATTATTATAGTAAAAGTCATAATATATAGTCTATTCCGTACTATCCTAACTTAAAAATTCTCAAACTAAAGATTATTCCCTTTATAATATATTTTTATACGTAAAGAATATCAATATAAAAATATTACCATGTCATGCATAAGATATTAATTTAAATTAAATAATTTTATAATTTATCCTCAATTTTAAAAAAATCCAAGTCTTAAAATATTTATTTTTAAAAATATATAATTAAGTGATTTATTTCATCAATAATAAGTTACATTTCAATTAATTTTACTATGTTTTTTTTCTAAATTTTTAATCTCGATGATATTAATATATTTAAAGATTGTGTAACAAAACACACACACATGTGTGTGTTGAGTTAATTTATTTAACAATTAGTCAATTAAGAGTCAGATAGTTAGTTGAAGACAATTATAATTAGTTAAATTAGTCAGGTAAGTTAATACACTCCAATTCCTAGATAATATTCAGATTGTACACTAATAATGACACAAGTTAAAATTTCATTCTTTGCTCTTTTTCCAATAATTTTGTCATAAAAATATTATTAAATTATAAATAATATATAAAATATATCTTAATTAATTTCATTATTTTCTTTATAAAGAATCCACTCGCATTATGTAGATAATGAAATGCTTGAATGTCTTGTAGATATTGATTTATTAAATTTCTTAGTTATATTTTTTAGTGAAGTCTCACCCTAAACTCTCTCTCTATATATATACATTTGAATTAATTTTATTATAATTTTATTCAAAGTTTACATTCATGTTATATAAATATTTAAATACTTAAATACTATGAAATACTATATATATTTACAAATAAATAAATAAATAAATGAAATGCAAAGCATAACAAAAGGTCAAAATGTAATCACACACCTTTTAAAATTAAACATTGGAGTATTGCATAAAGATAAATTAAAAAAAAAAAAAAAGATGACATGCAAAGCAAAAGTGGTTTTATATGAGCAATTTTGAATTTAGAGAAAACCTTCCCTATTTTGCATGGAATATGAGAAAATTATTAGGATTGAAAAGATATGTTATTAATTTTAAAATGTTGAATATGAATTTTAAAATTTATAATATTATTAATTATTAATTATAATATTGGTGATTATTAATTATTAAATACATTTGAAGTGGTCATATTAATATAATTAATATAATTATTACTTTGACATGAAATTAATTAATAATGCATGAAATGTGTAAATTATAAAAGCATCAAATTTCTCTAATTTATGTGAAATAATTTTTTTATTTGAATTTACGTTAAATAGTTGATTATGAAGGTATGAAATATGTATATTAATGTCAAATGACTATTAGTAGATTATTAGTGTCTAACAAAGTATTATTTATGTTAAAATCCTTTGGAGTATTTCTTTAAATTATTAAATCAGTTTCCATAAAAAGATTTCTTAGTGGATTATTAACGTATAACAAAGTATGAGTATAAAGTTGAATCAAATCTAATCACAAAAGATATCACAATTTATATTTATTTATTCATATATTTTGGATTTAATTTCATAGTAGAGTATTATTAGTTTACTAAATGAATTAATTTAGATATTAATTGGAAGGAATTCTATAATAACTGCAAAAATTTACCAATTTTAGAGATCGGCCATTGGTGGTCTATAACAAAAACAATAAAACTAAATAAAACCTAATAATTTTGTGGCCTCAGAATCCCTCTCCTCAAAACCTTTCATCTTCAGCTTCAACATATCAATCTGCAGAGATCGAAACCCAATCTCAGTTAAGAACCCTAACCCCTATTTTTCCTATCCGCAAGAACCCTAACCCCAATTCATGTCGATTAAGCGATTATTATCAATCTCATTAGTTTGCACTCAATTGGGACTCCCAATTTGATGTCGTTTCTTATTGCTACGTCCATCTCGTTCACACTTCGCTTCTGATTTCGTTTATATTTGAACATTTTGGCTATTCGCACTTTGCTATTGCATTCATCTTTGAATTTTTTGACACTTTGCATTTTCGAATTTTCATTCAGAGATTTTGTTCGGTAATTTCAAGCACTTCAAACCGGTTTTTCTAGCACTTCTCGCTTCAAACACAGCCTTGTATATTCTATGAAAAATGTTCTTCCAGAAAGATAAAAATGGTTATCGCAAAAGAAGAAGTTCCTTAGGGACTAGAAAGTAATTCTTCTATTTCTTATCTTAACTTTTTTTTCATTTTCATTTTTTATTTTGTTTTCTGTTGATTGATTTATTTTTATATTTTATTTTTTATTATTTAATTTTTGTACATGTGGTACATCAAATTACATGTGGCAAAAAATTATCATATCAGATGATATATGGCAGAAAATTAATTATTCTAAATGTCACATGTTAAGAAAATAAAGCGTGTAATATTTTATTAGGATGATACATGATAGATTTTTAAGCCAATGAGGTAATGTCAACTATATTGATGTTCCCAAATCAATTTTTTACCTAATTCTATTATTTGAACACTTAGAGGTAGACGTAAAGCCTTCAAAATGGGTCAAGTTCGATGACCCGACCATATTAACCTGACAAAATAGGTGGGCTGAGCTAGCACAAATGAACACAAAGTTAAAAATAACATGAATTTGTGCCGTTTGAATGGGCTGGCCCGGCCCAATAACATTACATAGAGCTGGACTGAGTTAACAATATATCAGTCTGAAACTCACATGACTCGATCTGGCCAGACCCAAAAATGACTTAGTCCGAGCTGGTTCGATCCGAGCTAGCCCAGCCCATTTTGACAATTATAGGCAAAGGGAAGGGGAACATGGCTAGATATACTATGGTCTCCCTCAACTTTGTTATTATCTTCATGTAACTTTTTTTTGGTATTTAATTAGTGGTTCTCATACAATAAATTAAATTTACTTGTAGTCTTTTTAATTATTTAAATTTTTTGTATAAATGATATAATTTTTGCTATGATACAAGATTTAGTTATACAAAATAAAAAAAAAAAAAAAATTAAAAAAAAAAAACTTACAAATTTTCTTTATGTTATATACGTTTGGTCAGACCCTTCACGTTAAATTTCTGCCTCGCCATTGTGAACACGGAGAGTTAACACTAACTGATACTTCTCTCAAATTAAAATATAATAAATTCATTTTATCTCAATATATAATATATCCTACACTCTCATCCATATTTATATTGACATACAAATGTCTAACTAAATGGTCGTAAAACAAGTTATGGAGATATACAAACTGTTAATGGTATTACATATAACTCATTTCAAGATGCATGTCATGCATTGGGGTTGTTAGTTGATGATAAGGAGTTTGTTGATTGCATAAAGGAGTCAACGGTTTTGGCATCAGAGGCTTCCTTGAGGAGGTTGTTTGTATCTTTGTTATTGTCAAACTCAATGAGTAAACCAGCACCTGTGTGGGAGCAAACATGGATTTCATTATCAGATGACATTTTGTATGAAAGAATGAGATTTCTAAGATGTCCATGTATTATTGTTTCATTTGTTGAATACTTTTATTTTCGTCTAAATCATATATTTTTGCACTCATTGAATGTGTAACAACTAAAATTTATTAATCTATTTCATTTTGAAATAGGTCTCCATATGTTAGATGAAAATCTAAAACAATTATGCTTGATTGAAATTAAAAGATTGTTGCAATTGAAAGGGAAGTCTTTGAAGGATTTTTCTGGGATGCCCTATCCTGTTAACTCTAATGTGAATGAGTTTAATAATGCTATGTTGTTTAAAGAACTTAGTTATGATAAAGATGAGTTAGGTAAACAACATTTAAAGTATTTTTTGACCCTCACAAATAAGCAGAGACTTATTTATGATGAAGTTGTAGAAGTTGTTAATGGATAAAAAGGAGGTTTCTATTTTGTATATGGGTTTGGTGGAACAGGAAAAATATTGTTTTGGCAAGCATTATCAAGTTGTTTAAGATCGGACAGTAAAATTGTTCTAAACGTTGCTTCTAGTGGTATTGCTTCTTTACTTTTACCTGGTGGGAGGACTGTACATTCTAGGTTTGCTATACCATTGTCATTAATAGATGACTCATGATGTAATATTAAACAAAGTAGTACAAAAGCAGAGTTACTCCAATACATAAGTCTCATTACATGGGATGAAATGTCAATGGTTAACAAATAGACATTTTAGGCGTTAGATAGAACATTAAGGGATATTATGAGGTTCTCAAATGTCAACAGCATGAATGAACCTTTTGGTAGGAAGGTTGTTGTTGTCCTAGGTGGTGATTTTAGGCAAATTTTACCAGTTATTCCTAAAGCAAGTCGGGCTGAAATTGTTATGGCAACTATTAATTCATCCAAATTATGGAGTCACTGTAAAGTTATGACACTAACTAGGAATATAAGGCTACAGTCTGGTTTGGCGAATTCCAATGTTGAAATGGAATAGTTTGCTAATTTGATTCTTGCGATTGGAGATGAGAATTTAGGAGGGAATAATGATGGAGAGGCTGATATTGATATTCCTGAAGATCTTTTAATTCTTGATTCTAATGATCATATCGTTGACATTGTCTCATTCACATATCCTAACTTACTTCAAAATATGAATGATTGTAGACTTTTTGAAGGGCGTGCAATACTTGCTCCAACCGTGGAGGTTAGGGAAAAGGTTAATACTATAGTTTTGTCATTAATTCTAGTTGAGAAAAAGGAATATTTAAGTTCTGAGTCAATTTGCAAATCAGATGAGATGTTGGCATAAATGTTGAATGGTTTACCACTGAATTCCTTAATGACATTAAATGTTCTGGGCTTCCTAATCATAGGCTACTGTTGAAAAAAGGTGTTCCTATAATGTTGTTGAGGAATATTGATCAATCTGCTAGTTTGTGCATTGAAACAAGGCTTATTGTGACCGAGTTGAGATTGAATGTTATTGGGGCAAGAATAGCCAATGACAAATATATTGGGGATAATGTTTATATACCAATGATGAATTTGATCCCATCTGATTCAGAATTATTGAAATTCCAACAAAAGCAATTCTCGTTATCTCTTTGCTTTGCTATGACTATAAACAAAAGTCAATGTCAAACATTATCTTACGTGAGTTTATATTTGCCTCGACTAGTCTTTTCCCATGGGCAATTGTACATAGCTGCTTCTAGGGTTAAGTCTAGAAAAAGTTTAAAAATTTTGATTACCAATGATAATGGGGAACTACGTACATCAACCAAGAATGTTATTTTTAAAGAAGTTTTCCAAAAGATTTGATTTTAGCTTTAATGAGCATATGCAAGTGTTTTCTTATTATTCCAATTTTTATTATTAACTTAGTATATAACTTATGTATCTATATATGTTTATTTGGTTCAATAATGCAAAGAATATATATTTTTGTTGATACATTATTCAATAACTTATTTACTATATAGTCAAGTAATCATACAACAATAATGTCACTTGAGTTGTTTAGTTATTTTGTTGTAATTGATTATAAAAAATCATATTCAATAGGTATACTTTAATAACTTTAGTAAAATACTTAGAATGATATGGTCTAAAGCAAATAAATCGTTTCATATCAATTTTTTTCAATCTATTGTATAATTCTATTATATTTTAAACTACCATACATGTCACAACTAAACATATACATTAAAAATTTCTAATGAAATTGATTTACATTTATAAAAACAATACTCTCTAACTTAAAGTTAATAATGATAACATATATAAATAAATACTTAAAATATAAATTGATCGTGATCATCCGTGTATTACACGAATTTTTGCACTAGTTGACATACAAATGTCTAATCACGTGGTCGTAAAACAAGTATTAAAAAATATTTTTCTTACATTAAAAAAAAACACATTTTACTTTTCCGCTAGAAAAGGCGCGACACTCGTGAACCAAAATAGTAGAAAAGGAAAAACAGACAAATCTAATCAGCTGCGTCACGTGAATTCCTGATGTTAGCAACTGTCGCTTTATAAAAGCAAAACCAGACAAAATAGTACTATTGAGTTGTGTTACACGAAACACCAACTCCCCCATATTTTAAGGCTCCTTAAAATATGTAAAAAGGTTTACATGATTCATGTAAAAAAATATATACACATTCACGATTCATTGTGACAAAGAAAAAAAAATAAAGGAACAAAATAGATAATAATAAAAGAGTTACTTGAGAAAATTTTTCAATATGTAAAGAAAAATGTATATATAAATTATATTACTATATTTTTCGAATACATAATAATAATATTACTCTATTTATTTAAGCCTTGTGAAGATGTTTAAACGGCCTTTTAACTATTCTCAACATGATATTCGAAGAGGAAAATTGATAAGTGTATGTGACATGCACTCACATCACTCATATTTAAAAGTATATGATATTATTATAATATAAGTGTATAGAAATTTAGGTATAATTAATTATAATTAAATAATAAAAATTATATAAATATAAAATAGTGTGTTATGTGTGTGAATATCTTTATTCTTTGTAGACCCTTTAATCCGCAGAGACCAAACTTCAGTATTTCTAAAATTCTAGTTTTGCCACCACGTCCACAATCTGGAATGGGCATTGGGCACCCTTTCATTTTTTTCAATTCATACCTCAGTCATTTCCCCCCTCCCCCCCTGTTTTCAGGACTTCTTTCATTAAAAAAAAAAAAGGAAAAAAATCATAATGTAATCTAATTTTGATTAAGTTTAGTTTGAGATGATGTGAAATCTTTTCACATATTGATGTAATATCAATTTTAGACTATCATTACGAAATTTTAAAAAGATAAAGTGAAGTGATTTATAATTTGTTATGATTTGTCTTTCTTATCTTCCAATTAATTATTCTGTCAAATCTTGATCCTTATGCTCACCAACGGCTTAAACTCTAATAGGAATTAATTAAGGATTTGCTCCCTAACTTCTCATATCATTGTTTTATTTTGTTCCCATAAATAGCTAAAATTATAGGACATAGATAGTCTTTGACTTTTGTTCTTTTGTGTCTGTATATATATACATATGTATTTGTTTTATTAGTTTCATAGACGTAAGAATTATCCTTCAATAAAACAAGAAATTATTTTTACATGGTATCAAGAGCGGGTTAGAATCTGTCTCCTTGTCTTTCCATCAATTGAAAAGGAAGATAGGTAAGATGGCAAGGGAACTAACCAAAACATCATCATCAAGCAAAGGCGAAAAAGCACTGTATTACCAATTAAGAAGCTCAGACAGGCCTGGTGACCAACTGGTTGCGCACGTTCTGAAAGGGATGAACTACACAACATGGAAGAGGGCGATGACCAATGCTTTGATGTCAAAACATAAGATGGTATACGTGAATGGTAAACTGCTGAAGCCTAAAGCAGGGGATCCCAACGAATAAGATTGGACAACCTGTAATTCAATGGTAATGTCTTGGAACCAAAATTCCTTAAATGAAGAATTGTTTGATAGCATTGTTTACCATGACACAGCCCAGGGCATGTGGAAGGAGCTGGAAGAACGATTTTCTCAAGAAAGTGGTCCTCGGATTCAAGAAATCAAAAGAGAACTAGCAAATACGCATCAAGGAGATATGAATATCTCTACGTATTATGTTAAGATGAAGAGTTTATGGGAGCAACTCAATAGTTTTGCGAAGCCTCACAAAGATGGATGCAGTGGATGCACGTGCGGAGTTGCGATGAAAGAAAATGAGGAAGAAAAACTCCACCAATTTCCCATGGGCCTAAATGATGTCTACAGAGTTGTGAGGTCCAATCTCCTATGCAAAGACCCATTACCAAGTCTATCAAACGCCTACCCCATGTTGACATCAGAAGAAGAGACAATTGGAAGACCCTCGGTGGAGCCAGTTTCATTCAAAGTTAACGTTGATGGACATAAAGGGAGAGATCAAAATAGAAAGCTACGATGTGAACATTGTAAGAAGACTGGTCACATTAAGGACTATTGCTTTGAAATTGTGGGCTACCCACCGAACTGGCAGGGGAAGAGGAAAGGAAAATTTGCAGCTCATACAGCCATTTCAAAAACAAAAGAAAAAGAGGTCCCTCAAGGACAGACTAGCCAACTTTCCCAAGAATAATTCGATCAACTCATGGGCCTACTCGCTAGAGAAAAGCAATCCACACCAGTAGTAAATTTCATAGGTAAAATTAAAACTCTTCAGAATGGATCTTGGATAGTGGAACATCAGATCACATATTGTCTGATGAAACACTATTAAAGAATAAAATAGATCTAAAGGGGCCTGTTAAAGTGACCCTACCTAATGGGGAAAGGGTTGAGGTAAAATTAACAGGAGAAACAAAAATAAATGGGGAAGTTTCCTTGAAGAATGTTTTATACTTGCCTAATTTTAACTGCAATTTAGTTTCTATTAGCAAGTTGACTAGAGAGTTGAATTGCTTTGTTCTTTTTCTTCCTGATGGTTGTTTGGTACAGGACCTTACCACCAAAAGGATGATTGCAATGGGTAAGTTAAAGGGGAATCTTTATTACCTTGATCAAGAAGAAGAAAGTCAAATTAATGTAGCAAGTTCAAATGTGGCGGAAGTTTGGCACCGAAGATTGGGTTACATTCCTCTTTCTAGATTGAAATTTGTATTTGATGGTTTAGATGTTGGTGAAAATAAAATTTCAAAGCCATGTGATGCATGCCATTATGCAAAGCAATGTCAAAGTACTTTTCCTTCTCAAAATAATAAATCCAAGGATATCTTTGATTTAGTTCATCTTGATATGTGGAGACCCTATAAAGTTAGAACTCATGATGGACACATATATTTTCTCACCATCGTAGATGACTATTCAAGAGGGACTTGGGTTTATATGATGAAAACCAAATCCAAAGCACCAACATTATTTGAACATTTTGTGAAAATGATCATAACATAATTTGGAATCCACATCAAGAAAGTCAGAACAGATAATGCTCTTGAACTTGTTCATGGAAATCTCAAGAATTTCTTATCAAGCCAAGGAATGGTCCATCAAACTTTGTGTCCACGTACACCACAACAAAATAGTGTTGTGGAAAGAAAGCATAGGCATCTCCTTGAAGTAGCTCGAGCTTTGTGCTTTCAGTCCAATATCCCTCTGGTATATTGGGGAGAGTGTGTAAAAACTGCAGCACACTTGATCAATCTCTTACCAAAACCAACATTGAAAGGAAGATCACCATATGAGGTACTGTTTAAGGAAAAGCCAACTTATGAGCAGTTATGTGTCAATCTCTAGATGTTGCGCTTTCATAGGATACACTCCAGGAAAGAAAGGATACAAAGTTCTTGACTTAGAAACAAAGAAAATCTTAGACTCGAGGGATGTGGTCTTTTATAAAGATTTGTTCCCATTCCAAAGTGAGAAGTTCAAAGAAATAGATGACAAAGAGACTCCACTTGGATTGTTCCACAATGTTACTCAAATCAATGAGGAACTCATTGATGAAGGATTAGAAGATGATGAACAAGAGTCAGAAAGAGAAATAGAAGATACTGAACTTGGAAGAGGTAGTAAGCAATAGCAAGAGCAAGTCAGTGATGAGATACAAATTATTGAACAAAGACCAGCAAGGTCGAGAAGGGCTCCAACATACTTGGAGGATTATGTGCTACATTATTCCAATAAGGAAGATTTTCCCCAAAACAAGCTGCCCCTGTAATCACGCCTCAAGGTGCTTATATTAAGGATTCTATTTACCCCATCTTTAACATTTCAAATTCTATGCAATCTGGTACTAACATTGTAGTGGAAAGTTTGATGGAACCAAACAATTTTAAGGAAGCAATGCAGCATCTGAAATGCCAAGAAGCAATTTGCAAAGAGGTGAAAGCTTTGACTGAAAATAATACCTGGAGTCTTGTACAGTTGCCAAGAGGGAAGAAAGCAATAGGATCGAAATGGGTCTTCAAGATAAAGTACAATCCTGATGGATCTATTGAACGATATAAAGTTAGGCTCGTGGTAAAAGGCTATAGTCAAGTGGAAAGTCTCGATTACAATGAGACGTTCGCACCTGTAGCCAAGCTTGCAATTGTGAAATGTCTCATTGCAGTATCTGCCATTAAAGGATGGGAGCTACATCAGCTTGATGTAAATAATGCGTTTCTCAATGGGGACTTGGACGAAGATGTCTATATGAAGATACCTCAAGAATTGTATAACGAAGAGAAAGGAATGGTATGTAAACTTCACAAGTCATTGTATGGATTAAAGCAAGCTTGAAGACAATGGTTTGGAAAGCTCACTGAAACTTTATTACAATATGGGTTCAAGCAGAGTGCCTCAGACAACTCACTTTCACCATGTCAAAAGGAGACAACAAGATGGTGGTTTTGGCATATGTTGATGACCTAATTGTTGCAGGAAATAATAGAGAAAAGTGTCAGCAATTCAAGAAATACCTCCAAGGTTGCTTCCATATCAAAGACTTGGGACCACTCTATTACTTCCTTGGTCTAGAGGTCAAGTGAAGTGAAAAAGGAATTCATTTGAGCCAACACAAATATGCGAAGGACATAATAGTAGAAAAAGGTTTAGAAGGAGCAAAACATGCTGAGACACCTATCCCACAACAACATGGACTTTCCGCTGACATTAGCGAGCCTTTAGAAGATGCAGTAGCTTACAGGCGACTCATTGGAAGACTCTTATACTTAACTTTAACTAGACCTGACTTGTCCTATGGGGTTCATCTACTCAGTCAGTACTTGAAGGACCCACGTAAACCACAGATGGAGATGGCAAAGCGGCTCGTTCGATATTTGAGCAAAGATCCATCTCAAGGAATATTTTACCCTCACAACAATAAACTGGTCTTGAAAGCCTACTGTGATGTTGATTGGGGAACCTGTCCCATAACTAAAAGGTCTGTAACAGGGTTTGTGACTTTCCTTGGAGATGCTCCCTTAACATGGAAGTCAAAGAAACAACCCACAATGGCACTCTCATATGCGGAAGCAGAATATAGGGCGATGGCCAAGACAACGAAAGAGATAATTTGGTTAGAAAATATGCTAAAAGATATGTTTTCAATAGTTCCTAGACCAATTGATCTGTTTTGCAATAATAAGTCGGCTATGCACATTGCTACAAATCAAGTATTTCATGAAAGAACCAAGTACATAAAGTTAGATTGCCACTTTGTTCATGAGAAAGTTCAAGCCAAGGTTCTGAATCTGATATTTGTTCATTCCCGTCAACAATTAGCAGATGTTTTCACTAAGGGAATTGGGCAGGATCATTTTAGAACCATTTTATGTAAACTTGGAGTAAAAAGTACGAATTTATCAACTTGAGGAAAACAATGAACATCAGTTTAATCTGCAAGCTTTGTTTGTTATCACACGGCAACTTGAGGGAGGCTATTATGATTTGTCCTTCTTATCTTCCAGCTAATTATTCTGTCAAATCCTGATCCTTACACTCTCCAACGACTACAACTCTATATTAGGAATCAATCAAAGATTTACTTCCCAACTTGTCATATCAGCATTTTATTTTGTTCCTATAAATAATTAAAATTATAAGACATTAATAATCTTTGACTTTTGTTCTTTTGTATATATATATATATATATATATATATATATATATATATATATATATATATATATATATATATATATATATATATATATATATCTGTTATATCAGTTTCATAGACATAAAAATTATCCTTCAATAAAACAAGAAATTCTTTTTACACAATAATTGAAAATAGAATTATTAATGCTAAGCGGAAACTCTATCTATTTTTTTCTTTTTTTTTTTGCGACTTTTAACAATTTAAACAAGTTATTTAAACCATATATTATAGTTCAAAAATATTTTTTAATTCAACTTAATTCTGATTCAATTTAACTCATATTTTACGTGTTAAATTAGATTAAAAATTACAAATTTATAGATTGATCTAATCCGATTGCGCCAATTCAACTGAAGTACATTCGTGAATGATTGAACCATGTCCATGGCATGTCCATTTCTAATTTGGCCTGTCAATGAAAGAGGAGTATAGTGACATTAACATTATTGAGTTGAAAGCCATACTGTCACCAAAAATTCGACAAAAGAACAAGTGTAAGCAGGGCAGAGTACTTGGTCACAGTAATTGGCCTTCCACCAATGACTTGTCATATGTCAAATGTACAGCAGTACAGTAATACTGATACATACTGGTCTTTCAATTTTATCATTGTTGTCATTTCGGAAATTTGCGACTGATTTATTAAAATAGTGTAAATAAAAATAAAATTTATTAAATAAATATTATTTAAAAAATAATTATCAAAATACTATAAAATAAATAATATATAATAATAAATATTATTAAAAATTATGATTTATATTTGATTATTTTATTATTTTTTTAAAGTAAATTATTAGTGTAAATCATAACTTATTAATTATTAATTTTTTTGTTACGGCATAATAAAATTGTGCCAACTTATTTTTTTATATTAAAATTGTGGGTGGAACCACGATTTCTAATTTTTTTTAAAAAAAAATTCTAAGTATCGTGATTTTGAGCCACGACATAGGTAATATTAAAATCACACGAGGGACACAGTCCCCACAAAAATCATCAAATATTAGAGTAGCTAACTCAAAAGCAGAAGATAACAATTCCTTGAAGTCATGTTCCAGCTGCAAACTAACATTTTCAAGCCAATCAACACATCTATTGGCCTGTCTTAGAGTGTGGACAAACTTTAACCTCCAGCCTTTCTCTGCCGCATGCTAATACGAACCATCCAACTACTTCTATGTTGGTGTAATTCACTATTATTTTGCAGAATGAAATCACGAAAGTTGAGTCACTTTTGATTACCACATGTTTATAACCTGATCTCCATGCTATGTCCAACCCAAATAGAACTCCCCATAGATAGTTCAGCCTTGAATGCCGAGCAGACATCGCTACAATAACAGAAGGCTTTGATCCACCTCCTTTCATTGGATCTCGAAATGTCACCGTAACCCGCCTCCCCTGGGTTACCTTTCGAAGACACATAATATATATTTAATTTACGATTATGGACTTAATATTACTCGACAAGTCGTGGCTCAAACTCACGACACTTGAGATTAACAGAAAATAAATAAATCGTGTTTGAAAGATACGGTTTCATTGTAGTATAATAAAAACAAAAATTAACAATTGATAAGTTATGATTTACATTAACAACTTATTTTAAAAAAATAATAATAAAATAATCAAATATAAATCATAACTCTCAATCATAACTTATTATAATATATTATTTATTTCACATCATTTTAATAATTATTTTTTAAATTACACATATTTAATAAATTTTACTTTTATTTATATCATTTTGATAAATCGTTCGAAATTTGCGATTCTCTTTACTCTACTCGTGCCTTTTCGTACTTTCTACTTTCTGCTTTCTGCTTTCTAGCCTTTCTCTATCACAGATGGCATTGGCAAATGATCAGGGACAAAGACACATTCGGAACGGACAACTTCAACCATACTCCTAATGGATTTTTTTTGTAGAATATCTCAACTATTCATTCTTTTTTTTATTCTCATTTTCTCAATTTTTTTATAAAAACAAAAATAATGGTTAAAAACCACTTTTAAGAGAAATAAAATCTCTCCTTCTAAAAATATACAATAATTTTTCTCCGCAATGTGCCAAAAAGTAACCTGTAAAGCAAAACAGATATTATAAACCTAAAACTTTTATTTTTTATATATGAAAGTGTAATATATTAGTGTTATTTTAGGATTACTTTAGAGTTTTATTTCTCTTCTAAATTAAGGGTATTTAAGATATTTCATATTTAAGTATTTTAATTAATTATTTTAAATTTTTAATAATATTAAATATTTTAAATTTCTTAAACAATTATCTTAATTATCTTTAATTTTTTCTAAATATTACAATTTTTATACAACTCTCTTAATTATATTTTCACTATAACTTTTAACAATATTAAATATTTTAAATTTCTTAAGTAACTATTTTAATTACTTTTTATTTTTTCAAGACTTACAATTTCTATATAACTCTCTTAATTGTATTTTCACTATAATTTTTATTTGCTTGATGTTTAATTTCCATTCACATGATATTTAAGGGCTAATTTATATATTTTTATGAAAAAAAGAATTTTTAAGTTTTTATTTATTTGAAGATTGAATTTATAGAAAACTAAAATCATGTGTAAGAAGTTGACAATGAAATTTGATAGTTCCTTCGTCCAAATATTATGCTCATAAACATTGACATAGTTAGTTAGGTAATATGTCAACATATCTTTTATTTATTTATATATAGAAGAGAAGTATCTTAGTATAACTCTAAAATTGTCTTAGGGTTTACTTTTTTCCTAATTTGAGATTAATTTGGTAATATTTATTATTTTTTGTTATTTGTGAATTTAATTATTTCTAAAATTTAGTTTCCCATTAATTAAATTTTAAGTGTATTCTGTTTTCTATGAAAATAACTCTTGATTAGCTTTAATAGTTTCACTCACCTCATTCAATAGTTTTTAAATTTTTTCAGATTCCTATAAAGTACTCCTAATTGTTGTTCTCTTAAGACAACTTTTCTCATTCAATTTAAGGATGTTTTTGTAACTTTATAATTCTTTATCATGGAATAAAATAAATATGATTTTGCTCATTTAATTTTTCATAATTAATTTTTTAGTTTATTATATTTTTTATATAGCTTTCAGTTGTTTTTATTAGATTATATATCTCTCCTCCGAAATTGTAATAAAAAAAAGCCCCTTCCTATTCTCTCTCTTCTTGGACGCTACTCAAAAGAAGATATTGTTTTTCCTCTAATCCATCCGTAAGTATTTCAAACGTTGATTTATCTAATTCTTTTTTTTTTTTTTGCTTTGTGAGTTTTCTAAATTCTCTGTTTAATGGGCACAATAGAAAAAATAAAAAATGTAAAAAGGTGAAGGCCTTAGTTGAATTCGGACTATGATCTCCATGATGTAACTCGAGTTTAGAATCAAATCTTATAAGGTATCTTTTTTTCCTGTTGGGTATCTTGATGTTAAATTAACATGTTTTTTTATATATATTTTTTGCTATTTTTTATGCATCATGTTGTTAGCAACAAATAGGTGGTGCAGTGAGTGTTCGTGGGTGGTGGTGGTTGTTGGTTAGTCATGATGGCTTGATAGCGGAGATAATGGTGCTCTATGATGGTTGATGATTCTTTGGCATTGGCTTTTTGATTTGGTGATTTGGTCATATTGTTGTTAACTTTTTTAATTTTCTTAGTTAATTTTATTTTTTATTTCAATAATCGATACATTTTAAGAATAATTAATTGAGTATAAAAGATAAACCATTATTTTGAATTTTATTGTAATAATTATTTCTATCAACCTTTGTTATTATTTTTTTATATTTTTTAAAAACAACACAAGAGAAAGTAATACAATCTAATTCAAATTGAGAAATATTTTGCTTGTAATCAAATGAGATATACATTTGTGGTATTGAGATTATTATTATTTAGGCCGATAATTTGATATTGGTTGTTAGTGTTACAAAAGCCCATTCATTTTTTGTTTTTTTATTGTTTTATTTTTTTTGAATAAATTCTATTTTTATTTTAGTTATTACAATTTCATTTTATTCATAATAATAATTCAAATGTAATTTAAATTATTAGAAAATTTAATTAACTAATACTTTGTTATGATATTTTTAGAGGAAAAGGTTGCATTACAAAACTCATGATTTGGTTTCATGATTTTGAACATAAATTCTTTAGGATTTAATTTTCTTTCATTTTGATTTTCTCATCTATAAATTTAATATAATTTAACATATTAAATTGTATTAATTTTATGGATGAGAAAATCAATGACAATAACAATTAAGTCTTTTCTCACTAAGTGTGGTTGGTTACATAGATCAAATAATATCATTGTGTCCTATCATAAACTAAGTATTCAGATATATTATTCAAATTTAAATCTTTTTTAATTGTTTCACCTATAGTCTTTCTTGATTTCTCTCTATCTCTAATTATTGGGCTATCCTTCACCTGATGAACTCTCCTTACAGGGATTTCTAAGAGTTTTCTCCTTACGTGTCCAAATCACCTAAAGCAAGATTCTCCCTTATTTTTCTCAATAGGTGCTACCCCTATTTTCTCTCTAGTATATTCATTCATAATCCTATCTTGCGATGGATGTGTGGGCATACAAGACAAGATATGATTAAGAATAAATGCATTAGAGAGAAAGTAGAGGTCGGACCTATTATAGAAAAAAGGGAGAATCTTGCTTATGTGATTTGGACACGTAAGGAGAAAACCTTTAGAAGTTCCTATAAGGAGAGTAGATCAGGTGCATGATAGCCCAATAATTAGAGGTAGAGGAAAACTAAGAAAGATTATAGGTGAAACGATTAAAAAAGATTTAGATTTGAATGACATATCTGAATACTTGGTTTATGATAGGGTACAATGATGTTGTTTGATCCATGTAATCAATCCTACCTAATGAAAAAAAGGTTTAATTGTTGTTATTGATTTTCTCATCTATAAAATTAATAAAATTTAATATGTTAATTCACTCATAGAAAAAGAAAGCTATTGCTCATAAAAAAAAGTTAATATGTTGTTCAAGTTAATATCAACTATGCTCACTAAAAAAATTAACATCAACTATTGGTTTATTAATCATTCCTCAAAATCATATAATAATATTTTTTTGTTATTAATAATTTCTCACTATATTTTACTTTGTCAAAGTGATATTTTGACATCTAAGTAGATTTCAAAATTTTGAAATAGCGATTATATTTGGATATATTGTAACACGTAATTTTAAACTAGTGGTGATGATTAGATAAAATATTTCTCAAAATGGCGACTAAAAGATTTAAATCTATGACATTGCTGGTAATGTTTGTTTCAAGTTGCAATTTACTTTCATTACAAACAATCATCATTAGGTAAAGATAATAACTATGTGATACACTAAATATATACATAATTTGCATAAATATAATTAGTGGATAATTTAAAATAAATTCATAGATGATGATTTAATTTATATTTATATGATCATCAATAAAAAATTAAATTTACGATGCATCACACGAGTAGAATTACTTATATATATATATATATATATATATATATAGTTATTTTATTATGAGAGAGTGAAAAAATAAATTTTGACCATATAATTATACATAAATGATCAAAATTAAAAGTTATTTAAATGTCATTTGACTACTTAAAAAGTCACATACATTTATGTTTTAATTTTGATTATTCATGTAAGATCTAATAGTAAATATTCACTTCATCTCACATCTTATAATAAGCACTTATATCATCAATTAAGCTCCCTATATATATATATATAAGTATATATGATGAAAAAGTATTTATCGTATAAGAGGTAAGATGAGTGAGTATTAATCATTAATCTTACGTAAATGATCAAAATTAGAATATAAATATAGTGATTTTTTAAGTAGTGACATGATCTTTAATTAATTTTTAATCTTAACTATCTATATACAATTATATGATCAAAATTTACTTATCTCATCTCTCATAATAAAAATTTATTTCACTCAATATGCCTCTTTTATATATATATATATATATATATATAATTGATATAAATTAGTTTTCTAACGTATGCCTTTTTTATTACGAAATTCTTAAACGCAATAAAGAGCTATTCTATGCTCTCTCTTTAAAAAAAAAACAAGGGCCAAATCTGACCACACAAATCCTAAATAAGAAAGACATTTTCAAATAAGTCTGAACCTAATGATTTCTAAATCAATAACACACATATATAGAGATTTTTATAATTACTGTTTATAAACAGTAAGTTCCACGTGGCTATTTATCAAAATTCTTTTTTTTTCTTCTATTGCTTATTGTGAAATTACATTATTGTTTAAATTTTTTGTTTTGATGAAACATGATTTGTTAAATTAAGGATATATTTATCTTATTATTATTATTTTTAATTATTATACCACCCTTCACTTTTTCAAGTTCATGTAATTACTTTTGATATATTAAGGACTCTTTTATCATTACAGTGAATTTCTTTTTCTTCTCTCCAATCTCTCTTACTCTTTCCTTGACCCTCTTCCCTCTCTTTCTATCGTCTTCATTTTTGCCATACCTTTTTCCACCTTCTTTTTTTTTTAAAAAAAAAACTTTGCTTTTAAAATTAATTTAAATCTTTCTTCCTTATCCATCTTTGGTTTATCATGGAGTTTCCTTCAACATCTTTGATTAATAAATGACACATTTAATTTTATGATCATGGAAATATTAAATGATAAAAAAATAAGGCTAATTTTATTCTTTGGACAAGGTACCTGTCAATACAATAAATAAAAAATGTAAGAAGTGGCATGTGCATTTAAATCAGTTTGTTTGTTTTTTATTTTATTTTTAATTTTTTTTATAAATAATGGTTAGGCAATAAAGCCTAATCTTCAGGTCGAGTCATGCTTAATAATATGTTTAGATGACAAGTAATGAGGAGAGGAAAAAAATGAAAGAAAATAAAATAACTTATTATATTTAAAAGTTTTAAAATATATGAGAAGTGGAAAGAATACATAAAAATTATTTTTACTTTCTTCTCCTTAAAGACTAAATTTTTATTTTTTTAAAATTAAAGTGAAATTATTTTCATTCTATTTTTTTATTAATTTTTTAAATAAAAAAAAATATAACTATATTTCATTTATTCTCTTTCATTTTTAGTTTATCTCTACCTATTTCATTCCGTTTTATTAATTAAAAATTTCTAAACACTAAGAAAAATCCTCCTGAAGATACTAGCTCTAGCAAGATTCAAATATATGTTCATCGAGGGCCACAAACCGCTTACCACTTAAATAATATATATATATAGTTTTATAACTAAAAATTTTAATATTAAAATAACACAAGAGTGCGAAATTTACATAATAATATAATTCTAAAGAGCGAGAGTTATGCATGAAAACATGATAAAAGTAATTATAGTGTAATTTATATATTATAAAAGTAAATAAATTAATATTATTTTATTATTAAACCATTGGAGGAATTGTTGTATTCATAATATATTTTTACAATTATATCATATTTTATTATTCATTTATAAAATTATTTTTAAATATTATAATATTTTATATATTCATAAGAGTGACATTTTATGAAATATAACAAAACTTATTAAAATGTTATTTATATTATTATAAAAATCAATTAATAATGCATTTATATAAAATTATTATTTTATTAGAGAAAAGTTTGCATATATAATATTTGTTATTTTATTATATTATAAAGTTTTAAAATTGACTAAAAATTATGATGTTACAAGTTTTATTACATTTTTTATAAGCATAAAAAAGATTAGCAACAAAATTATTATTAATTATTGTGATTATATTGTTATTGTAAAAGATTTTTGTATAATATTTTTCTTTTGCTTTGCTATAGAAAGTTTGACTAGGAAACCCTATAGATTTCAATCAGGGAGAGGGAGGCAAAGTTGAGTTTTACTTAAATGTCATAATTTTTGGATGAATACATAATTTGATCTTAAGTCATCACAATCAACTACAAAAGACTTTATATTTTGCTAGATAGCACCGTTTATTAGAATTTCATTTTTTAGTAAAATATTCATATAAATGATTAAGTTCTTATAGCTAATTATCCCGTATGTTGCACAATACAATACGCTAGTCTCCTCATAAAAAAAAACACTTATGATTTTCACTAAAATAAATATATATTTTGAGTTTGATTATAAAAAATGCTTATTAAAAAGAGTTAACTATGAAAATTAAATAATAATAAAAGAAATGAATTTATTTATTTAAATAGCATAAAGTGAAATTATTTTTAAGATGAAATTATATCAATATGCTTTTAAAATATAAATTCATGTTTGTTAAAATAAATATTGTAATATTGATTGCAAGGATATTTTAGAATTTATAAATTGTGTATTTTTTTTTTGTAAGTTTTTTTTTTTGTTTCTTAGACTATCCTCTATTCGATAAGTGAGAGATACATCTCTCGTGATACAGTCAGTCCACTTAATAAAATTTTTTTCTAATGATATTATTTTTATATACATGATTTTTGGGATCAAATCTAAAACTATATGTTTAAGGAACTTGAATTTTTTTTACTCGAACTAACACATGTTGATATTTTTTTGTAAGTTTTTAACTCTTCATTATCAATTCTAAAATCAATTCTCACAATAACTATAATTACTTGATTAAGATTTTTAGAATTGATTATTATTTTAAAATAATTTGAATCAATTCTATTACAAATGATTCATGAATAGATTTTGTTGCAAAGATGAGTTCAGATTCGGTAAGTTTCTAATAAGGCCTTACAAGGAAATTGCAAAATTAATTTTAACCATTGAGAAATTAATCAATATCTATAACACATGAACTCAAATTTTGTCATATGTAATCCATAACTAGCAAAACTTGCTCTAATTTTTCATCACGTGTTAAATAGTTCTCCTATCTGTATGGCATGTGTTTATCTTTTTCTTTATTTTTTAGTAAAATGCTAACATGTTTACATACGTGGATGACACATATTTAAATATTAAAAACTTAATAAGTTAGAATATTAATATAAACTATTTTAAAAAATAATATTAAAATTTACATAGATAAAAAAGAACAAAAAATATAAATAGAATTAAAAGAATAAAAAATAAACTAACAGAAAATGAAATTTTACATTAACATAACTTATTTTGGGTTTTATAAGACTTTCTCACACTATTTAGTTTTGAGTTTTTTTTTTACGATACATGAACTTCCGTTCTCTATAAGTGCATTTTCGGTTAAGCTCTAAATTATTTATTACTTGACTTACTTCTTTTGAATTATATGAATATAAATTGAATTAATTTAAATGTAATTTTTAATAAAGTTAATTTTTTAAAATATTTTTTATAAAATTATTAGATTAAATTATACATTTAAAAGATTAATTTTTTTGTATATATTATAAATATTTTTCTTAGGCATATAAGTTATTTTATAATATTTTATATTTTAATTCTTTAGTATTTATATTAGAGTAAAATCTTTTCATGAGAATATTATATACTTTTAAATTAAATTTATAAATATTATTTTTTTAATGAATTATTACATATATTTTATTTAATAAAATTATTTTTATTTAAATTATATATTTATTTTTAACATTTAATTCTTAATTTACGTATGCATTATGAGGGTGCAAAATCTATTAAAATTTTAAAGATATTTACAATTATCAAATAAAAATATTTATAATTATATTTTAAAAGTAATAATACTTTAATTTTTACCCTTCATTTGGATGCGGAGAGAAAATGGAAAGAGAGAAAATAGAAAGAGAGAAAATAGGGAGGAGAGAAAATAAAGAAAAAAAATATATTTCCTCTCTTGTTGTTTGGATGAATAGAAAAAGAAGAGAAAGAAAATGAGAGTTGAATAAAAAATAAGAGAATATAATATATAATTATATAGAATGACATATTTATTCTTATCGAATGTATAATTAAATATAAATATATTATTTTATATTTTTTAATTATATTAAGTAAATAAATATATTTTATAAAAAAATACTAATTTAAAATATAATTATTAAATTTAAATTATAAATTAAATATAAAATAATTTTTATTTTAGAAAATTCATTTTCTTTTTTTTTTATTCCTCAACAAATACATCTCCCCACCCACCCTACTCTATACCCCACCCCACCCTCTTCAGACGTCCCTCCCCCCTTTCTACATCCTCATCTCTCCCCCCCATATTCATTCCCCCACACCATCCCCAAAACGAAAAGCAAAAAGCAAAACGAAAACAAAGAAAAGGGAGGTTATAGTGGAGTTCGAAATTTTTTAAGACGTCCCTCCCCTTTCTTCATCCTCATCTCTCCCCCATATTCATTCCCCATCAAAGCAAAAAAATAGTGGTGTTCGAACAGTGAAGATCGATCTAGGATTTGCGGTTGGGTCGTGATTTTTGTGAATGAAGCGGTAATAACGGCGCGGGCGATGCGGTAATTTTTGCACGCCGACAAAAGGCGACGGGATAATTGACAAGGGATACGAAAGAAGATGGTGGGGGTATAAGGGTCATTTTATGCCTAATCTCTCTATCTCCCCCATTTTCTTCGCACCGGAGGGGAGAAAACTTGTTACATGGGTCCCACAACATTTTTTTCTTTCTTACCTGTTTTCTTTGCACATCCAAACAGGAAAAGATAGAATAATTCTCTCATTTTCTCTTCTCCCATTTTCTTTCCGCTCATTTTCTTTTACAATCCGAAACATACCTATCCTTGTCAATTTCGTTTGTTTTTTAATTATTATCAATTCTAAGGTCTAAGAATTAAATTTGAAAAAATTATTTAAACTTATGATTAGCATCCCGTGCACATTTTTCAAAACGATTAATTTAAACATAGAATAATATGTTTTTTTTATATTTATATAGTTATTAAGTTATATAATCTATAAAAAGTCAATCTTAAAATAAGTTCAATAATGCAAAAAGACATGTCTTATTAAAAAATATTGTAGTGAAGTGCATTACAGATTTATTAATTAGACGTTAATAATAAAAATTATTTTTAAAAAAATTAATAGATTATATTTAATTTGTATCTTAAACATATCTAAACATTTTTAAAATATGTCCAAAATATTCAAGATATATTTAAATTAAAAAATAATATTTTTAACTAAATACATTTAAATACATAAAATATATATATCATACACACATTCTCATATGTCAAACATATAAATTTATCTAAAAAATAACGTATATCCATACTTTATAACTTCTAATAAAGATATTCTTATTCCAGCTTCTTGTCAACAGAGACTCCAGAAAAAGCAATCTTAATTTTAGGGTACATCCCTACATTAGTATGATGAGAGTATTTTTTGTCAATTTTTTTATATTTATTGTTATTCTTATTTTATTGTTTTTTATTAAGTGAATTATTTTAATTATTAAAATAAAATAAAATTAAAAATTGTTTGATAAAAAATTAAGAAAATAAAAATAAAAATAACCACAAAGAAGTCACAACTAAACATTCTCAAATATGATAATTTAAAATAACTAATTCTCCATTACATTATCAGAAGAGTTGAACTCAAGTAATCAAGTCGAGGCATACACCTTCTTGACTACTAAATCACCCCTTTAGATTAAAAAGATTATTTCTGTTATGAAGAGGATGCTAAATTGATATAGGGTGGAGATTTTGAGAAACTTTTTGTATTTTAAAAGTAGTGCATCAAATTAATTAAAATATAACATGTGGCAGAGAAATTAAATATATGTTACTAAATTAATTTTATAATACTTTATAACAAATCTAAAGTTTAATATTAATACATATGTAAATTTTTTTAATTGTATTATTTAATTTTTATGAGATTTCTCAACATTTTGTGGTGACTGGAACTATTCTAACATTGAAATGGTTCTCAATTACAAACTTACTTACCCACTTAAGTTACCGATGGATTTATATTAATTATATATTATAACATCATAGAAAATGTAATTTATTAGCATATTCAAAATTTTTAAATAATGTGTTAGCTTATGAATGAATCACATATTACACTCCCAGCATATCAATATGAAATTAAAAAATTTAAGACGCTCTCAAAATATATTTCTTCTTTAATAAAAAGATTGAGTAAGAAGATAAATTATTTTTCTTAAATTTATGTTTACATATACTTGAAAGAGGATCTTTTAAAATAATTTATGAATAAATAAGTATTTATCAGTCATTAATAAATAAATTTATTCATCTATTAATAAATAATAAATACTTATTTATTTATAAATTAATTTAGAGGTTTCAAAAAGCCAAAGTACCAGGTTTCTTCTATTTAGACAAATGATGTTAATTTAACATTATATATTTTGTCTCCATCGTGTCTGTACGCTCCCGAAATATTCTTCCCTGAGCAAAGGATCACCCGAGAATACAGATATCCTGTTCTTTCACTCTCTAGTCTACTATGGAGGACTCGTGGGACAATTGGATATCTCATTTGGTAATTACTAATTAGCCATTTGACAATATTGTTATTAGTTGTTACCACTTATCTTCTATCAATTCTTTAGAGTATATATCATCATCTCCGTCAACCTTGTATATCCATAAATCTCTTCGTAATTTAGTGTTTTGAATTGTGTTATAGGATACAAACGCCGATGACTTTTCAATCAATGATATTGAAGAGCACCGCAGAGACAGTACGCAGCAGCCAACATTATCTTCTAAAACTAATAGAGAAACTCACTCTATGTATCCTTCTTCCTTGGAGGAGCTAGGCTTCAAGGGCCAGTGTCCCTATAGCTCGAATGCAGGTATCTGGGAACATTCGTCGAAACAGGACTCCAACTGCGAGCAATTCCAATTAGGCCATTCTTGGCCTCATTTATCCTTGCAAAGGACCCTAGTAGGGAACCAAAACATTGAACCCAGGGCGAACCAAGGAACAAAGAGGGCCAGAAGCTCTTCTGAGACACAAGACCACATAATGTCTGAGCGAAAAAGGAGACAGGAAATGGCAGAGAGATTCATAACACTTTCAGCTATTATACCTGGCTTGAAGAAGGTCAGTTCTTTTTCTTCATCGCCTAATTGTGCTGCATGCTGTGTTATTATTAATTAAATTTGACAATTTTGATGAACATTGATGCCTTGAAGTTGACATTTCAAAGACCAAAACCTTGAAAGGATAGTATAATTAATGTTAGTTACACATTATCACAGAACACATCTCTTCGATTAGAATTAAAATGTAAGTATAAAAAAAGATAAAGTAAATTTATTTATAATTAAATGATAAAAATTATATAAATATAAAATAATATATATTTAAGTATAATATGTAGTATTATTTAAACTACGAAACACTTTTTTTAAGAGTATTTAAGTGGATGTTTAGGATAGTTGTTAAAATTAAATTATTTTAATAATTAATTATTATATAATTTCTTTTATTATAATTGATTATAAAAAAATTTATATTTGAATATGTTAATTGAGAAATAATTTTAAATTAATTTATTTTGTTTAGATGATATAAAAAATTATTTTTATATATCAAATTATTAAAATAAATATAAAAAATTAAAAAATTATTTAATTAATTAAAAAATATTTAATTAAAAATAAAATAATATTTATATATCATCATTAAAAATAATCATAAAAACTTTATTATAAAGAACTCAAGTGACAGCTTTTTTAAAAAAGTTATTGCCGTACAAAACAACTTTATCGACAACTTTTCAATGTTTTACACAAACACACGTTTAAATGTTTGCAACAGTTGAAAACAATAAAAAAAAGGGTTGTTATACCGAACAAATAATCTGAACCAAACACAAGTTAAATTAGTGGCAGGGGATTTGATTACTTTACAGCTTGCAATAAATCATTGATTCAAACTTTTATGGCATTATTATAATAAATAATTTTAAAATATTTATCATATAATTATATATTTTTAGGATGATTTAGTGAAAAAATAGAATTCTTGATAGTTTAAAATTTTTATTGCCATTATTTATAAATTCGTTAAATTGTACATAAATTATATTAAAAGATACCGATATAATTTTATATTGATAGAAATATAAATTTAATAATTTATAAATAAATGTAAGAGTGGTATAAAACATGTGTAGATAAGATCACTTATAATAAAAACATGCTTATATCCTTTTAAATTTGTTAGGGGAGGCGAAGGTGTTAAAGCTGTTTTAAATATAAAATAAATTAATTTAATATTGATAATTTAATTAGTAAGAGTTATAAACATACAGGAAAGTAATAAGATTTAATTTTCGCAAATACTTTCTATTTCAATTTTTTTTTTCTCTTTCTTATTCCTTCCTTTGCGCTCCATTAGTCTCACTGGAACCCTCCACTAGGTCTACTGGTAGATCTTAAGCCTTAAAAATAATAATTTAAACACACACTTACTACTGTCCAGTTTTATAAACCTGATGCAATGCATCTTGACTTTTCCAGGATAAAACCAAAATTTAATACTTAGAAAAAAAAAACATGTTTTAATTTTTTTTTTGTTGCAACATGTTTTAATATTTAATGTTTTACATTATTGTTTGTTTGACTACCGGGTCAATGTATTCATATGTAGATAGACAAGGCCTCTGTACTTCGGGAAACAATTAATTATGTGAAACAGCTTCAAGAACGCATAGCAGTGCTGGAGCAAGAGATCAGTAAGAGGAAAGGTACAAAGTCAATGATCTTCACTAAGAAATCTCGTCCTTGTTCCGCGTCATGTAAAACAAACTCTAATGGTTACTATGGATCCAAACAAGTGCTCCCTGAAGTCGAAGCAATAGGCTCAGAGCTAGAGAAGGAAGTACTTATTAGAATCCATTGTGAGAAAAGAAAGGGCATCTTGCTCAGACTATCGATCCTACTTGCAAATATACATCTCTCTATTGCCAGAAGCAGCGTATTGCCATTTGGAAACAATACTCTCAACATTACCATTATTGCTCAGGTAAAACAATAATGATTTTGTACATATCATCCATTTAAAATCCGATTGTATGTTTTTATCTTGTATACTTATTTGAACTTTTGAAGCTCTAACATGTTGCTTGAAATATGTGCATGCATGGCAGATGGGTGAGAAATACAGCATGACAGTGAATGAATTGGTGAAAAACTTGAGACATGATCTTTTGAAGTTATACGACATGCAACCGTGATCCATGCTAGTGTATCAAAGGAAAGCAGTGTGTTCCATGCCAGTTATAAATTTATAATTCTATGTACCAATTAAAATATAAATTATTCAGATGGTAGGGGATGAACATGAAGCGAAGGCCCAAACTAGATTCAAATCTGGGTGGGCTTGAAAATTCGGCCAAGTCCTCATGGCGTTACAATGTGTGTTGATTTGCGTTTGTTGATTCAAAAGTGTATGTTCTACGGTACAGAGATTTGAGACGAAGGTTATCTTGCTCCATTGCTTAATGGCTATTAAAAATTTCCAAGGTTGCATAGGAAAGTTCTTACCCCGCCTAGAACTCCGAGTATGCTTGTACGCTTGGTAATAGGGAAAATTCTAACTTCAGAGGTCATAGATAGATCGACTTATATTAAAAGGAAGATTTTAATTAATAATATTTAGATTAATACAAAAATTTAATCAAATTATTATTTTTTATATGAATAATTATGTATATAAAAATTTATAAATTTTAATTGAAATTTTTTTATATATTCTAAATTTACATATAAATATTGTTAAATTAAAAAAGAAATGATTTATCTATGATTCAAACATGTTAAGTCCATAATAGAAGGTTATGGTTTATAGAGGTGGGTTGGTGTGGCTTTTAACCGAATTCAACCCTTGCACTCCTCAAAATAACATTCAACTCGCCTTGTGGGTGAACTCTCCTTCCGAAAAAAAACAAAACTAAAACCCGCATTCTACCTACCTTATTGCACACATGAATATTTTAAATATAAATTTATACAATAATAAATTACAGTTATAAACTTAATCAATCATGTTATTTTATATAAATTAAAAGACATTTTTGAGAAGTGTAAAATCAATAAATATCAATTATATTTTGCAAAAAGATATTATTTAATACGAATAAACATTATTTTTATTACTAGCTAAATTAGGCATGATACTTATTTAAATGAGGGGTGCGGGTTGAAGCGAGATGAATTAACCCCAACACACACCCAGACATGACTGTCTCATAGCATAATTTCATCCCGCCTGCAGTTGAGGGGGTTCTTAACTTGCCCCGTATGGGGCGGGACATGTTAGTTATCCGTGAATTGGGATGGGATTGCCAAGCCTAACTCCAGGAGCTTGTTACAAACTTGGTTGATTTCAGGTTATGCTTTCTAATTTAATTGATTGTCTAGGAATTTATCAGAATGAATTGATTGGAGGATTCTTCTATTTTTTGTCTGCTGAATGTCCATTGCCTGAATTATGTGTGTTGATTGATGCTTTAGTAACCAGCAAGACCCAATGTGCTTAGCTTACTCACAAACACACAATATGAAGGTTGCCTTGACAGTCATTTATGTAAAATTCTTAGTTCTTAATATTTGTTGTCTTAACCATCTATTTTTTCCCTTGTAATTTTTTCTTTAAGCTGTAGACACTAAAAGTATACAAATCAGCCGAAGATAGCAGGGATAAGGATAGGTAATGGCTAGAAATATGGATGGCAATGGATTGGGTATCCGATCCTATCCAAACCAAATTGAACCGATGGATCAAATAAATTTGGCTCAAGAATGATTTTGGTGCGGGTTGAATCAGATTGCCCCAAAAGCCAATAGATTATGAATATCTATGGATCATTTTTAACACCCAAAACTAAACTCACTTTTTCCAAACCCTAAAATTTGAAAATTTTTTGAAACCTTGTGCCATAGTTGCAATGACGGACCCAGAAATTTAGTGGGGGTAAACTCTTTTATTCTATAATACAATGAATTTTATTTGAAAGTTGTGATATTTGTTGTATTTTTTTATATGTAATATTAATGTGATTACTATTTTTTTTATGTGTATAAGTATTAATTTATTTAAGAAAAAATTATATGTAAGTCATCTAAGATCGGTTAATGATTATGTACATAAATATAAGGTAGAGAAATAATTAACAATTTAACACTGTAAATAAAATAGGACAAAGTTTGAAAGAGATAAGTTAGAATGATTTGTTAAAATTAAAACTTATCCAATTAACTTTTTATTTAGGTAAAATCTTTTTAAGTTCTGTGAAAGATAAAAGTAATGTATTAGATATATTGTGGTGATTTTTTTTTTTTTTAATGGGGCATATGCCCCCAAACCCAAGAACGTGGATACGTCCCTGCATAGTTGAAACCCCGCCGCATGCAAGGTCTCCTTCCGTTGCAAGATCACTTATTCCTTCGTGGTAGGGCTTCAACGACAGCTCAAGGTTACAATAAAGTTTTCAGATTTTAAGATTTGGAGAAGTGAGTTTGGTTTTGAGTGTTAAAAATGATCCATGAATATGCACAATCCATTGATTTTTGCAGAAACCTAATCCGACCTGCTCCAAAATCATTTTTGATCCAAAATTATTCGATCCATCGGGTCAATTTGGTTTACATCGGGTCATATACTCGATCCAATTATATTGCCATCCTTAACTTTGAGGAAGTAAATGTCCCTTCAAAGATTTTCTTTATTTAATGAATTCCATGCTTGTTATTAGCAAATCTGTTGGCTAGATAAACCGGGACTGCGGTTTCCAAACGTGACTAAATTACTTCTTTTTATTTATTTTGAATCCAGCATCCAATGTTTAGCAACAAGAGGTGTTACTAAGTTTGAGCTCTTTCAATTCCAATTCATCCTGCCATTCAATTTCTTCTCCATCCGGGTAACTTGTAGGCAAATATCTTTTTATTACTTTAAAAGATTAAAAGTTTAAAAAGAAAGGAGATTGTCCCCTTTTATCAGAGCATGTGATATGCCTCAATTACAAATGATTTATCAATGAATGTCTAATGGCAGAAATTGAACCCAAGATCGTTTTCTGGGCCTATTCGATTTAATCTGTTTAACCAACTCTCATTAATACGTGTTGACAAATATTAACCAACACGTGCGATTTTTTTTTTTTTGACATGTTCGATTTGATCTATTGAACCGACTCTCGTTGATACGTGTTGACAAATATTAACTATCACACACATATTCTTACTAAACATCAAATACAAGTATTAACTTATTACGCAACTTGCCAAGTGAAACAAAGAAACAAGATCAAAGTAAAATATTAAAACTTATTGGAAGTAAAATATGATGATATTAGATATTATTTAAAGAGAATTCGGTATCATTTGATTACAAATTATTCCGATATCTTACAGTACCATTCATCACCGATAATGATTAATTCTGGTGTCTAACGAGTAATTAATTTTAGTATACCATTAGTTAGTTTGTTGGTATTTCTTTTGGTTCATTTTAAGTGTTATTTTAATAAAAAAATCTTGATCCATTATAAGTAATATTATTTTTACATATCAATAAAGTCTTAATTGTTGTATATTTTTCTAACTCTTACTTAATCTTTCAAGTCTCAACTACTCATGGAAAATGGATGGACATAATAAAGTAAAGTAGTTAATTGTTAGAAATTAAATAAGAGTAATTTAGTAATTAGTAAAAAATTCTTACAATTAAAGTTTGGTTTTGTGCTTTTTATTTCTTATATCTTATTCTAAAATAACACTTAAAATGAATGAAAAGAAGTAGCTGTTAATAGTACGTTCATAGTTGCATATGCATACACATCATAGTTCAATATATTTATGTATTAGTTCATAGCTCATCAATCAATTTAGTCAGGACTAAGATTCTATTCTCACTTCTTCTCTCTCTCTCATTTTTCTCTTTGTCACCAAGATAAATTGAAGACAATGAAAATCTTGTATAACTAATGGGGTAATATTTAAAAAATATTTCATAATATTATTGTATCTTAAAATATTTTAGATGATTTTTTAAGATTTATTTTTTTTTATTTTTTTTAATTTTTTATTTGATTAAGTCTAAGAGTTTATTATTAGTATAAATAGAATTATTAAATTTATTTTTATATAATATCATATCACATCATATTACATTACATTAAATAATATTTTCAATTTATAATTATCTTTCTCTTTTCTTAATTTTTTAATCCTAAAGCTAATTATTCATCATCATTAATGGTCACAAATATGTATGGACCATCGGTGGATTGATTTAATAAATAAGACAATGAAGGATAGAGATGAATTACTTGAAACTCATTAAAGAGGTAATAAGATTATAAGAAGTTATGCAATTGATAGAGTTAGTCCCTAAAAGATTTTTTTTTTTTTGCAACTTATTTGCAGGAAGGTGCCTAAGTTATGTACATTTGTGTATCCCTAAATTTGTGAAAAACCGAGTACAGCTTCATTCGTGGTCAGTTCGATTGTTGATTTATGGTTGGTATAGTCGTGGGGTTAAAAACCATTAAAAATATTATAACAAACCAAAAGTTTAGGAATAACTGTGAAGAATAATTATTTAAGAATAAATATTTATATATTTTTTCTTGTAATTAATTTTTTTTCTACCAATTAACTGAAACAGTGAGCTTCAATTAAAACACTGCGTTTCTTTTTTTTTTCTTTTTTAACTGGGCGTTTCATTTGTTGTTGTAATCAGTATTTAATTTTGTTTTATATTTCTTTGTTGTAAAAGTTAAAACATTGCGTTTCATTGAAAACTTTTTTAAAAAATATATATATTTTTAAAAAGCCCAGAACATGAAGTGTTGTGCTTCATCTTCTTAAGCAAGAATGTCTGACCGCCTCCCTCATTCACACTCACAGGTCTATAGCAACCTTGGTAAAAGATTAAACATTGTGTTTTTCACTATTTTCTTGGTTGGATCATGTTCATTTTTGTTATGGGAATTGATTTGCCACTTTTGGCGAACTAGGTCAAGAATGAGCTAGAGCAATCTTAATCGTAAAAGTATTGCGTTCCAGTACGCACAAACTGGTTCGTGGGTACCACCACGCACCTTCGTCTCAAACTCCTAGACCCACCTCAACCATCAAGCCGCCCCTCCGTCTCTGTCGCCCTAAGCCGCTAGACCCATGTGACCCACCACGAACAACCCACAAAACCTCCAACAATCTCTCCTCATTGGTGAGCTCTCGATCACTTGCCCTCAAACTAATTTCCACCACAGTTGCAATTTTGAAAATACAAAAAGAAGTTAAAGACTAAACTGCAATATATTGTATCTAAAATGAGATTACATGCTACTAGAGGTCATACGACAAAGACCATTCATAGTCCCAACTTATTTGAGACTATTATTGTAGAATTCGCTTAACTAATGATAGAAATAAAAATCCTATTTCATCCTTGGCAACGCACGTATTAATTGCAAATTTTGTTTAAAGAAAAATAGACAATAATGATCACAAAGTGGAATAGAGTGGTCGCCAAATTTCAACCTAAAAGTTAAGCAAAATAATTGATGTAAAAGCCAAAAAAGCTCCTTGCCAAATTGGAAAGGCTGTCGGCTGTCCCGTGCCCTGTTCACATATGGTGCTACTCGTTGTACCAAAATAAAACACATGGTTCTACTCGTGGCCCCCTGGTTATTGGTCAAGATAGACGTCTTTTTCTGTTTTTAGTAACCAAACCAACCGTATTTTAGCATTCTGCTGTGTCACGCTCTCATTTTTCAGTGAGACATTACCAATACACCTTTTACTCTTATTGGCTCACTTTCTTTTGTATTTTTCGCATTATAGTATTTCCGCTCCTTTGTACACGTCTATTGTATAATCAGTTGCATTGGTCTAATAAAAATATATTTAATTTTATTTAATTTATAAAATTATTTTATATGTTATAAAAATATTATAATTATATATAAAATGATTTGATATCTTTTTCATTTAATATATAATATAAATATAATATATATATTTTAATGTATATAAAATATTTCCCTTATACAATTCCAATTATATTGGATCAATTTTTTTATTTTTTATTTTGGTATTTCTGTTGGTCTCATTTTCCATAAAAAAAAAAAAAAAGAGCTAAGGCTATAAAAATACATACCTTTAGATTTGTGTATCGTTTTGTACAAAATGTTATTCGCCTAACTATTACATAAATTTTATATGAAACTAACCTATATAAGTATTTTTTTTGGATATGATTGGAACTTGAAATCAAATTAGAAAATGAAAATACCACTTATTACTTAAATATTTAATCATGTAAAAAATATTTAAATCTTTATGAAGAAAGTTTCTCCCTTTTTTTGTGATAAAGAAAGTTTATCTTCTAACTCTATAATATTACTAAATTTAGAGAAGAATTTTACTCATATTTAATAGAATAACAGATCAATATATATTTATTTGATTGGTTTGAAAAGTATTGCAAAGAAAATAATATTCAAAATCCTTTTATAAGAATACCAGAAATATTAGTAAATAATAAAATATCAACTTCTTGAAAAATTGAGAAAGATAAGATAATAATTTGAAAATTTTCTCCCTTAGAAACTATTAAGGTAACTGCAAAAGAAAGATTAGAAGTTGAAGCCACCCCTTTTAAGGCAATAGCTTCACGAGCCCTTAATTTATCCATAAAAAAAGGAGATTTTAACAAAGTTCATCAACAGCTTAATTATTCTAACCAAATGCTCCATACTATGTCTAAAACACTAGAAAGAATAAATAATCAAATAAGTAAAAAAATTAAAGAATATACATCAGCTCAAAATATTAATAAAAATTTAGATCCTAATAGACCCATCTATAAAGTAATTAATGTTCTAGAATCAAATTTAAAAAATATACACTTTGGCTCAAAATCTGATAACTCTATTAAAGAAATTAAGAAAAAATTAGAACAATTAACCATAGAAACAAGTTCTACACCAAAGATACATACTTTACATAAAATTAAAGAATTAGAAAATGAACTTTTAAATCTTCAAGTTAATAAGTTAAGAAAAGATATGTCTGTCTCTAAAATTATGAATTATTACCCAAGACCCACATATCTTGATGTTCAATATGAAGAAAGGCTTTTTCAAGATTCTGTAGCCTTTATTGGTGAAGCAAAGCAATTAATGAATGAAATATAGATGGATTAGGAGAACAACAAATTTTAGATACTGTTCAACAAATGACTATGGCTGCAACAACTTTTAAGGGAAAAAATAATACTGATAGAACTACCACCTCTTTAATTGTTATGGGATTTACAGGCCAGCCTAAAGGTTGGTGGGATAATATGCTGAGTAAAAAAGAAAAAGATTTTATAATGAATTCAACAAAAATTGATCATAATGGACAAGTATTTGAAAATACAGTAACAACTCTTTTGTAAACAATAACAAAGCATTTTATAGGAGAACCTTTAAAATTTCAATAAAAAATAGTAGATCAAATTGTTAACTTACACTTTCCCTCTATGTCTGACTATAGATGATATAGGGATATGTTTTTGTCTAAGTTATATTTAAGAAGTGATGCATCAGCTGATTATTGGAAAGAAAGATTTATTGCTGGACTTCCAAAATTGTTTGCAGAAAAAGTGAAAGTAATGATCCAAAATCAAAATGAAGGTACAGTTCCTTGTGATCGACTTACATTTAGTCAACTGTCTAATTATGTTATAGAAACTGGGTTACAAGTATGTTTAGATCTTAAACTCCAACATAAGCTAAAGAATGAAGCTAAGGCGACTAGAAAAGAATTAGGATCATTCTATTCCCAGTGGAGAATAAAAGGAGTTAAATCTCCAAGTAGACAAAAAAAGAGTTCAAAAATATGTTCCTTATAAATCAAGAAAGTCTAGACGATACTATAAAAAATATTATAGAGAAGAAGCAAACTCATCAAAACCTAGATCATCAAAAAAAGATAAGTATAGACCATCTAAGTCTAAAAGAGAGATAATATGTTATAAATGTGTCCGAGTAGGACATTATAAGAAATACTGTAAAGTAAAACAAAAAATTAATAACTTAAAAATTGATGAAGAATTAAAGAAATCTTTGATAAATATATTAATCAATGAATCTGAATATTCTGAAGAAGAATACAGTTCCGAAGAGAAAATGGTTAATCAATTAAAAGATTCATCTTCATTTGAATCAGAAAGTAAAAATGAAAAAGAATGTACAGGCTTAGGACTAGAATTATGTGATTGTTCATCATATTTAAAAACTATTAATGTAATTACTAGAGATCAAGCCTCATCATTATTAAGCATAATAGAAAATATGGAAGAATCATCTGTTAAGCAAGAGTTCATTCAACAAATAAAAGAATTTCTAGAATACGAAGATAAGAAAAAAGAAGAAGTACAAAAGATAGACATGAAAAAAGTATTAGAAAGATTTAAGAAACCTCAAAGAAATGAAGTTACCCTAAAAAATTTAAAGAATGAAATTAAATTACTTAAAGAAAAAGATACTAATTTAGAATTTAAAATGTTAAATTTACAAGCACAAATCATAGTATAAAATCAAGATAAAAGTACTAGTCAAGACCCCGAAAAAGATCTTTATATTAATTTATTAAGTCAAGTATTTATTCATAAATGACATTGTCAGATAGAATTAGTAATAAAAGATGAAAGATTTGATTTTATAGCCTTATTAGACCCAGGAGCTGATATGAATTGTGTTAAAAAAGGATTAATCCCAACTAAGTATTACATTAAGACAACAGAGTCGCTAAGTAATGCTTTCGAAAATAAAATACAAATTAAATATAAGTTTAATAATGCTAAGATCTATAAAAATAAAATTTGTTATAAAACCTCATTCTTATTAATAAGAAATATTTTTGAGCAAATAATTCTAGGTACTCCCTTTTTATCCTTATTATACCTATTATCAGTTAACGAAAAAGGATTAGTTACTAATGTATTAGGAAAAAAAATATGTTTTGAATTTATAAAACCACCCTTAATTAAAGAATTAAATATGGTTCAAGATTCACTAATCTCTAAGATTAACTTAATAGAAAACAAAACAAAACACATAAATATGTTAAGCAGAGAAGTTCAATATAAAAGAATTCAAGAATAGATAAATAAACCCTAAGTTCAAGATAAGATAAAATATGTTCAACAGAAATTTGAACAAGAAGTATGTAGTGAATTCCCTAATGCTTTTAAGGAACGAAAAAGATATACAGTTACTTTACCGTATGAAGAAGGATTTGAAGAAGTTAATATCCCTACTAAAACAAGACCTATCCAAATGAATCAACAATACTTAGAATATTGTAAGAAAGAAATTCAAGAATATTTAGATAAGAATTTAATTAGACCAAGTAAGTCCCCTTGGAGTTGTGCAGGATTTTATGTTATGAACGCTTCAGAAATAGAAAGAGGTGCTCCTAGGTTAGTAATTAATTATAAACCCTTAAACAAAGTTTTAAGATGGATATGGTATCCGATTCCCAATAAAAAGGACTTAGTAAGTAGAGTTCATCAGACTAATATATTCTCAAAATTTGATATGAAATCCGAATACTACCACATTGAAGTAGCTGAAGAAGATAGGTACAAAACTGCTTTTGTAGTACCCTTTGGATATTACGAATGGAATGTAATGTCTCAAGGATTAAAAAATGCCCTTTCAAAATTTTAAAATATAATGAACAATATTTTGAATCCTTACTCAAAGTTCACCATAGTATATCTAGATAATATATTAGTATTCAGTAACTCTATTGATCAACACTTTAATCATTTAGAAACTTTTTTAAATCTTATTAAAGAAAATGGTTTAGTAATCTCTGCTAAGAAAATGAAACTGTTCCAAACTAAGATTAGATTTTTAGGATTCAAAATTAATCATGTACTATTGTTCCCGTAGAAAGATCTATAGAATTTGCAGATAAGTTCTCCAACGAATTCAAAGATAAGAATACTCTTCAGAGATTTTTAGGATGTGTTAATTATGTAGCAGATTTTATTCCTAATATACGAATAATTTGTGCTCCTTTATTTAGAAGGCTAAGAAAAAACCCTCCTCCTTGGGATACTCAGATGACTAATGCTGTTCAACAAGTTGAGAATTTAGTTAAAACTAACTGGGGTATGGGGGAGTGTTAAAATAGTTACTAACTGAGTTGTCCAAAGAACAAGTGGTCAGATATCACTCTGGAGTTTGGCAACCGACTCAACAGAAATATAGTACTGTTAAGAAAGAAGTTTTATCTATAGTGCTAAGTATCACAAAATTTCAAGATGATTTGTTTAATAAAAAGTTTTTGTTAAAAATTGATTGTAAAGCTACTCCTTCAATTATTCAAAAAGATGTTAAAAACTTAGTTTCAAAACAGATTTTTGCTAGATGGCAAGCACTGTTATCTTGTTTTGATTTTGATATTTAACATATTAAAGGAAAAAATAATTATCTTCCTGATTTTCTAACTAGAGAGTTTTTGCAGGGCTACAATGACCACTAGCTCCTCATCAAAATCAAAGGCTAAGAAAGTTACTCTGGATAAGTACATGCAGATTACTGCAGATAAGAACACTGAGATAAGTACAAGGTTATCTACCTCCTTAAAAGGGTCTTCCACCCTAGTGTTTGTTCCTAATCCTATTCAATCTGTACGACCTTCATCTCCTTCACCCAATAGGTTTACACCTTTATTCTACTCACAAACCATTACTAGTACTCTTTCTAGAACTCCTCAAAAATCGAAACAACCAACACCGTTACTCACTAATTCTCCCACCACAGAAGAATACAAATATGTTAAGAAAAATATTTTTGAACCTATAATTACCCTTGAACCAGGATTCTTTTCTCCTCACTCGACCCCTCAAGAAATCATTCAGAACATGCTTCCCCAAGATTTTCATTTTGTTCCTTAAGAGTCACTTAAAAAGAACATAATTTTTTATGAACTCATCCTCACTGATACTGAATCAATCTCTTTAGATCATTATTATAGTACTACCAATCCTGAGTATATTGATTTTTCTAAAGAAAATATCCTTAAGGTCCTAGGTCCAAAAGAATGGAATCAAGCTCCTCACACTCCAAAATCTGTCTCAATAAAATTTGATTATCAAACTTATACTTATTGAGATTATCAATAAGCTTAGTACAGATTTATGCTCCTTAGGCCATATTCCCACTATTGGTTCTTTTGGTTCCAAAAAGGGTTAAAAAACTTTCCTTCATGGTTTGCCGATTGAATGTGTATCATTGGTCCTTGTGTTGATATTGTTACTCAGCTTGCTACGGATTCTTATAATTTGTTTACTGTTGAGGGTACAAACGTGTTGCCCTTTTTGCTAACCGCAAGTGCACGGGTCGCACAAGTAATACAGATACAGAGTAAAAGTTCGTTCCCACGAGGATATTGTTATAAAGCTGATTACCAACCAATAGCTTAATCAATTCTAGACAATGACATAAAATTAGGAAAATAATATTAACAACTATCTAACCTACATAAGCTATAAACATAAAAGCGGTTAGGTTTCAGGAAATCCTCCTTCACCCCCTACATCTATCAACAACATACAATTCCCCTCATAAACACAAATGCATTGATTAGGTTAGCTTGAGAATCTTCATTAGTCAAAAGCCTATGTCTAGGTCAATCAACCCTGGTTTCAATTGCCCAACTCACTAAGTTTCCTTAAGAGCTAACACAACATCCACTCATGAACGATCTATTCTCAATCACACACTATACATGGCCAATAGGTATATTTCTATCCTATTAATGAATCAGCTCATCCAAGCCAATTGAACTCGCCGAACATGTATCAACCACACCATATCTATATTAACAAATCCCTATGTCTAGTTCATTTGCCAATACTATGATCATGCAATTAAGGCCAACCAAGAACAAGCATTAAGCACAGATAATGATTGAACCGTAATCAAACATCCACACAAACTCAGAGTAGAACACATCATTAATATAAATAAAAGGATCCATAGTATTCCTAAACAAAGCTTAGCTATACAAAAGATAAGGAAGAGAAGAGAGAAAGGGAAAAGAGAGAAAGAAGCTCATTGATTTGTCTCTGAAGCTTGAATCCTCCTTCAATCCTTTGATATTTGCCTCCAATCCACCATCCATGAAGATCTAACCAAGCTATCTAACCTAAAACTAACCTAAACTAACTAAAACTAACTAAATCTAAAAAAGAGAGAAATGGCCAAATGGCCAAAACTCGAAAAAACAGAGAGAAAACATGAAAAGTGAGAGAAAAACGCGTGAAAAACTACTTATAGGCTCAGCAGCCGCCTCCACGCCGAGGCGCCCACAAACTCATGCCGCGGCGCCCAATGGGTCGGTCTATTTATGCCGCGGCGCCCAAACACTCATGCCGCGGCGCCCAAGCCTCGGGTCCAAATATGACTTGCTGAAAAACCTCTTTGCGCCGCGGCGTGCTCTGTCTTGCGTCGCGTCATTGCCCACTGAATTGGCAAATTTGGCTTCTCTTCCTCTTTAAGCTCACTTGCTCCATATTTAACCTTGTTTGGAGCCCCTCTTAACGTAGAGAAAACACCAAATCAGTAACATATATAAATCTACCTAATCCATAATCATTTAAGCACAATTTTGCATATTAACACATCAGAAAGGCTTAGAATCAAAATATGACAAACATAAGTACAAAAGCCTCCAAATATGCAATTAAACAAGGAAATAGCATCCATTCTAGCACAAGGATAAGGCACAAATAACTGCATTCTATGTAGCTATCATTTACTCAAAAAATTGATTTTCCTTAATGTTCCAGACTTTTACATTTTTATGTTGCTTTTGGAATTGCATGGATTAATGTTTGTGATTATAATTTCTATCATAAATATCAAATTCCTCATCCAGAATGGGTTGCTAGAGAATTTAGTGTTAAATGGTGGCCTCAGTTCAACATGAAATTAGTAAGTATTGATGCGGTTAATCAATGGTTCCTTGCTAATCCTTCTTTGGTTAAGAAAAACCATAAGAAACCATCACAATTTGAAGAACTTAAGAACAAGCTTCTTCAAGAATTGACCTCTTCTTCCTTAGAACAGGAATTGTTAAGCAAACTCAAGACAACCATGTCTACCTCTGGTTCATCTCCTCCTAACCATGACCTTGTTGGTGATAATGAAGATAACTGTTTTGGTGTAGACCTTTCTGACCTGTAAAGGCCTATATGATTAATTATAAAGGTTCCTCATTCGTCTAGTTAATTATGAAGGTTTTTCATTTATCTAAATATGAAGGTTCCTTATTCGTCGTCTAACTAAGCATGAAGATTCCTATGAAGGTTCTTTATTCGTCGTCTAGCTAAGCATGAATATTCCTATGAATGTTCCTTATTCTTCGTCTAGCTAAGCATGAAGCTTCTTGATGGGACCCCTGTCCTCTACTCAAAGTTGTTGGATTTTAATTCATTTGAGATCCACCAACAATTGAAAATTCTTCGGAGTCATTTCTCTATATAAGCCAAAGCTCTTTCAAAGGAAGGCATCGAAGTTTTAGTTTTATGTTTTGTAAACACTCTGTCTCAAAACACTTGTAATATGTTTTCCTCTGTTAACTTTTGGAATCCAACTTTTCGTTCAAGAACTTGAACTTGTAATTTGTATCAAGTATTCTGTAAGTATTTTAAAATTATCAATATAGTATTTTGATCTATATCTCTGATTTTCCTTCTTCTACTCTTTGTATGCGTATTTTTACATATATATATATATATATATATATATATATATATATATATATATGTATATCTAGGGAGAGACATTTTTATTGTGAGAGTGAGATATGGGTAAATCTTGACCATATAATCATACATGTATAGTCAATATTAAAAGTTACTAAAAGGTCATGTGACTACTTAAAAAAGTTACATGCATGTATATTCTAATTTTGATCATTCATGTAAGATCTAATGGTCAAGATTCACTTCTCTTACTTCTTATAATAAATACTCCTCTCATTGGATATGTTCATTATATATATATATATATATATATATATATATATATATATATATATATATATATATATATATATATATATATATAAACTCTGCTCTCGCTACACGGCTTGCGTCTTCCGTTTGATTTTTTCCCCTTCCCTCACCCTCTCGCTCTATGCGCAGCGCATTGCATTGCACCTCTGCTCCTTTGCCTTTCTCATTTTTGAACCCCTGCCTTTCTTATCATCGCTCACTCCTTAACGCCGCTTATTGCTCGCCACTCGACACTCGTTACTAGCCTCTCTTCGCTCACTGCTCGTCACTCGCCACTCGGTAAGTATCTTTTCTCTTATAGATCTGTTCTCCTATAGATTTGACTAAAAAGAGTATTCTACAATAGATCTGACATTCATCCGATAATCTTTTTCTAATTGTAAAGGTATAATTATAAAGTTAATTGAAACTGATAAGCCAATGCTTCTCCTTCAATTTTTAACACAGCATTAAAAAGATATTTGTCATGTTTATTAGGTTGATTTTTGTATAAAAAAATATTTAATCCGACCATTCGAATTGAACTAATTTGTAAATGTATTTGATTTAGTTTAGATTTAACTATCAAAAAATAAAAAAAATAAACTAAATCGAACCAATTAATTTTAATTAACTCAATTTTATTTTAAAAAAATCAAATCAAACTAACTCAATTAAATTCTTAAACATTGCTGAATTGTTTATCAGACTAGAACTAGATCTTACTAGATCTAGATTAGCCTAAAACTAGATCAGATCTTACTATCAGATGGAGTGTAAATTTGTAAAACTAAAAATAGTAGAACTACTCCTAAGGAATTGGTTTAATGATGAACTACTATAATAAATTCACGGTCACAGTTTCCAATCATAATGATCTTACTTGAATTCAGTGGCTTAGTAATAGATTTCTTTATGGATTTTAATAACAAGTTTCCTTTTAATAATTGAACTCCTATTATTAAATTTTATTTTTCAATTAATACATGTTATTTTAAAATTTTTAACAAATATATTTCTTAACATTTGTTAATGTGTATTTTTAAAGTATAAATTAAAAAATTTAAAACAAAAATTATTATATAAAAAGAGAAATATTTAATATCTTAAAATTTATAAAATTATTAATATTTTTTTCATATAAGTAATTAATATAAATAAATAAATATATTTTTTATTTATTATTTACTGACGTTATCACAATCCTTTCTTATATCTAAAGAGACAAAACTATACGAGAATATTATTTCTATTTCGCACACCGCTTCACCCATGTGAGGCTCTTAATTTAGGTCGTGCACAAACCCCTATGAAAAAGAAACCAATCAGCTGCCTGCGAAGTGCATTCCAATGAGGGACTGAAGAATAATAGCAAGAGAGTATTTATTTAAAATATAATTAATGGATTTTATAATTTATTATAATAAAATTTGTGTCTATTTTTTTTTATATAAAATAGTCCTGTAACTTAATAGATTTTTATGCAATGTATATTATACTATGTTTAAAGTAAATTTTTGGATAGAAAAATACGATGAGTTATTGATACTCTTAATTATTTATAAGTAATTCTAATCATATATAATTTTATTCATATTACTTTATATTTATATATTTTTATTATTTGATTACATTTGATTACATTTTATTTTCTGCATATTTTTATCCTGATTTTGTTATATAAATAAATGTAAGATACACATTATTTAAAATGATGTATATATAACTTTTTTAATATTTATTCACTCTATTCACTAATAACTTATAATTTTAATTTCTTAAATTACTCTCGTTAAGATACTTTCTTTTTTTAACTAAACTGTAATTAAATACATTAATTTTTATTTATACTCCACAATATTAATTAAATTATATTTTTATTTATGTATTCAAACTCTTATAATTATTTATCAATTACCACCCAAAGATGAAGTCTGGAGTAAAAAAAACTCTTATAATTATTTAAATTTCTTATTAATAGGGTTGAAAGGAACTCCGGGGAAAGATATGGTTTTCTTTTATTAAGAGTTTATTTGAAAAAATTAATTCTTTTTTATTCAGTTATTTTTTAAGAATTAATTGATTTTGTGAAATAATTATAATATTTGGATAAAAAAATTATTTTTTTAAAAAAGTTTATGCGAAATTAAATATAAAATAAAAATTTTTTAAAGCTAATAATCATAACGCTAAAATTGAAATTTATGATTTTAATTTATAAATTATTCCTTATATTTTGATATGTAAATACTATTTTGTCCTCAATCAAATAATTTTTTTAATCATTCTATACCTGTTTTAATAATTTAATGTATAAAAATAATTTTTTATATTATTCAAACGAATCATATTAATTTAAAATTATTTTACAACTAATACATCTAGATATAAAAATAAATCAATTATAATAATAATTATAATAATAATTAATTATAACAATAATAAATTATCAACATAATCTATTTTTTTCAACTTTTTTTCAAACACACTCAAGAGGGTTCGTTATCATATATAACCTATCACCCCAACCAAGTATTTATCATTTGATTTGATCACAGCTCTGTAGCCTTCAACATCACTTGGCCTTAATTATCTTGTACTTCATCTTTTCTTGGGGGGAAGGCTAATGAATTCTTCAATCTCATCTTTAAGTTTTTCCAGCACTAGGGAGCTAATTACATGGTCCACCAACTGCATAAATTATAATATTATCATAAATAATCTTGTCTAGCCTTCAAAACTTCGAGCTTCCTATTCTAAAGCAGATTATAAAAACTTCTATTTTTACCGAAGAGTAAAATAATATTATTAAAATTAAAATAATATATATATAAAGAAGAAAAATAACAAGATGACTTTTATGTCAATTTAAATTATATTTTATGTTAACAAGATGACTTATCCCAACTGACCACGAGTCGGGTAAAATATGGCAGAACGAACTGACTCGTTTTTTTTAAAAAATGAGTTGTGATGGCCAACCCACCCGTTTTAGGGTGAGGTGGGTTAAAGTTTGCAATTCAACTTGTCTAAATTTTTAAAAATTATTAAAACAAATGCAAAATAAAAATGGTATAAATAAACAACAATTAGAGCTAGAACAAGCAACTGGTACACATTTACACCACAATTAGAGCCACAACAAGCATGAAAATAGTCGATGGTGAACGAATCAATCTGAGTTTCTCAAAACTCAGTCTCAGTCCCAACCTTCCAAAATCAGAACTCAGACTCAGTCTCACAAAGGTAGAAATTACAAAAAGAAACAATTGGGGAAGGGAAAGTCATCGACGATGGCACGCAGCTCGCGTCGCAGTTTTGAGTGGATGTGGTTTTCTTTTCTCAAGCGCGGTGGGTCGCAGTCAACGAACAGAGGGTGGACGATCGGCGGCTTCACCGGCGCCACTGAGACAAAGAGCGAACAGAGAATGCGAGAAGGAGGACAACTACGACGTAGCACCACTTCCCGTCGCTCGATGGAGGAGAAGGACCGAAAATGGTGCTGCTGCTTGATGGAGGACTGAGGAGCAGGGTCGAGGGAGGAGGTGATGACGCCACTGTCGGTTGCTCGATGGTGAGCTACTGAGATCGGAGAGAATCAAAGTTTGAAATTAACCCATGGGAGATGTTTAATGTAGATCATAATAGCTAAACTATATTTATATCATATATATTAATGTAAGAAAGAAATATAAAATTATTGGGTTTGTGATTGTAGTATTATAGCTCGTGACATATAAAATAATTTTGTAAATAAATTAAATATATTTTAATTAGATAAATAATGAAATTATTAACACATATAACTCATCATTTAAAAAAAAAAAATTTGGATGACCAATCTGCTCCAATCAATTTCAATTAAGGAAAAAAAAACATTATATATATATATTTTAAGAGTATATGTATTATTAATATTTTTTAAGAGTATTAGATTTAATGAAAAAAAATAAAAATAAAAAATATTAAAAATATATATAAAATAATGTGCATATATTATTAATGAAAAAAATATTAAAAATATAAACTAATGGTTAGGTGGAGCAGATTATGTGGACTACTGAATGTTGTTCTTCAATTCTTGCATATGCTTTATTTGTTAAACGTTGAAAGAAGTAGAGTTTGATTAGAACTTGAAGTTAGAATTTAGAAGGTCTATGTAATTATGTGATAGAGACAACAAGGCACGCGGTTTATAGGTTAAATCCTAGAAGAGGTAAATGCCAATATGGCAATATCTACTCAGTATTTAAGTCCATTCCAAGCAAAAGTCAGTGCAGCTAAAGCTACAGAGTCGCTGGTTGGAAGCCATCATTGGGAATTAATTTAATTGGGCAATTCCTAACTCCATCTCAACTTGTGTCCTATACTCCTATTGAATTTGTAAGAAAGTCTCGATTTGGATGTGAAGAAGGAGAAATACTTGAGTAATTTTGTATTTTGGGAGGAATCTTCTCAACTTAGATTTTCTTTAAATCTTATCATATAATATTATAAATTTAATATTTATTTCATGTGCTTTGTATTATTTTAAAAAGAATTAATATTATAATATATTATTCTGAAAACTGTGGAGGCTCATTTATGCGAGCAAGTACAGCTAGCTGTCAAGATAGCACTACTGCCTGTGCAGGAGGTCCCCACTCCCGTGTGGTGGTGTTGATTAAGCACCCATGGTCCCTCCGAGTCCGCTATGTTAACATTCTTTGGATTGATTATTACATCATTTGGCATTCACACACAAAAAATCAGCGATCCAACGGCTGAAATAAAAGTTTCATGATAAACGAGTATGCTCCTTGTCTACTTGTCTCCATCACCATCCCCATCACCATTCCCTCTCTACATAATGCCCCATCCTTTGATCGTCGTTAACTTAAGGCTCTTGTTCCTGCTGTGGAAAACCCAATAACATCATCACCGAACCCACTTCTTCCACTTTCTAATGGAGGAGTCCTGGGAGAATTGGCCTCTTGACATGGTAATACTAGCTATCATACATATGAAACATGTTTTGATCATCATATACAGAGATATATATATATATATATATATATATATATATATTATAGATCAATAATATATCATACTCTATTTTCAAATATTTGTTATAGGAAATGGATCAAGATGACGATTTCTTAGAGCAGTGCCACACTGATGATGACGAGTTGTTCCTTAGAGACATCCTGCGGGAACCAGCTTTCTCTTCTCAAAGTGAAACTCAATCTTTTCAACATCCTTATACCAATATTGTCCAGAACAACTTCGAAGCCACCACAGTTGCCGATGCCACCGCCGCCGCCGCCACAGACGGCAGCAGTTTATCCTCTGATGAGATGGCAGGCCTGGATAGAAGGCCTGGGAAAAGGCCTCGCCCCTCCTCGTCTCCAAGGACATACATTTTGTCTTTCGATAACTCCACCATAATACCAGCTACTCCAGAACCTTTCCTCTGTTATGAGCAATTGGGGGGCCATCAAACACGTTCTTCTAAATCTAATTCTCCTTTGTCCTCTGAAAAACGTAGCCCTGAAAATCAAAAGTTTGAACCAAAACCAAGGGCCAGCCAAGGTGGAAAAAAGAGTAGAAGCGATTCTCAGACTCTGGATCATATAATGGCAGAAAGAAAAAGAAGACAGGAACTTACAGAGAGGTTCATAGCACTTTCAGCCACTATTCCTGGCTTGAAGAAGGTAATTAGTTAAAATTTTGCTTAATATTTAATTTGTCGCCCAAATCAATTTCAATGTACCTTTGGTATTTTGTTGTTTACATGTTTTATTATGTTTTAGATATCTGATAATCGTTTTACAAACAAAATCTGAAGTTAATATGTATGTTGAAGTCTTCAAGATACTTGACTTAATTCAAGCAATAAGATTGGAATACGTATAATTTGAATAAATAAATAACTATTTCTCAAGTTGAAACTGTTATATAGCTTACATCTTATGCATTCAGCATTCAAATCCTATATTAGGGGCTAAGTTCTTCAATTTCTTAAAATTTTTTTCCCTTTATTGATTAATTTTTGAGAGATATTATTACTTTGACATGATATTAATTATTATTTGTTTGAAAATTGAAGTTTCATAATTTTGATTTTGACAAGTATCGATGACGACGGGGTCTTGACATTTCCAAGACAAAAACCCAGATGAAGAAATTAAAAAAAGTGTGAAGTAAAACGAAAAGAATGGTTTAAATAATAATATCTCATAACATCTCATCAGATACGGGAACCCCGAAACACATGGGACAGGCGCATTGTGAGAATAACAAGTTGACAAAACTAGCGTGGGAAGGGGGATCTGTACTGCAGATCAATTATATAGGATCAGGAAAGGAGAGGATACGAACATAACTCTCTCCTTTTGAGAAAAGGAAAGGATTCCCGTCCAATTAATATAGGAAAAAGATGATCAGGTGTAGGTATATAATTTTTTTAAGGGTGTATAATTAAGAAAAAAAATAAAAAAAATAAAAAAAATAAATGATATTAAATAATGTATAAAAAAGAATGTATATATTATTTGGGATAATTATAAAGGAAACAACGATGCCCTATTGCCCTGTTTCTGTACGTTGGTGTGGCTCAGAATTCAGAAGGATTGCATATACTGTACGAATGGTATTATTTTTACACAAGCAAATTCCCTCAAAACACATCACACTCAAACATTGAAATTTATGGTTGATAATTTTTTATCCTTACTTTATTACACAAACTAAAATTTTCTCAACCATTCATCTCATCTTTTTTGTGAATTATATGACAAAAGGTTTATTATGTGCAAATAATAAATTTTCCGATGTATTTTTTATACGATATGTGATATAATGATGGCTTTTTTAGCAAAAAGCATAGATTTGACATGACACAAATTAAATGATTTATCTTACATTAATTAATAGACGGACAAGGCTTCTATACTTCGCGAAGCTATCAATTACGTGAAACAACTTCAAGATCGTGTGACGGAGCTAGAAAAGCAAAACAAAGGAGGCACAGAATCAATGATAATCATCAAGAAGACTGATCTGTGTGGAAATGAAGATAGCACCTCTAGTGAAACAAGTTCTGAGGATTGCTGTAGACCCAGCGAATTGCTCCCTGATATTGAAGCAAGAATCTTAGAGAGAGAGGTACTCGTCGAGATCCATTGTGAGAAGGAAAATGGCATTGAGCGCAAAATATTGGACCAGCTTGAAAATCTTCATCTATGTGTCACTGGCAGCAGCATAATGCCGTTTGGGAATTCCACTCTTGGCATTACTATTATCGCTCAGGTACGCATCGCTAGCTAGAGTTTCATATGTTCTACATTAAGATACATATTAATATGCAACTGATCACAAGCTGGACATTTTAGATGTGTAAACAAGATAACTATGTTTAATGTGTGGGTATGAAATGAACATAGTTAGCCATCTCAAATTTATTCAATTAAGACTAAGATGCTAATAAATGAAAACTAAAAAAAGGTGAAAAATAATAATGTATTTAAACACTGAAAACTCTAAATAATTATTATTTAAAAATGTAATTTAAAATAGTTAAAATATATATTTTTATCTTTTATTTTCTTTTCAGAAGTAGCTCATACTAACTTCTTATAAAAAATATAAAAATTAATTATTTTTAGATTTTATTTATTTTAATAATTTTATTTAAACATTTAAAAATATTTAGGAAGTACTTTTTTATTAAAAAATTACTAAAAAAACACAAACAACTGCATCCTTAATTTATGACACTTTTACTTAATTTTCACGTGCTATGAAATTAATCCAAATGTGTTTAGGGATGACAAAATTACTTGTAACTTTGGAGATCTACGGGGATTATTCACAATGAGATGAGAGATGGATACTTATTTAATAAATGAGGATGGGAGCGGGGATTATAGTACTCATTCCATGTGTATCTCGCAAATTAAGTAAGTATATTTTTCATTTAATATATATCATATATTATGATTTTTTTTTTTTGAAATGAGATGAAAATATTTTTTTTTATTATTTTAAAATAAATTTTTTATTGAATGAATTTATAATGATAAAATTTGTTGAAAAAATATATAAATGTAATATAATTTATTTGATTATTATTATTTAAATTTAATTTGTTATTTATAATATTTTTTTAATTTTATAATAATATTATATTGTTAAATAAAATTATAGTATGTGGTATTAAAATTTATTTTATTTATATTTTTTGTAATTTTTAAAATTTTATTTTAAATTATTAAGTATTTTCAGATACTTATAAATACTATTTCATAGGGATAATAATTGTCATAAATGTGTTATACAATTATTAAAAATGTTTATATAATTAAATTTAATTAAGTTTAATTATTTATAATATTTTTTTAATTTTGTAATAATATTATATTGTTAAATAAAATTGTAAAAAAATTATAGTATGTGGTATTAAAATTTATTTTATTTATATTTTTTGTAATTTTTAAAATTTTATTTTAAATTATTAAGTATTTTCAGCTACTTGTAAATACTCTTACCTATTCATAGGGATCACAAATGGTTTCTCGCACGTCTCATTGTCATTCCTAAATGTGTTATACAATAATTGTTATTGGAAAATGATGTTTATACATCATTTTTCTCTTCATACTCTTTTTCATACTTATTTTGAATGGATATAATTAAGTGAAAAAAATTGATAAAAAAAATAAGTATGATAAATAATATTAAAAGAGATATGAAAAAAAGTGTATGTATTATTTGTGGTAAAAATATTATTACCGCCGGCCAGATTGCTGTTGAAACGTAATTATTGATGTATGGTAACAAAAAAAAATTGGTGGAAAAAGATTAAAGTATCAGTGCACATATTGATGTATGGTAAATTAATATCTTGAATTGCTATAACATTATATATTGCAGATGGGTGACGCGTCCAAAATGACGGTGAATGACCTAGTGAAAAACCTACGGGAAGGGCTATTGAATCACTTAACCTGCAATACTGATCCGTACTAGTGTATCAAACAAGTTGTCGTGTATGGACTTCTGGAAACTTTGAAGTTTCGACTAGTTGGTTGCGCTTTATTTATGAGTTTAGTACGTGTTCTTGTTTCTTTTTGTTTATTTTCTTACTCGGATATCTTCAGTCTTGCACTCTGTTTTTGTGTGTAAGACTAATCCCATTGCAATGTTCTAGTTACCCCGGACAGTGCGTCTGTGCCGATCATGTTCTTGTTTACAACATCAATAAAAAGTGTGTTTAATTGGGTTTAATTAATTATGTTCTGCCTTTACTTTTGATTATGATTATGATATCCGAGCCTTAGATCAGGAAAATTCTTTTACTTTTAATCACCATAAACCAACGTTTTGTACGGGATAACATAGGGTAAATTTTTAAGGGAGTAAAATTCTTGAAATTAATGTGACTGGTAAATCGAAGAAAGAAAATTTTGGTAGAGGAACTTTTCCCCCAAATTGAGGGTAAATCTTTACTCCACTAGGAGGTGGAGTAAATTCTACCCCCACTAGAGGGAGGTGGTCTCTGTAACGTACAATGCCAGCATACGCAATGTTCATCCCCTGCAAGCATCGTTGTCGTTGGCCTCTGCAACATTCACAGCTTTTGCATTGTTCATCGTCAAGTGATCTGGTCAATTTTTATAGAGCATTATGTGTGTTGAGCTGTGGAGAGGTACAAAACAATGGTGACAGAGGGCTTTGGGATCCTCTTATGACGACAGTATGTGGTTGCTTGTGATAGAAAACGGTGGTTGGCTAGGCTGAATGGGAGAGTAGCATGACTTGGGAGTTTGGGTCTTATAAATCGTATAACAGATCAAGGGCATGATTTGAAATTTTGATTTGATTCTACTTTATTTTATACATGCTTACTAAACACTATGTTTAACCTCATACAAATAGTCGTAATTCGTCACTACTAATTCAATCCTATTAGCTTAGGATTAATGCTTACTTCATAACAAATTAATGGAGTAAAATGTAAAATAATGTGATACCAAACACACCTAGAGTCCTGGGACAAATATGCTCCCAATTATTAGAACAGAAATTGAACATGGCGTTAAAGTCATTTTGTTTTTTGTATATTAATCGTGATAAATAAGAGAGCGACGGACGCCCAAATAATAATAATAATAAAAAGAAGAGAGAGAGGGAGAGAGTGAGTGACCCACAATTAATGGACTAGACATATTTTCAACCGAGCCCTTGGATTATTATATCCGTGAGTTGGTGGAATATATTAAAGAGAAAATATTTAATGTTAAAAATGAACATTATTTATAATTAGATTTAAAAAATTAAAATATAAAAAAACAAATATAACTTAAAAATGAAATATGCCATCTGTTGAGGGAGAATATATATATATATATATATAACAACTCTCAAGTGGATGCATTTGATAAACGTAAAATATATTAAGAGTAAGTGAATTTTATTGTAAAATAATATAGGATTTGAGTCTCAGTTGTCGATCCTACGAGAAATAAGAGATAATTACTAGATTCGATTAGGTATGGCAACGGGGCGGGGACGAGTAGTAGCCCCTGATGCGTGCGGATGTAGTAATTAAAATTCAGATAAAAATTAGTTGTCAGGCTCACCAGAAAATAAAAATCTTACAACTAGTTGTAGTTAGTAAGGGTCGATCCACAGAGAACCAATTCAATTAACACTATCAAGTAATTTTTAATTTAAACTCTAATTAACAATAAACAGTAAAAAGGAGGGTTTTTGGAGTTTTGATGAATAATGAACAGTTTCAAAGACAATAACAATAAATAAACTGAAAACAACAATATAAGAAAATTGGTTAAGAAATTGAATCCACTACTAGATTTATATGATGATGTAAATCCACATATCCTTTTATTTCAACATGCTCAATTATGTTTTTATGCAATTGTGAGAGTAAATCTCTGTTTTCCTTACGTGTTGGCCAATTTATCAACCGCTCAAATCAACTCCTAATCACTGATTAGTCATAAAGCAACCGCTCTTACAACTATCCAACAATTGCATTAAGATTTAGAAAACCAATTACACTAAGATCTAATCACACACCGAGATTAAATTACTTAGAACATATATTTCTCTAGATCTACTACCGCAACCACATAATAAACCCAGATCTACCACTTTTATAACGGCAAATAGCACAAAGATAATTATACCCACATGAACATCATACATCCCACTAGATCTACTACCACAACCAAGCATAATAAACCTCAGATTTACCACTTTGAAAGTGGAAACAAGTATAAAAACCTTCATACCAACAATAGATTCAAATATATGAATAAAAACATAACGTGTTGAAATAATCAAATATGCAAAGTTTACAACATCAATACTAGCGGTTTCATCACCCCTTAACCAAGGGAGGTTTAGTTACACATAGCTAGAAGGAAATCACAAGAAAAACTGAGAGAAAAATGAAGAAGAGTCCAACCCCCCCATGATAACCAATGGTGCCCTTTTATAGAAGTTTAGGGTAACAAAATGACAAAGGTGAGTGGATGGATGAGTGGGTTAGTGGAGTGGAGTGGTTGAGTGGATAAGTGGATGAGTGGGATGGTTTGAGTGGAGTGGATTAAATATTGGTTGAGTGGGTTAGTTGAGTGGATGAATGGATGAGTGGTTGAGTGGGTTGATTAAATATTGGTTGAGTGGGTTAGTGAGTGGATGAGTGGTTGAGTGGAGTGGATTAAATATTGGTTGAGTGGGTTAAGTAGTTGAGTGGATTGGATTAAATATTGGTTGAGTGGGTTAGTTGAGTGGATGAGTGGTTGAGTAGTTGAGTGGATGAGTGGAGTGAGTGGGTTGGTTGAGTGGGTGAGTGGGTGCGAAAATCTCGTGTCTGACTTGGAAGCCAAAAACGACCGATTATACTTCAGATTCATGAAAAGTACTCTTCATGAAAGTTGTAGATCTTTGTCTTGGCTATAACATGCATATCTGGATCGTCCAATTTGGCTTCCTACAGCCCAAGATATGACCCAAATACCACGGGTTACTCAAACCCAACTTCAGCACCTCTGTTCCGACTTGCAAGCCCAAACTGACCCATTAGACTTCATTCTTTCAAAAGGTGTTCTTCATGAAAGTTGTCTATTTGGGTCTTGACTATCAACTATCCAAATTTCAACCCATCTCCATTATTACAGCTTAAGATATGATTTTATGAGTGCACACCGTTCGGATTCTAGTGACAGAACCCGTATTCTGACTTCCATGTAAACTTAGGTCCTTTAGACATCTGTTTAGGACTTCAAGCTCTTCATCAAAGTTGTAGAGCTTCCTCTTAGCTTTCCTACAAGATAAAATTCATGATTATCAGATATCAGGAACTCAAGTTATGGCCAAAATACGTAAAACAATGTAAAATCTCAATAATACTTGAAAATATTCAATTAGGACCAATTTGAGCTCAAACTCACAAAATCATACTAAACTCAATCAATTAAGAATATGGAGAGTGTAAATGACTAAACATAAGGGTTTCTTAATGAATAAAATATGTGATTATCAAATTCCCCCACACTTAGCTTTTTGCACTACTGGGCAAAACTCAAGACCAAAACAAGGACATAAGAGATTAACAAAATTTTAAATTCCAATGACATTCAAGAGCCCAAAATTTTACAATCAAGAAGAACAATCAAAGGTTCGAAGGATCAAAACATTCATGAGTTAACAATTCTCCACATCTCAAACTAACAAGCAAGGTATCTTCAATATGAATCGAGAATGATAGATCTTCACAAGATTCCCTCTCAATCTCTCAAGTGTTTAAAAGGTAGGTATTTCACTCAATTCAACCATGAAAATTGCACTACCATAAGCTTACTTATCTTCTACTTCTCCACTACTCAAAACACATGCATACACAAATCATGAGGACTTTATTCAAGGTTGTAGTGAGGTCAAGGTAACAGAAAAGGATAAAATGGATATGAGAGGATAAATACCAAAGAGAATAAAAGCAAATGAGAGCTGAGTTCAAATAACAAGCATAAAAGTTCATCCCAACTCTAATGTATAACCCTTTACATATTCATTTCTCAATCCTTTTTTTTTTCTTTTTCTTTTTATATATATATATATAAACATAACTATATATATATATATTTTTTTCTTTTTGTTTCTTTTTGTTTTTTTTGTTTTAGGCACTCTTTCCTTTTTCAACAACTATTTTGTACACACACCCCCACACTTGTTCAAAAATTTATCCATTAACAAAGCTAATGTTCTTTTATTCCCTAAGGTAAAATAAGAACACGATTTTTCATTTAAGGTACACAATGAACTAGAAACAAGGAATGGTCAAATAAGCTCAAAGGGGTTAAGCAAAGGAAAATATACAAGGTTGGCAGAAATCAGAGAATTTCTAAGAAGTCAAAAGAGTGCTTGATATCATATTGAAAACAAGGTTGGCTATTTGGTTAAACTAGCTAATTAAGAAAGAGGGCCTCAATCATGTTCATGCATGCAAGTGAAATGTAGCCTTAAAAAAAATTAAAGCAAGTTCTAGAGTGGTCATTAACATGAGTGAAAATCACACAAGAAAGAAGAGAATGACATAAATGTTAAATCCATCCATTAGGCTCAAAATCTCACAAGGTATGCATCCATCAAACTCAATTCATCAATTTAATCATCCATCACCAAGCATATCAGTTCAAAAAGGGAGAAAAGTTATTCAATCATGCAATGAAATTTTTTTTTAAATTAAATTTTTTTTAAATGCTAAAATCTCTCCCCCACACTTAATATAAGCATTGTCCTCAATGCGAAAGAGAGATATAGAAAAGAACAACACAACCTGATAAGAAGTGAATCAACGCCAAGCAGAAAAGAAGCACACTGTCAGTGCCGCATCAGACCCTGTTGCTGCAATTACTGAAAAGAAAAACCTCATACAAACAAAAACAAAGTACAATAAATAAAACCAAAGCTAGTAATTATTTAAATAGTTGGAGTGTCTTGGCTGGCTTTCTTTTCATTTTGCTTCCCTCACCACTTCCTTCACTGCTTCTTTCGGACCAATCTATCTCGAACTGTTGCTGGATCAGGTTCATAAACAAAAGCTTCTAATTTATCAAGTAACTCATCAACAGTAGAAGCAGAGATAAGGAGTCGTCTTGCAGAAGGTGTGACAAATTTCTGTTCCACAGCATGGTCAACAAAGGATAACAAATTATCAAAGAAATTATTAACATTCAACAAACCTATGGGTTTATGGTGGATGTTAAGTTGGGCCCAAGAGACAATTTGAAAGACTTCTTCCAAAATACCAAAACCACCAGGTAAGGCAATGAATGCATCAGAGTTTTCAAGCATTGTCTTCACTCGTCCATGCATAGAGGATACTTGAATTTCCAATCCAATTGTCTTTCCAACGATGTTTTTTCGAGTTAAAGGTTCAGGAATGACACCTAAAACTTGACCACCTCTTATAAATGCAGAAAGTGATACAGCCCCCATTAACCCAAGGCAACCTCCCCCATATACTACACGAATGTTCCTCGCAGCAAGTGTTCTACCAACAGTGCTTGCTGCATTTACAAACTCTAAACTCTTTCCATAACTTGTCCCACAAAATACACAGATACTGACAAATCTACGAACAGAAGAAGAAGTTCCCTCCATTTTACACTCACACTCCCTTTGAATGATTTTAAGTTGAAGGAAAGTGAAGGAAATGCAGTGTTTAAATAGGGAAGAGAATAGAAAAAGTAATGATAGCACCTATATGGGGAGGTTGGCTGTTGTCAGAAAAGTTTGAATTTTTTTTTATTTTTTATTTTTTTTTATATACAAGATAGTATATACATGTTGTGATTGTGGCTCACATCTTCCTCTGGTTTCACATCCAGAAATGGCTTAAACGCCTTCTATGAGTCGAGGATAAGCTTCCCATCCAATTTTCTTATAAATTGGCAAACAGGGTCTTTTTGAGTCAGATTCCCAAGACTGTAGCGTTTTTCTTCATCCTTGAAGAGATTCCACAATTTAAGAATTTCACGATGCACCAATCCACAAGAATGCGTCTCAAGAGTCAATAAGATATCATCTAATGACTCATTACTCAGTCCATTCTTAATGAAAAAAAAATTTTTATCTTCTCTATTTGCGGAAACCATCCCCAAAGTACGACATCGCTTGTTACAGTTCCATCGTCCACATTTGTGACAAACTTGTAATCTTTTTGCTCTTCTCCTTTTAGAATATGAACTTCTTCCAAAACCAGGCATATATGAGTTAAATGAAATTGAGGACTCACATGCTAATCGGACCTTTGCTTCAATTATCCAGCGTACATCTTCTGGCATACCTTTGTGCATTAACAGTCTCAATCTTTCACATCGAATTTTGTAGATTGTTCTCAGAGCATTTTGAGGAAGAGAAGAAAAATATTTGCTCAGGTTTGAAAGAATTACATCCATAAGGAGAAGAAGGGTTCAGTTATTTTGGGAAACTGAAAAATAAACCGACTTGAGAGTCACGGAGTACTGATAACTCTGTAGAGTTAAGTTATTATTGCCCTATATCTGTGCAACATGGCAAGTTTAGTCCTGGTTTGTGAGCATTGATGGAAGGTTTTAGCATCATTTCTATCTGATTTCATTCTGATGACTTCCATTGTGATCCTGAGTAAATACTTTCAAGATTATGATTAAATTGAGTACATTTGCATGATTTAAAGAATTGATAAATTCTCTTATATAGGCAGGTCTTAAAAGAAGCATGGAAATGAAGAAATTGAAGTAGCTTTGGACCAGGAAGCCTAAGAGAAGCTCAAAAGTGCAGATCAGCACTCAACACCGCGACGTGGATATGGTTGCTGTCAGCGCGCGCTGCCCCCTCGCATTAGTAGATAAGATCCGAGGCTGGAGCGCCGCAACATTGAAGAGTAGGCGCCTCAGGCGCCTGTGACCTAATTACACGCGCGCCGCGGCGAGACATGTTGGACGCCACGACGTGACCCTGTTTTATTCAGCTTATAAATAGAGTTGCACCGAATTTCTACGAGAGTTTTCATCATTTTTGGAGAGCAGCTGGTGGTTTTTGGTTTTTTAGACCTAGAGGAAGCAGAAAAGGCTAAGGTTGGAGGCCATCCTTCCTATGGAGGGTGAATCAAGCTTAAAGGATACAATCTATTGAGCTTCCTTCCTTTCCTTTCTTCTTTTCTCTCTATATTGCTGCATGATCATGATTTATATGTTTGTACTCTCATGATTCATGGCTAGCTAGGCTGTATATAAGATTTACTTTGTAGTTTCATATGGATACTGAGAAATTTGTAATCTTTTGAGTATATATTGAAGTTTAGTTGAGTTCAATCACAATCTATGTTTAATGCTTGTGGTTGGCCGATCACTAATTGTATGATGTTAATATTGACAAATGAACTAGACATAGGGATTTGTTAATATGGATATGATGTGGTTGATACATGTTCGGCAAGTTCAATTGGCTTGGATGAGCTGATTCATTAATAGGATAGAAATATACCTATTGATCATGTATAGTGTATGATTGAGAATAGATCATTAATGAGTGGAGTTTGCACTGGTTCTCAAGGACACTTAGTGAGCTGGGTAAATGAAACCAGGGTTAATTGACCTAGACATAGGCTTTTAACTAAATTAGATTCTCAAGCTAACTAAACCAAGTTTTGATGTTGCTTGTAAGGATTGCAATTTATTAGTTGAAATAGGAAATGAAAAGTAATTCTTATTTCTCTATTTATTTATTTATCTTAGAGTTATTGCTTTTCAGTCTTTATATTTCTTTAACCATTCATTTATAAATTTAATGCTTTTGGATAGCATTAACTAGACTATTGGTTAATACTCAGCTTTACTTTTAAATACGTTTTCCTCGTGGGATCGATCTCTTACTCTATAACTGTATTACTTGTGCGACCCGTGCACTTGCGGTTAGCAAAAAGGGTAACACGTTTGCACCTCAACAAGTTTTTGGCGCCGTTGCCGGGGAAGCACGGTTATTTCTGTTTAGTTGATATTAGCAATGAGTCTAGTTAATACTATTTCAAATTCTGTCTTGTGCATATTAATTTAAGTTTTCAGATTTTTTTTGTTATAGGTACTAAGATGGCAGACGATAACGCTGCACTCCAGTTAGAGGATGATAGTCATACAAGACCATTAAAGGAGTTTGCAACCCCTCACATGGAGAACTTGCAGTCCAGTATTAGGCGGCCTGCCATCCGTGCTAATAATTTTGAAATCAAACCGGCCATCATTCAAATGATACGGTACATATCGTGCAATTTAGCGGTTTGCCTAAGGAGGATCCTAATACTCATCTTTTCAATTTTCTCGGAGATCCGTGATACGTTCAAGCATAATGGTGTCTCCGATGATGCTATTCGCTACGCTTTTCCCCTTCTCTCTCGAGATAGAGCCAAGAGTTGGTTACGCCTCTACTGCGGGATCCATCAGCACTTTGGAATGACTTGTGTGGTAAATTCCTAAATAAATATTTCCCACCGGCCAAGACTGCTGAGATGGTGAATGATATTACATCATTCACTCAAGCTGATATTGAGTCCTTGTATGAAGCATGAGAGAGATACAAGGATTTGCTTCGAAGGTGTCCTCATCATGATATTCCACCATGGCACCAAGTTTATTCATTTCATAAAGGATTGCTACCCCACCATCGACCGATAGTTGATGCGGCTGCTGGAGGCTCTTTATTAAGCAAGTCATTTGATGATGCATTCCAATTGCTTGATGAATTGGCGGCTAACAGCTACCAATGGCCTTTGGAACGAAATACGTCAAGGCGAGTGACTGGTGTGCATGAACTTGAACCAATGGCAGCATTATCAGCTCAGGTGGCAACAATTGCAAGTAAAGTGGATCGTTTGGGGGTAGGCTCTCATCAAAGCCCATTTGTGCTGTGTAACAAGTGTGGAGAGAATCATTCCAGTGATAGTTGCCCTTTCAGTACTGAAACTGCTCAATATATTGGTAACTACCGCCCGCAACAAAATAATCCATACTCTAACCAGTACAACCCAGGATGGAGAAATCATCCCAATTTTTCCTGGAGGGATAATCCAGGAGCTTCCTCATTTGCTCAAATTAATGACAGACCTTATAATTCATCAGGTTATCCTTCCCAATCAAGACAACATGGCCAAGATCGAAAACCCTGTTTGGAAGATATGTTTTCACAGTATATGGTCAAGACGGATTCTTACATGACAAAGACCGACTCTCAGTTGGCAAAACATGAAGTGATGTTGCAGTGCCAAACTGCTTCCATGCGAGCCTTAGAAACTCAAGTAGGGCAGTTGGCTAGTGCTATCAATAATAGGCCTCAAGGCACCCTTCCTAGTGACACTGAGAATAATCCAAAGGGTGTCTCGAATGAGCACTGCCATGCCATTTCACTGAGGAGTGGGAGAACCATTCAAGGGAATCCGCAAACCAGGCTGCTTGAAGAGGATCATACAGTTGTCAGAGAAAAGGAAGTTGAGAGATCAGAAGTCAGGCAAAGTCAAGATATTGCCAATAGGAATGGAGAGGAGAAGAAGAAGGAGTTCAAGCCCTATGTTCATCCTTTACCTTTCCCTAATAGGCAAGTGAGTAAAAAGCTTGAGCACCAATTTCAGAAATTTCTTGAAGTGTTCAAAAAGCTGCAAATCAATATTCATTCGCAGAAGCTTTAGAACAAATGCCAAGCTATGTTAAGTTCATGAAGGAAATTCTATCAAAGAAGAGAAAGCTTGGTGACTTTGAAACGGTTACCCTGACAAAGAATGCAGTGCCATTCTTCTTAACAGAATCCCTCCTAAGCTCCAAGATCCTGGAAGTTTCACCATACCATGTACAATTGGTGATAAGTTCACTGGCCATGCCCTGTGTGATTTAGGAGCCAGTATCAATCTCATGCCCTATTCTATCTATCAAAGATTAGGTTTGGGAGAAGTTTCGCCTACTTCGCCATACACTCCAGTTGGCGGACCGAACCCTTGCTCATCCGAAGGGGTTATTGAGGACGTGTTGGTTAAAGTGGATCGGTTTATCTTCCTCGGATTTCGTTATACTTGATATGAAGGAGGATAGCAAAGTCCCTTTGATTTTTGGCGTGGCCATTTCTCGCAACAGAAGAGCTCGATCAATTTAGAGAAGGGTGAACTCATCATGAGGGTTCAGGATCAAGAGGTGAAGTTTAATATATTTGATGCACAGCAAAGCCCTCACAATCTAGCAGCTTGTGCATTGGTGAACACTTTTGATGGGAAGAAGACATCCAAGGAAGGAGGTGTCGGTGAATCCCGTGTTCCCGCCAAGGTCCAGTCATTTGTGATAGTGAAATGAATCGATACAAAGTTACTATGGTGGTACCTTTGTTAAATGCACCTGTGAGCACACTCCAAACTTGGAGTTGCAAGTCTTACCCTCCCAATTGCATCAAACTTATTTTTTAAATCAGGAGGAAGCTCCTCCTTATTGATAGAAATGCATTTGGAATAGTAGAAAAGTCCTGCCGGGACTATAAATTAAGCCCTTTTTGGGAGGGAACCCAAATTTTTGCTTTTCGGGTATACATATGTAAATATTTCGCTTTTTAAGATTTTGTATATTTATGTATAATATTGTGTAAATTAACCTTTTCGATAAGTTTTTCAGCTGCTGGAGGCCACATTTAAGTCAAAATCACAGCTGAAGTGAATTTGCTGCATAATTATGCAGTATGACTGATAGCGCTGCGGCGTGGAATTGATAGCGCCGCGACGTGATGTGTGTTGGGCTTCAAAACAGGGAGCTCAGCGCCGCGACTTTGCATATCCTAACGTCGCGGCGCAATGTGCGCAGCAGTAAAAAAAAAAAAGGTAATTAGTAAATAGTAATAATTTAAATAATTAATTTAGGAGGGAATTAATGCACGCCGCGACGCACTCAATTTCACGCCGCGACGCATGTGGGCGGTGGTGTTTATTGCAGAGGCGCTTGGGTATCTTCATTTTCTTACCCTTTTCTCTCTCATTTTCATTTTCTCTGTTCTTTCTCTTTCACGTTACTTGCGTAACTCTGCCTTTTTCTCTATTTTCATCACGCTCTCCTCTCCTATAAGGTATGTTTTACATTATTATTAGTTTTTGTCACTTGTTACTTTATTTTCTTCTTATTTTTTTCGGTTGTTTTGGGTTTCTACTTATAGTTTTAATTTTTACTTTATTAAATAGTTAGTATTTGTTAATTAGGTTTAGGTTTTATTAGCTTTTAGTGTTTCACAATGCCTGTATGCATTCTTGGGTTGGATTGGACGCCCGAGGTGTGCGTTCCTGGAATTTTCAGAGCTGCGCGCCGCGCGTGAGATTGAATGCCGCGGCGTTAATAAGAACAGTTTGAATGTCGCGACGTTATGTTGAATGTCGCGGCACTGTGTTGTGTTTTGCACGCCGCGGCGCCCTTTGTGCATGTCGCGGCGTTGAGTCCTAAAAATTGGCAGAATAGTTCATTGTTTTCTATATGCTTTCTGTTTTCTATTATTCCCTATTCTGATTTCTGCCATTTTTTGTTTTTGTTTCAGGTTATGGCTCCAAAAAGAGGCCGCGTAATGCTTAGAGGTTCATCCAGTCGTCCACCCAGGGAGCCTTCTCCCCCTCCTGCTGACTTTGACAGGAGGCGCTTTATATCAGCTGAGGCGGCTGAGCGGTACACTCTTCTTATCACCCGTCCTCTCATATTGGAGCGTGGCTTTGCCTTTACACGCGCTCTACATTCAGAGTTGGAGTGGCGATTGAACCACCTAAACTGGAGCACCTTTACTCAACATCCAGAGTCATCTGCAGTGCTTCCAGTTGTTCGCGAGTTCTACGCGAATGTTGCTTTCCTAGCTGAGGGGAGTACCACGGTTCGAGTTCGTGGTCGTGTGGTTTCATTTTCTCCAGCTGCTATTTGAGCTGCGTTGGGACTTCCTCCACCTCCGGAGATTTGCGAATATATTGAGTTTTGTAGATGGGAGCCGGAGGAGGGCCTGGATGTTAATGTGGTCACGGCACGAATTTGTTTGGCTGAATCTCAACCTGTCATGTGGACCATGAGTATTCAGACGAACAGGCCTAGATATTTTGCACGTACTCATTTGATGCCAGAGGCTCGGGCGTGGTACCATTTCATCAGCACACGCATCCTGCCGTCGGCTAACCTTTCAGAGGTTACGCGCGATCGAGCCATTTTGATTTATGCTATTATGGAGGGTCGATCGATTGATGTTTCTATGCTCATCTTCCATCAGATCCAGCGGTCTGCTCGGGAGTATCAGAGTCTTTTCTTTCCATTTCTCATACATACCCTATGCAGCCGACATCAGGTCCGCTGGGGACCTCATGAAGAACTTACCGACGTTCGGCAGCCGCTGAACGATACATTTATTGAGCGAGTCGGGGCAGCTCCTGCTGCAGCACCAGCGCGCCAGAGGCAGCCTCGTGGAGAGCCTAGATCAGCATTTCGATCAGCCACTACTCCTGAGACTGTTGCTCCATCCCAGGCTGCACCTACTGACGATTCTGATTGGCGTGCTAGGATGGAAGCTATGCTGGTATATCAGATGCAGACACAGAGGTGGATGGCGGAACGTCTAGGGCTTCCATTGCATGATTATCCCGTTCCTTCGTTTCCACCCACTTCGGTCGCTGCGCCCACTCAGGCTGGTCCATCTCGTGCACCTGATGCTGATGTACCTGCTTCTGATGATGATGATGATGAGGATGGTGATGGTTCTGCTACCGAGGGTCCTGAGAGTGATGATCCATCTTTCTAGTTGTGCATCCAAGGCATTATTTCTTTCGTTGTATTTACTTTTTGATTTATGTATGTCTCTTTTGTACAGTGCAGACATTGTTTCCCTCAGGTTTGGGGGGGTGTCTTTAACATTATGTTTTGATTATTTATGCAGTACATTATGTTTTCAGTATTATGTTTATATGTTTATGTTTTGTTATTATGTATGTTTGTTAGTGTTGTATTTCTTGTGGAAGTTTTTATATATGTTATAGTATTTTAGCTTAAATATTAACTTTAGGAGCGGTTTTCTTGCAAGTTTTGATGAAAACTTCATTCAAGATACAATCGTCGTTCCTTTCACTTGGTGTGTTGTAATGTTTAAAGGCTAGTGTATATGGTTGTTCCAATGATAGATTTGGATACATTTGACCTTCATTGTTCTGTGAATTCATATGTAATCTTTGGTGCATGCTTAAGCATTCTAGTTTCTTTTTATACTTGGTGAGTTTCCTAATTGCATATTTTTTGAACTTTGGAAAGGATAAGAAAGTTTGCTTGAAGAAAGTTTATGAATGATACATGTGAAAAATTTGATTATCTTTGAAATTGTTTGGCAACTCTCTTGAGGCGAAATCCTAGGTTGTGTCTGATTGAGGAAATGATTAGGGCATTGTTTGGACCGATTGAGCCTTAAAAAGCTTACCTGATATGATGATATCCTTAGGTCCTATTTTGAAGCCTTATACTGTTTGGCCTTATTTGTTTTTCATAACCATTGTGATCGTTAACCTGTTAACCGTTCTAATGCATGTGAAAGCATGTCATTTTCTTCCTACCTTTATTGTTTGTTGAGTGCATTATATATCTTATTTCTTGAAGTGATTCTTATGATTAGGGGTATAAATATTCAATTCAAAATGAGCCTGAAGGAACCAGATGCAAACCAAAGAAAAGAAAAAGTATTGCTTTGAAAAAATAGAGCAAAGAAAAAAAAATGAAAAAAAAAACAAAGCAAAAGTGAAGTAAAGTTTGTAAAGCATCCAAGTGGTTCTGGCAAGTTTTCTGATTACATTGTTGAATACCCTGCTATATCATTGTTGACTCATGAATTAGAATATTATATTTATGTTTCTCAATGTTTGTGTTAATTCTATCCGTTTATTCTGTTACCCATTACCCTTGGCCTAACATTATAAGCTAATAAAGACCCTTTTGATCCTCAATCTTGCATGATTTACATTAGTGGAGAAAGAGTTGTAATACAATCTTGTGGATTTTGTGAATTATGTTCATTTGTATGTTTATAACCTCATTTGGGTGAATTGGAATTGAATGAAAGAGGTTTTTCTTGCATGGTTTGGGAAGAGTATCTTGTATGAAAGGAAGCTATGAATGCTAGCATGATGAGGATTGTGTATGCTTGACACTTATTCTAAGGTATCTATATTCTTTGAGGTTTAAGCATTCATCATATACTAGCCTGAGTTAAGTGAAAATGGAATGTTTAAAAATGGCTGAAAATAGGTTGCCTGTTGATCTTTGTGAATGTACTTTATTTTGCTTGAGGACTAGCAAAAATCTAGGTTAAGGGGTGTGATAACTCTGTAGAGTTAAGTTATTATTGCCCTATATCTGTGCAACATGGCAAGTTTAGTCCTGGTTTGTGAGCATTGATGGAAGGTTTTAGCATCATTTCTATCTGATTTCATTCTGATGACTTCCATTGTGATCCTGAGTAAATACTTTCAAGATTATGATTAAATTGAGTACATTTGCATGATTTAAAGAATTGATAAATTCTCTTATATAGGCAGGTCTTAAAAGAAGCATGGAAATGAAGAAATTGAAGCAGCTTTGGACCAGGAAGCCTAAGAGAAGCTCAAAAGTGCAGATCAGCACTCAACGCCGCGACGTGGATATGGTTGCGCCGCGGCGCTCCCCTGCATTAGTAGATAAGATCCGAGGCTGGAGCGCCGCAACGTTGAAGAGTAGGCGCCTCAGGCGCCTGTGACCTAATTACACGCGCGCCGCGGCGGGACATGTTGGACGCCGCGGCGTGACCCTGTTTTATTCAGCTTATAAATAGAGTTGCACCGAATTTCTACGAGAGTTTTCATCATTTTTGGAGAGCAGCTGCTGGTTTTTGGTTTTTTAGACCTAGAGGAAGCAGAAAAGGCTAAGGTTGGAGGCCATCCTTCCTATGGAGGGTGAATCAAGCTTAAAGGATACAATCTATTGAGCTTCCTTCCTTTCCTTTCTTCTTTTCTCTCTATATTGCTGCATGATCATGATTTATATGTTTGTACTCTCATGATTCATGGCTAGCTAGGCTGTATATAAGATTTACTTTGTAGTTTCATATGGATACTGAGAAATTTGTAATCTTTTGAGTATATATTGAAGTTTAGTTGAGTTCAATCACAATCTATGTTTAATGCTTGTGGTTGGCCGATCACTAATTATATGATGTTAATATTGACAAATGAACTAGACATAGGAATTTGTTAATATGGATATGATGTGGTTGATACATGTTCGATAAGTTCAATTGGCTTGGATGAGCTGATTCATTAATAGGATAGAAATATACCTATTGGTCATGTATAGTGTGTGATTGAGAATAGATCATTAATGAGTGGAGTTTGCACTGGTTCTCAAGGACACTTAGTGAGCTGGGTAAATGAAACCAGGGTTAATTGACCTAGACATAGGCTTTTAACTAAATTAGATTCTCAAGCTAACTAAATTAAGTTTTGAGGTTGCTTGTAAGGATTGCAATTTATTAGTTGAAATAGGAAATGAAAAGTAATTCTTATTTCTCTATTTACCTTAGAGTTATTGCTTTTCAGTCTTTATATTTCTTTAACCATTCATTTATAAATTTAATGCTTTTGGATAGCATTAACTAGACTATTGGTTAATACTCAGCTTTACTTTGAAATACGTTTTCCTCGTGGGATCGATCTCTTACTCTATAACTGTATTACTTGTGCGACCCGTGCACTTGCGGTTAGCAAAAAGGGCAACACGTTTGCACCTCAACAAGTACCGTATCCGCCACTTAACCGGCAACACAAAGAACTCAAGAACTTGGTTTTCCAGGAATGGTTGAATCTTTGTCCATTAACTTTAAGCGCATTACCATTCCTAGGATCCTCAATATCTACAGCCCCACGTGTTTGACAACTAAAGAACTGCGCCTCCTTGATCTCAATTTTCTAAGGAGTAGGTGCGGATGATAATCTCAAAGTAGAACCTTTTTGACCAATTTCTGCAGCTTTTGCAAAAGGTGTAGTAGACCTTGAATAAAGTAGGCCAATAAAATCCATACTGCAAGATTTTCACAGTTGTTGTCGTTGAAGAAAAATGACCTCCACATGCTTCCGAGTGACAAAATTTAATGGCACTACCTACCTCATTGTCGGGCACACACATATATTTTTTTTTTTTTTATATATATAACAAAGGTGGGGTAATAAACCAACCACCAAATAAAAAAAATAACAAAGGTGGGGTAATAAACCAACCACCAAATAAAAAATAACAAAGGTGGGGTAATAAACCAACCACCAAATAAATAAAATAAAAAAATAACAAAGGTGGGGTAATAAACCAACCACCAAATAAAAATAAAAAAATTCAAAAATAGTGTGGTAGAAACCAACCACCAAATAAATTAATAAGTAAAATAAATAAATAAATAAATAACAAAAATGAATGACATGAAATAAATAAATGACAAAAAAAATAAATAAAAATAAATAAAAAAATAAATGACAAAAAAATAAATAAATGACAAAAATAATAAATAAAAAAATTACAGAAAGTAAAAAGGAGAGGTTCCCCACTATTAGTATGTAAAAAAAAAAAAGGAGAGATTCCCCCACTGTTAGTAATTACAAAAAAAAAAAAAAAGGGAGAATTACCCCACTGTTCAAAAAAAATAAAAAAATAAAATAAAAAAAGAATTAACCCCACTATTAATATGTACAAGAAAAGAAAATGGAGAATTACCCCATGGAATTAATATGTAAAAAAATAAAAAATAAAAAATAAAAATAAAGATAAAAATAAAAGGCTAAATTTTTTTTTTGGTTATCTTTTTTTTTTTTTTTTTATTTTTATTTTTTTTTTATTTTTTTTTTTTTTTTTTTTTTTAATTCATAATGCGGATGGAGAAGGTTCATCACCTCCACTTCTGCATTCTCTGGAAGTTCATGATATTGTTTGAGGCGGTGTTTATTGGCCTTATCAAGTGAGGTAGGTGAAAAGACTCCACCAGGATCCCATTGTTTGAAACATGATGACCAAGCTATAGTTAAGACAACATGATAGCTTTCACCGGGGTCCCATTGGTTGAAGTATGATGACCAAACTGTAGGTGAAATAATATGAGAGCTTTCACCAGGATGCCATTGGTTGTGTGATGAACAAATTAAGCTTGCAGCATAAGGGCTCCCACCAGGGTCCCATTAGCCCTTATTTTCCTTGGTTTCACCACTGAAAAGTAATATGTGCACTTGATCAGCTTCATGTGCATTGTTTTTATTTAATGATGGCCCAAAAACAAAGTCCACTTCAAGGTAGTAGGACTGTCATCGGTACTCTTCTTCCTTTTCTAAAAATTCTTCCATGACCTACAATTTCTCCTCCCTTTGGGTCTTAGAATCTGCTTTGCAAACAAAATCATCAACTTTCAAGTCTGCAGAAATCTCAGCACAGCTAGCACATATTATATCAGTACATGAGTGGCAATGAATATAATTATTGAAACCAATAAAATCAGGAAATTCATCACACAACTCATCATGTTGCTCCTCCACTACATTTAGAAGGGGTTCAATATTACTTACCTTGGGGGTTTCAGAGTTTTTCCCTTCCTCATTTACCTGTTTAGGCTCTTGGTCTTCCTCTGTAGTGATTTGTAGAGGAGAGGTGGGTTCATCTAACGTATTCTCATTTTGCAGTATGACAGCACTAGGATCTTCCATCACATCCTCTTCGGGTTGTGAATGAAGTCTTTCAGAATTTAGACTCTGCATATTGCTGAGTTGTATGGCTAACTGCTCCAAAGAGTTTTGCATGTCATTGATTGCGGCCCTTGTTTCTTGTTGGAAACTCTGTAAATTGGCCTTTGTTTCTTGTTGAAACTGTATAGTATTAATGGCAAATTGTCTTATTAGTTCCTCCAACGAAGGTTCAGGCTGCCAAGGATTTTGAACTTGCTGCTGTCTCTGAGGGAAATATGTTTGCCTCTGCTGAAATTCTGGAAGTTCATAGGATGGAGGTTGATTATGAGGTTGTTGTCCATAACTCAAGTTAGGATAGTCCCACCACTCTGGATAATATGTATTGGAGTACGGGTTGTAGTTATCAGAAGGTTCAGAATATCCCTATACTGCCTCTACCTCTTCATTTGTGTCCACTAGGAAAGTAGGACACAAATCAGTGATATGTCCAGGTGATAAGCAAATCCCACAAGCATCCATGATCAATGGACATCAACACCTACAAGACACTCAGAAAGAAAACATCAAAAATAAAAAAAATAAAATAAAAATCAAAATAAAAATAGAGTAAAAATAGGAAATAAATTAATAGTGTAATTGAAAAATTGGCTCCCCGGCAACGGCGCCAAAATTCTGATGCGTGCGGATGTAGTAATTAAAATTCAGATAAAAATCAGTTGTCAGGCCCACCAGAAAATAAAAACCTTACAACTAGTTGTAGTTAGTAAGGGTCGATCCACAGAGAACCAATTCAATTAACACTATCAAGTAATTTTTAATTTAAACTCTAATTAACAATAAACAGTAAAAAGGGGGGTTTTTGGAGTTTTGATGAACAATGAACAGTTTCAAAGACAATAACAATAAATAAACTGAAAACAACAATATAAGAAAATTGGTTAAGAGATTGAATCCACCACTAGATTTATATGATGATGTAAATCCACATATCCTTTTATTTCAACATGCTCAATTATGTTTTTATGCAATTGTGAGAGTAAATATCTGTTTTCCTTACGTGTTGGCCAATTTAGCAACCGCTCAAATCAACTCCTAATCACTGATTAGTCATAAAGCAACCGCTCTTACAACTATCCAACAATTGCATTAAGATTTAGAAAACTAATTACACTAAGATCTAATCACACACCGGATTAAATTACTTAGAACATATATTTCTCTAGATCTACTACATGAATCACGCATAATAAACCCAGATCTACCACTTTTATAACGGCAAATAGTACAAAGATAATTATACCCACATGAACATCATACATCCCACTAGATCTACTACCGCAAATCTTGCACATAATAAACCCAGATCTACCACTTTGAAAGTGGAAACAAGTATAAAAACTTTCATACCAACAATAGATTCAAATATATGAATAAAAATATAACGTGTTGAAATAATCAAATATGCAAAGTTTACAACATCAATACTAGCGGTTTCATCACCCCCTTAACCAAGGGAGGTTTAGTTACACATAACTAGAAGGAAATCACAAGAAAAACTGAGAGAAAAATGAAGAAGAGTCCAACCCCCCCATAATAACTAATGGTGCCCTTTTATAGAAGTCTAGGGTAACAAAATGACAAAGGTGAGTGGATGGATGAGTGGGTTAGTGGAGTGAAGTGGTTGAGTGGATTGGTTGAGTGGATAAGTGGATGAATGGGTTGGTTTGAGTGGAGTGGATTAAATATTGGTTGAGTGGTTAGTTGAGTGGATGAATGGATGAGTGGTTGAGTGGAGTAGATTAAATATTGGTTGAGTGGGTTAGTTGAGTGGATGAGTGGATGAGTGGTTGAGTGGAGTGGATTAAATATTGGTTGAGTGGGTTAAGTAGTTGAGTGCATTGGATTAAATATTGGTTGAGTGGGTTAGTTGAGTGGATGAGTGGATGAGTGGTTGAGTAGTTGAGTGGATGAGTGGAGTGAGTGGGTTGGTTGAGTGGGTGAGTGGGTGCGAAAATCTCGTGTCTGACTTGGAAGCCAAAAACAACCGATTATACTTCAGATTCATGAAAAGTATTCTTCATGAAAGTTGTAGATCTTTGTCTTGGCTATAACATGCATATCTGGATCGTCCAATTTGGCTTCCTACAGCCCAAGATATGACCCAAATACCACGGGTTACTCAAACCCAACTTCAGCACCTCTGTTCCGACTTGCAAGCCCAAACTGACCCATTAGACTTCATTCTTTCAAAAGGTATTCTTCATGAAAGTTGTTTATTTGGGTCTTGATTATCAACTATCCAAAGTTCAGCCCATCTCCATTATTACAGCTTGAGATATGATTTTATGAGTGCACACCGTTCGGATTCTAATGACAGAACCCGTATTCTGACTTCCATGTAAACTTAGGTCCTTTAGACATCTGTTTAGGACTTCAAGCTCTTCATCAAAGTTGTAGAGCTTCCTCTTAGCTTTCCTACAAGATAAAATTCATGATTATCAGATATCGGAACTCAAGTTATGGCCAAAATACAGAAACAGTGTAAAATCTCAATAATGCTGAAAATATTCAATTAGGACCAATTTGAACTCAAACTCACAAAATCATACTAAACTCAATCAATTAAGAATATGGAGAGTGTAAATGACTAAACATAAGGGTTTCTTAATGAATAAAATATGTGATTATCAGCCCCCTGTCCCTTGCTCCCGTGAATAATATCCGCCCCCGCCTTTGCCTCCATATCCGTGCGGGTACCCATTTATCTTTCTTCCGCGGGTAAACGGGTATCCGCGGGTACCCAATAAATTATAAAAAAATTCAAAAAAATTAAAAAATAAAATAAAAAAATAAAAAATAAAAAAGTATAATACTATAATTTTTCAAAATTTATCCAACACAACTTAATCTAAAAATAATGTCAAATACCTAAAATACTTTTGATTTATATAATTTTATAATAATTTTAATTTATATAATTAAGTTTTTAATAATTTTATATAAAATATTTATATAAATTTTTTTTAGTGCGGGGGAACCACCCCCCCCCCCCACCTCGTTTATTAAACGGGGATAACACTAAACGGGTATTATATTCGCGGGGAAATTTGACGGGTATTACCCGCCCCCGTCACGGGTATTACCCGCGGGGGCGGGTAAAATTGTCATCCCTAGATTCGATAAACTTTTGATTATTTAGACAATTAAAAGTGTAAGAAAAATTTAAAATAAAATCAGAAAATAAATAAAGAAAAACAATGTAAAGATAAACAATTAGAAAGAGACTAGAGTGCAAGGTTCACTTGAATCCAATTAATCATATTTTTGCTCATTTATTATGTAAGGTAATTCTTTTACTAATATTCTCTTATTTGTTATTGAATCTCAATGGTTATGGATAAGACAACATTTCATTCCTAAATTAAATCACCTATTTGTTCATTTAGTTGAATTAATTAAGAATAAATTAAGCTCACTTCAATAGATGAACTAACATATCATTAATTTTATTGGTAGGATAAATTGATATTTAGTCATTCACCAATCTAATTATAGGTTTATCATATAGGTCCACTCATTGAGTGCGGATGGTCACCGGTCAAACAATGAATTAAAATATGTCACAAGTGATCAAGTTATGACAAGAATGCAAATAGTATCATAAACCATAAAAGAAATTACCTTAATCAAATTAAAGATTAAACCCAAATAATTAGGAAAACAATATTCCCTATAGCTTTAACTATGGGTTTAGCTACTCATGTTCAATACAAATAAACTTATATCAAAATACAAACCTATGAAAAGAAAACTCAAAGAAAGGGAAAAACTAGAGGAAAAGATAAATCAAAACCCCTTTTAGGGTGATTATGATCTTCAAGCTTTCAAGAATTGAATCCTCTCTTCAAATCCTTCCTCCAAAGTCTGATGCCGCGAAAATGCTCTCTTAAGGTTAGGGATTTTTTGTGTGTTGTGTCAAGTGTGTTGAATTTAGCGTAACTTTTCTTAATTATTAGAAATCACGTCTACTGTTACGCGACCAGCGCCTAGGCGCTGGCTTATGGGTGCTCAAGTGCTGAGCCACTTAACCAAATGCGCGTTGGGCAATGCGTTGTGCGCTCAGGCGCTCCTTCCCCAACACTCAGGCGTTGGGACAATGAAGTACCGTTGCTGCATACATTCTGAGCATTCAAACATTGAGCACTGCGGCATCGATGCTTTGCCCAGTGGTTATAGCATTGTAAAAGCCTCCCTTCTGGTTAAAGCCTGCATGCACCTTATCAAATCCTGGAGCTTTAATTATGAGGTTTAACGGAAAAGAGGGAGCCTTTGATTTCAAAGTCAAAATGATCATCAAAAGCGTTTTAAATTTAGTATATACCTAACATAAACACTTTGTTTGTTTTAAGAGAAAATGAGTAGAAAGAAAATGGGAAAAGAGAAAATGAGGGGAATATACCTTTTTCTCTCGTTTGGACGTGCAGAGAAAACTAAGAGGAAAGAAAAAATTCATGTGGGACCCACATAAAAAATTTTCTCTCCTCTGATGCGCAGAAAATGGGAGAGAATGAGAGCTGGCCACTTCAAATGACGATGATACCATCATATTCATTATCAGAATACGCACATCTCCCTTCCTTTCTTCCGTTTTCCCATTTCTACCCGACGCCCCCTCCATCTTCTTCCCTGGCGGTGAGTCTCTCCTCCGGCACCACTGTCGGCGCCACATCTCCCATCCTTTCTTCCGTTTAGCCATTTGTACTCGAGGCCCCCTCCATCTTCTTCCCTCGCGTCATTGTCGTGCGACGCCAAGATCACAGCATCTCTCCTCCAAAGATCTTTGCCGCGTGCCGTTGCGGCATCCTTGCTCGCTCGTCACCACCTCCACTCAGATCTAGCCGCTGCCATTGCCGCTCAGCTCCAGCAACTGTCGCTCAGATCTCATCATCACCGCGTCTCTCTCTCTCTCTCTCGTTCCTTTAGGTTTGTTTTTCTATAGAAACTTTCCATCTTGTACCTTATTTCTTACTTATTTTCCATTCTTTTCTCTGCTCCCAAACAGATCAGTATTTGTTTTTATATTTTCATAGTTTTCAGTTCAATTTTCTGGAGATCTCTGCTTTAATTGATTACTCTGATTCAATTTTCTGAAGAATCCCTCTTTCTCTCTGTCGATGAGCCCTTGCCAAACTCCAATCTTGTTCCATCATCTTAAGCCTAACCTCAAATTACATCCCTCCCTGTTTCTGTTCGAATCCTCCTTCCATCCATTTTTAGTTCATTGATTTTCTCTTTCTTTTTCTTTTTCTCCTCCTCCTTGTACCTCTTTCTGGAACCATGACCTGAAATCTTAATAGCTCGTGTGCCCGGTCGTGAAATCGATGAATGGGGGCCTCGGGGACATCCCGGAGAGCTGCGTCGCCTACATTTTTCTGTATTTGAGTCTGTCAGAGATTTGTAATTTGGCGTGCCTCAATCGAGCGTTTCGTGGTGCCGCCTCTGTCGATTCTGTGTGGGAAGCCAAGTTGCCCCCTAACTACCAAGATCTGCTCGATGTAATGCCTCCCGAAAAGTACCAAAATCTGTCCAAGAAGGACATTTTTGCATTGCTATCTCGGCCTGTACCTTTTGATGACAACAATAAGGTAACTTCTCTTCTGGCAAGCTACTCTTATTATCGTAAATTAGGATTAGGTTTGAGTCATTGGAATTTTTGCATATTGATGGAGATTGATGGTAGAGGGTTTTATTTATTTTTTATGTGAAATAATGTTGCATACTTGTAGTCCTGTTCCTTACAATTTTGTTCTCTCTTTGCTCCTCGTTCATTTCATTTTTACTTCTTAATGTAAGATATTTTGTTCCTATGGTCTTATTTCATCATTTACATTAATATTCAACCAATAATTGAATAATTCTCTATGTACCAAGGAATCTGATGAGTTGTTTGTCAATTTACTATTGAGCAATATCTAATTTAGTTATGTTGTGTTCAATACTGGTTCAATATTGAGGTTCATAAAGGTGCTCCACCAATCCTATTTATATATATGGATTATGGAATTGATGGTATGAATGAATTCCCAGTGGCTCTTAATGGTGCGTTTGGTTTATATGTAAATTTCTAGGAAGAATAATTTAAAGAAAAAACTTTTGGTGGAGTAAAATCTGCCCTGTGCCTAAAGGAATCAATGTATATATGGAGAAAATGGATCTATCTAGGATTTGGACCTTATAGTACACTTCTATTTCATTGAAAATAAATTCATGTCTATATGGTTTTAACTGATGAGTTGGATATCTAGTAAAAGCCAGGCCATTCCATGACCCTGCTTTAAATTTTATCATGGTTCCCCTCAATCTGAAAAATTATGGATATTTATGAGTAATGATATTTATGAGTAAGGGTGAAGAAGTAACAATTGGAGACTGATGATAGAAACAGCAGGGAAGAAGCCATTTATTTATGAGTTTGAACTTGGAAGCAGAGAGTAAGGGCCGGAGAGAATGGGTTTTTTTAAAATTTGTTGAGAAAGCGATGAAGGGGGGTTAGAAAGAGAATGCGAACAGGGAAAGTTTATAAAGGGGGAGTAAGAGTGAGGTAAATGGTACAAACTTTTTAGTGGGTGATTTGGTAGCCATGGTGGGTGCATCTGAAGATTGTCTTAATTTAATTAATGGTATCTAGTCTTCTAACCAAGGTGATCATCATTTTAAGTTGAGTAATAAATGATCCTTATATAAAATTTAGAATCCCATGTTGTTCCCATACTCCTATTTAAATGAGAGAATCATACTGACCTTATTTTTCTCACGTCAGTGTTTATTACACTAGATTTCTTTCTTATTTAGGAAAATATACTTGCAACCCTTATATTGATATATTTATACACTTGTGTTCTCATTCGCGCTCGCAGTTCTGGTTCGTGCTTAGGCACTCACTGTTTTGGTTCTGGTTCGCGCTCAGCTGCTCACTGTTCTTCTGCTAATTAGGTTTGTGGGGTTTTTATGGAAGTTTTCCTTATGCTTTTTCTGTTTTAATTTCAAAAGATCAATGAATGGTTTTTTTTTTTTTATTTGGCTATTTGGGTTGTTGATTTTTATGGATGATGGGTTTGTTTTGAGGAGAATTTTGTTCTTTGCCTTGTGTAGAAGTTTGATACTTGATTTGTGTTTAATTATTTATTTATACTAGTAGTAGTATTTGATGGTTCTGGACATCCTTGAATAGTAGTAGTTATTTTTGAACATTTACTATGTATGATCTCTCTTATTTTCCTCGGGATTCTAAGTTCTGGTAGTTGATCCTCACGATGTGCTTAGGGAAGCAGATCCTCAGGAAGTAAGAAAAAGGGTGATTTTCAATTTGTTTCTCACCCTTTCTTTTATGGTGATTTATTTATTTTTTATCAAGCTTAATTGTTGATTGTGATTCTGTAACTTGTTAGTGATGTTGCTTTATTTTTTACTACAGAAGTTTACAAAATGCTGTCTATATTGCTGTAGGTTTGCTTATGTGAGACAGGAGGATCTCGTTTTGTCACAGCTCACTGTATGGGAAACATTGTCTCTTGCTACAGAACTCCAACTTCCCAACATATCTTCTATGGAAGAAAGAGATGAATATGTGAATAATCTCCTTTTCAAACTAGGTTTGGTGAGATTCCCTTGTATGTTGCAACTTGTCTTAGTGGCAAAGTCATTGCTGGTTATATATTGGAAATATAGGAATAGTTTTAAATGGGTGTTCTCATTAAACCTTTTTTTCTTCCTAGAAGAATGAATTTTAATTCATATGTTCTGCTCCACTACAGCTATTAATTTTCTATTTTTTGCTTTCCTGTTTTGGTTGCTTGCCTTCCTGCTCCACATGCTTTTTCTGCCTGTCCTTTCAATTTTATGACCGAAAATGTGTTACTCTGGTTAGATAATCCTATATTACTGATATTACTTCCTTTGGCAATGATATGGTTTTTGTTCAAAAGGTCAGTTGTGCTGATACCAATGTTGGTGATGCAAAAGTTCATGGAATTAGTGGTGGTGAAAAGAAACGTTTGTCTATAGCATGTGAATTGCTTGCAAGCTCATTTTGAATATTAAATGTTTTAAGTCTTTTTGTGTATGATTTAATATATATATTTATATGAGACTGATTATTAGTAGCTAATATTTTGGCTTCTTTCCAATTATGTACTGATGTTAAGAGCATTATAAAAAATAATAACAAATTATATATAAAAAAAGAATATTTTAAGGAAAATGTTAGCCACGGTTAAACCGTGGCTATATTTGAGTATTTTTATTCTTTTGTGCCAATTACGTACGGTTGAAACCGTGGCTAATTAGTAAATAAACCGTAACTAAATTAATGTTACCATGGTCATTATAACCGTGGCTAAAATTGGAGCGACGCCATGATTAGTCACGATGTTAGTAACTGTGGTTACATTATTTTTGCCACGGTTTTATTGTAAATTTGCCATGGTTTTAACCGTGGCTAAAGTCCGTTTTTCTGGTAGAGTGCATCAGCAAATACTTAAGTTTATGTACTTCCATTTTTGTTTAATTGTAATATAATTGCTTTGCTAAATGCTTAATTGTTTATTTAATTTAATTTTTTAAGAAGTGGATCATAGATGTAAAATAAAATAAAATACATTTAATTACATTATAATAGGGGTATAAATGTCATTTAGTATAATTCTATTTTCTTTCTTCTCACTTTTCTTTCCAACCAAACAAGAGAAAGAAAATGTTCTCATTTTCTTTCTCTTCTTTTTCTCTTCATCCAAACAATAGTAGAGAAAATGAACTTTTCTCTTCATTTTCTCTTCTCTCTATTTTCTTTCTTTTCATTTTCTCTCTTCCCATTTTCTCTCCACATCCAAACAAAGGGAAAATATATTATGCATAGTATCGATGAACGAAAATATACTACACCTAGACACCACTTGCCTCGGAACTTTATTTTATACCCGTATTCAACATTTCACTTTAAAAACTTTATTCACTATATAAGAATAAAACTGCTTAAACTCCAATCTCAAATTAATATCAAATTTTTAACTTACAATGTTAGATGCATGTCATCTACATAATTTATGTTCTATCTCATGTTTAATATTTGATACTATACACTTATTAAGTCACATTTGAGTTTTCATAATAAAAATTGACTTACTAAATTATTTTATGAGTTGTAAAATTATTTTGATCAAGGATATTACATGTTTGAATAAATAATATATATTCAATTCGCTCATGCAAATGATATTTAATTATCTTCTATGTTCTATATATATATATATGCAACAAAACCATTTCATAGTACTCCATTATTTTCTAGCGCACCAAAAAATATATAAACTTCATTTATTCATAAATCTGACAAACGAAACACGATTCATGGTTCTTTTATATTTTTTATTTTAAAATAAAATATTAATCACTTTTAAAATTATTCAAATTGCTTTCTTTACTTTTTATACCTGGTACTAGTTATTCAAACTTTTCTCATTAAAATTAGAAAAGATGATTTGGATACAAAATTAGAAAAAAATAAAAACATTATATAAAACACTTAGGTAAATTTATTGATCTATTCAAGACTAGGATGTCATAATAAAGCACAAGAAGGAATTCATGTAAAAGTGCAATGCCACTCAAAAACTTCCAATTATCCTTAAACACAAAGTGGTGGATTCGTTTGACACTCTCGCATGGATCACTGTTGCACGTCAGGAGATTCCAAGAGAGTTAGTCTCAGACTTTTCACTAGATCCTTCACAGTTGCATTGTGTTTGCCACTCATCTGCAGCATATATAGCAATTTGCAAAGTCATATTAATGTTCCTTATTTATGTATACAACTAAGTTTGAACTAAATTCTAATTGGGTAATCACATATCATAATTATTCATTAATAATAGACATGAATTGGAATATTAATTTATTCCTTCAAATATATATTGTTGTGTACCTGAGCAACAACGGTGATGTCTAGAACGGAATTTCCAAATGGTAAGACACTATTTGTTACTATGGAGAGATCAAGACTTTTAAGAAGGGTCAATAATTTGAGCATGACACCATTTTGTTTCTTGCAGTGGATGCGGATTAGTACTTCCTTTTCCAAGACTCTAGCTTCAACTTCAGGGAGTGCTACATTGAGTCTTTGGCAATCATCAGAGTTTGTTTTACACGAGGAGACACTGCCTTTGTCATTGTAGAAGTGAGCTTTATTCATGAATGACACTGACTCTACTTTTATCTTCTTGCTGCTTTGATTCTCCAACTCTATTATTCGTTTCTCAAGTTGTTTGACATAAGTGATTGCTTCACTAAGGATTGAGGCCTTGTCAATCTAGACATCAGAGGTCATTTCATTCATGATTTACAAATTAAACAAATATATAAGAAATCTAAAGTTTTTGGTTTTCACCTTTTTCTTAATATGGGCTTTGCCTTAGAATGAAACGTCATTGATTTGCTCATCAAGATTATGAAGTTTAAATCTCATATTAAATTATATGAAATCAAACAATTCAACACTCCAATGAAATAAGAAAAACAAAGAAAAGGAAGCAAATATTTTAAAAATAAACTATCTATTTCTATGTTTTTTTATGAGTAGTGTTATTTAGACACACTTATATAATAAAAAGAATATTTTTAATGTATTTAATTTGTAGCGATGTGCAGACTGACAGCCTAACCTAACCCAAACTTTAATAATAAATGGCAAATCAAACTTATAGAAAACTTCAGAAGGCTAAATTGCTTGACTCAATCCACATTAATAACATGTAAAAACTGGATCCATTGCAAAATAATGTGCAATGCAAGAAATGACTAACCTTCTTCAAGCCAGGAATAGTAGCTGAAAGTGCTATGAATCTCTCGGTGAGTTCCTGTCTCCTTTTTCTCTCGGCTAAGATGTGGTCTAGAGACTCCGAAGAGCTTCTACCCTTCCTTGTTGCTAGGTTGGTCCCTTTTGAGGAACGTGTGCCACCAGTGCCTGCAACTTGGTCACGGTTGGATTGGTGCTTTCGATTATTAGCTTCGCGTGTAGCTGCTGCTACAACGGTGGAGTCATGGAAAGATGGAATGCAGGACGTCATAGGGGAGGTGGCAGTGGCAGGTTTCTCTTGAGCATGTTGGGATACGATGGACTTGGAGCTGTTGCTCTTGGTCAGAATTTTGCCACGTTTGTTGTTGAGGAAATAGCCTGCTGTAGTGTCCTCAAAGGACAAACTGCTGCTACCGTTATTTTTAGTTGGGGGAGAGTGACTGTCACTCTCAGAGGAGAAAGCAGACTGTTGTAGGATCTCTCCAAGAACCAATTCTTCATCATCGAATGAGTTCTTGTGGTGGTGTTGGTTGAAGAAATCACCATCTTCCATTTCCTACAATAGTCATACATACATGTATATAAAGCAATACTACACACACATATAGTTTAACACGTTTGGTGAGTGTGTCGTTTGTTAATAATTATAATTATAATTTACCATATCAAAGAACAAATTCTGCCATGGCACCTCCATTGTTGTTGGGTTTTGGGCACAGCACAAGCAAGAAGAAGAAAATGTTATTGCGGATATGGAGGAAAGGACGAGGAAGTCAAAGATAAAAGACTCTTGTTGAACATGCAACTTTTATTTCCACCGTTTGATTTCACCTAGTGCCACGCGTTGTGCATATCCTTTGGAAATCCAAAGGTGGACCATTGACGTTACTCCCGTGCCCACTTTTCTTTATTGTATTGTCAGTTCATTTGTCCTGTAGTTACTAGCTTAGAATTTTGGCCATTCAATATTTGTTTTTTTTAGTGATGGATTTCAACATATATTAAAAAAAATTAGAATATACAAAACATAGATATGACATTATACGAAAACGATTGATATGATAAAAATTTAAAAAATAATTAAAAAATATATAAATAAAAATATTAAAATATATGATATGATACATATCAAATATTAATATAATAATCATTTTAAAATATTATTACATAGGTCATTATTTTTACCTCTTCTAAGATTACATCATACTTTTTTATTTGGTAAACATTTGTATTTTTAATTGGTGACTTCAGAATTTAAACTTTTGAAATTGTCAATAAAAGTTTCTTAAATTACAATTTATTTTTACTGTGATAAATTATTTTGAGTTTTTTTTTTTTTTAAAAAAAAATATACATATCTCTTCATATTTTTTGTACAATTCCTACAATATTTTCCTTTATAAATATCAAAATAAACGAGGCAAGTAAAATTTTTCAATTAAATAAAAAGAGTATCGACTGCAATAAGCATTAACTTTAGGAGGTTATTGTAATTATCCTTTTTATTACAATTATTTTATGAATTTTGTTAACATGTGTTATAAGGATATATATTAAGAATTAAAAATAATGTTTATTATTTATTAATAATTATTTAAAAATATTAAATATTTTTAAAATTATAAAAATATTAAATATTTACATTTTTTATTTAATATTTTTTTAATTTTTAATTTTTTAACATATACCTCACCATTTTGGATATAAGGGCACATGTTAATACTTTTTGTCGTCTTTTAAATCCTCACCTAACTGCATATTCTAATTGGGTGTAATATTTCACTTCAGAAGAAGAAAAAAAAAACGACACAGACACATTGGCTGTAATTAATATGTAGACACAACTTCTTCTCCAGCTCAGTGTTTACAGTCTTATAAGTTTGGCGTTAATTTTTATAACAAATATTTAAAATTTTATTAAATATATAATAAATATTTAAAAAATCATAAAAATATCAATACCTAATCTAAAAAATATGAGTAGAAATGTACAATATGTTATGGGGAAGTGAGTACGAGTGTCTTTCACAAGGATATGATATGTCTAGCGACTTTACTCAATCAAGTAACCTATAGGCGATAGGCAATAAATGCCTACATTACATCACGAATACATATTCCTTTTAGGGAAATGTCTTACCACAAGTGATTTAAGTGGCATTGTCTTAATGGATACATCTTAATTGTAAAGTTGATTTAACTGTAAAGATTAATTATTAATTACTTATATAATAAGTTAAATTTTTATAATTACAATTACAATTTTGATATTTTTATAATTAATAATACATACATTTTTTTTATATTTCTCTTAATATTATTTATTATATTTATTTTTTTATATCATTTTCTTTCATTAAATCTAACATTCTTAAAAAGAAAGTATCAATAATACATACACTTCTAAAAAGAATGTATGATAATTAGAGATATATGATAATCTTTTTCCTTTCAATTAACTCTCTAAGCAATAAATTTTTAGAATTTTAATTATATAATCATGTATCACCATTTCCCAACCTTCATCTTCCCCAAAATCAATAGGTGAGTATTGAGTTTTCTATCACAAATTTCATTTGAGATTTTTTAGTAGCTTTTTTGAATTAATCTACGCAATAAACCTTACAGTGATTAAGATGATCAAAGTTCATAATTTAGATCTCTGTTTTTGGATGCTTTGAGATTAATAGAAGTAAATCTGTTTTGGAGAAGATAAATATATTTGTTAGTATTCGTTGATGACATAACGGAAGATCTGACAAGTGTTCTCTATTTTCAACCAATGTTTTCTCTTCGCAGACAATTACGATAACGATTCCAGTCTCCGACTACCATTCAATAAGGTCTATGTCCAACATTCTGGCGATTTTCCATCGCCAATATCATTAGAGGCTTTGGAATCGGACGGAGCGCCAAAAGGGTTGTACTGCGAGTGGACCCCAAAGACGACGGTGAAGAGCAACTCGACACAGCTCTTGAAGTTATGGAGGTTCTGAGACCTGAAGCTTCACAATAACAACAAAGGCCAAGGACGCTTCTGTTTTCTTTAACCCGCTGCCGACAAAGTAGGAGAAGGCGAGCTCTGACAAGGAGAGATGCGTCGTGGCGAATAAGATGAAGGGGGAAATGACGTTGTGAAATTAGAAAATTATTTAATATTTAATATTAACTACAAAATTTAAATTTATAAAGTATTAAGTTTAATTTCATAATTTAAAATTTAATTTTTATATAATGTTTATTGTATTTTGCAAAATTATAAATTAAAATTCTAATCCATATATCTATTGTTTATCTATTATTATTAGAAAGGTGATTCCTTAATTTGGTGTTTAATTTTTGTTTGTTTTATTATTATTATTATTATTATTATTATTATTATTATTATTATTATTATTATTAATTACTTATTTAAAAATTTAAAGATAAATATAAAATAGGATAAAGTTATAATTATATCTTATTACTCATTTAAAGATTGAAGGATAAATATAAAAAAATTTAAAAGTGTAATATAACACACAATAAATTATTAATTTTATTAAGTATTAATTATTAATTTTATAAAATAATATTTTGTTTGCCAATAATAACTCATAATCATTATTTATAAAGCGTAATATAACATAAAATAAATACTAAGAAGATTTTTAAGTATTAAGTATCAAACTAAGTAGACTATGAGAGTGATTATCAAACTAATTTCACAAGCTTGTATTGGTCATTTAATTAGATTAATAAGTAAATTATTGAGTAGTAAGTATTAATTATATAGAATAAGATTAATTGGTCTTTCCTTAACCATGGATTATACTCTTTGTCATTAATTATAGACTATGAACCTTTCCTTATACATGGATAATACAATTGATCATTAAACATGGACAATGAGTCTTTCCTTCAGCATGAATTATACTATTAATCACTAATAACAGAGTACGGGCCTTTGCTTAAGCATGGATAATACAATTAATCACTAAAAATGACAATGAGTCTTTCCTTAATCATTAATCATTAACTATCGGTATTTCCTTAAGTACGAATAATACAATTAGTCAGTAATAATGAATAATGAGTCTTTTCTTTATTACGAATTATACTATTAGTAACTAATCATCGACAATGATTTTTTTCTTAACCATGTATTATAATATTAATCATTAATAATAGATTATGAGTCTTTCCTTAAGCATGAATAATATAATTAGTCACTAATCATAGACAATAGGCTTTTCTTTAAGTATGAATTATACTATTAGTCACTAATCATGGACATCCTTAAGCTTGGATTATACTATTAATCACTAAACATGGAGAAGGGGCCTTCCCTTAAGTATAGATTATATTATTAGTCACTAATCATGAACAATGGGTCTTTCCTTAACCATTGATTATAATATTAGTCACTAATAATATATTATGAGTCTTTTTTTAAGCATAAATAATACAATTAGTTACTAATCATGGACAATGAATTTTTTCATAAGCATGGATTATACTGTTAGTTACTAATCATGAACATCTTTAAGCATGAATTATGCTATTAATCATCACTAATCATGGACTATGGACATGATTATTGACTAATTGTATTATCCTTGCTTAAGCAAATGCCTATTTACCATGATTATTGACTGCTACTATAACCTGTGCTTAAAGAAAAACCCAATGCATGGATTAGTGACTAATTGTATTATCGATGCTTTAGGAAAGGCTAATGATTATGCTATTAATCACTAAACATGGATAAGGAGTATTTTCTTAAGTGTGGATTATACTATTAATTAGTCACTAATAATGGACAATGGACCTTTCTTTAAACGTGGATTATAATATTAGTCATTAATCATAAACTATGGATCTTTCCTTAAGCATGAATAATACAAATAGTCACTAATCATGGATAATGAACTTTTCATTAAGCATGAATTATACTATTAGTCATTAATCACAAATATCCTTAAGCATAGATTATGCTATTAATCACTAAAAATAGACAAGGAACCTTTCTTTAATCATGAATTATACTATTAATCATTAATTATAAATTATGGATATGATTAGTGACTAATTGTATTATATCTGCTTAAGCAAATGGCCATTGTCCATTATTATTGACTACTAGTATAATCAATGCTTAAAGAAAGATCTCATGCATGATTAGTGACTAATTATATTATCCAAACTTAAGGAATTGAAAAACTCATTATCCTTGAATTGTGAGTACTAATGTAATCCATGATTTAGGAAAGACCCAACGTTAATTATTAGTGACTAATTGTATAATTTATGCTTAAAGAAAAACTCAATATTCATTATTAGTGACTATTTGTAGTATCCATGCTTAAGGAAAGACTCAATGCCTATGATTAGTGATTAATTATAATTATAAACTATTTTTTATATAAAATTCTTTTATACAAAAAGAAAGAAACTAGAGAGAAGAGTAAAATAGATAGAAAAAGTATATTTTCTCCATGTATGTTTGGATGAATAGAAAATAAGAGAAAAGAATATGAAAGTTGGGTAAAAAATGAAGAGAAGCAAATAGAAAATTATGCAAAATAACATATATATTCTTATTTTTATATAATGAAATTGAAATTTTTTATTTATTTTATATCTCTAAATTAAACGCATTATTTTGCAAATTGTATAAATTACTACATTTTATATTAAATATTAATTTAAAATTTAATTCATTAATATATTAATTATGAGAATTAATTTAAAATCTTTTGTTAATAAAAATATTTAACACTAATTATTTATGATATTTTGTCTAGAGCCCAAGTAGAAAAATAAGCTGAAAATTTATTTCATAATGATATTACATAAAGATATAGTATAACAAGTTTTCAAAAATTATGGGTCCATCATTTTTACACATGTCACATATTTAATAATGTGTCAGTTGTGGGACTTAAACCACCAAAAGGTACTTGTTGTACCAGATAACTCACCTTTTTTCTATGGTGGATGTGGAGTCATAGAAAAATCAATAAACTTTATTTGTTAAATAATTCTAAGCCAATTATTTGCATTCGTTGCAAGTGTAAAGATTATCTTTATGAATTTTTTAGTTTTAATATGAATAACTTATTTTTAATCAAATTGAAGAGATAAATTAGTCAAGTTATACACAAATTGATCCAAATATCTATTAAGCATCAGAAAAAAAAAAACAATGGTGAGAAACCAATTCTGACTTCTGACACTGAACTAAAAGTAACTTTTATATTTAACTAGTCGGAGACCTGTGCAATGCACAGGTGTATCTAATTTACTTTGTGTACGTTTTAAATATTTTTAATGATTATTTAATAAGATTATTTTAATTAAAGTTATTGTGAATCATCTTTAATTGTGAAAATTAGACTATTAAAATTGATAGATTTAGAATGTATAAAATTGTAGATAAACTTTTATTTCTTTTTTTTATAAAAGAATATTTTAGAGGAAAAAACTTGAGAAAATTCACACATTATATAAACACATAAATTGATTTTAATCTTATCAACCACAAAAATTTATAGTTAGAAGAAAATGGGATGAAACTAAGCAAGTCATAAATAAAAGGGGTAGTGTCCTGCCGGAGGCAATATGTTGAGGAGAACTTCTATTAATCGCGACCAAATTCGAGAGATTAGGCTTCCATACCTAGCCTTTTTCTAACAAAAATAAATAAATAAAGGAGTAGTGTTTAAAAATGACTAATTAAGCCAAAACAGAAATGAAGTATCCAAAAACAATTTTCATTACCACACTTGTGTAAGTTCAATATATATATATATATATGCTTAAGTCAAAATGGCCCACCATAATCTTATATTATGTTAGTAGTCTCTGCAAATTCATGAACCTAAGGCATAGTCAAAATGAAGTTTATGCAACTAAGGGAAGCAAAAAACATTTATAAGTGTCACACATGCAGAATATGTTATGGCTCTTCTTTCTTAATCTCTTGAAGAAACTTTGGTGGTGGCGTATCTAAAATATTGAAATCTTCACTATGAAGGAACTGTGGCATTTCTGGACGACTGATATACTTTGGAAACTTTGTGGATGACATTTCTTCAGCAACCATTTGAGGAGAACATGCATATACCAACCTAAAATCTGGCGCTATGCACTTCAAAGGTCAGACTTTTGCACAATCTTATCATAATTTGCTAATTGACCTATGACATCCGCAATAAGTTTAATAAGATAATAAGATATAGGTGTAGGGCAAGTATAACTGTAATAATAGTAAAATAGCTAAGAATATTTTAATAATATTTATTGCAAACTTAAACTTACCTATTAAGTAATTTTCTGATTCACTTCCACTAAGTACACTCTCTATAGTCACTCAGTCACAATGGCAACTTGGTAATTGTGTTGAGTTCAATGTTGTCCACAGCAGTTGTCTCTTGGAAGCTAAGTTTCTATTCATGCTTACTGCTTCTATATTTTGCATCATTCCTTTTCACCTTGAAATTTTCCATGATGTAGCAACTTCCCTCTTTGAGAAGTGCTTTGAACTTGTTAAGGTGCCCTGAATACAACAATGCTTGTATTTTCCTAGCTGCAATAAAAAAAAAAGAAGTAAGGTTATGCATTAACTATGATGACATGAAATTGTGAAACAAAAATTGTAGATAAGGAATTTAAGTTAATCATAATTAAATAGTTGGAAAGGTGAAATTGAAACCTTATAAAAAAAACATGTGAAGGCTTTGAACGTTGTTTCTAGTTTGAAAACTTCATAACTTCCCATATATTGATGATCCGCACATTGAGTCTCCATGATTCTTTATCATCATTTATATTAGCAATCCAGTCAAAAGGTAGGGCCATATCTTTAGTTTCCTACCGGAGAGAAAAATAAACCAAAATGAAGTGAAAAATAAAAAAGAAAATTGCTTCCAGAAAAATTGAGACATTACTAAAAGAATGCTAAATTAATAAAAATGCAATATATTGAAGAATCTCAACAACAATCATAATTATTCAATAACAATAAATATATACTTCTATTGACTTACCTATTAAACATTTTTAAAAATCTCTTTAAAACCAACATTATTTGTGATGTTTGAATGTTGTTTTTCTTTATCAAGAATCAAAATTTTCAATCCATTCTTGTTTGTGACTCTTGATACCGCAACATATAATTGACCATGAGAAAAAACAGGTTTTAGGAGATATAAACTAATATTTTTCAAGCATTGGTCTTGACTCTTGTTTATTGTCATCGCAAAAGAGACAATCAAAGGATATTGTTTCCTTGTGAACTTGAAAGGCAATTGGTTGTCTGAAGGAGATAGAACCATCCTAGGAATAAAGACTTTATTTCAAAGGTAGGTTCCTGATATTATCTCCGCTCCTACAACATGGTTGGCGAACTGTGTTATTCTTAATCTCGTCCCATTGACAAGACCAGCTGATTGGTCAATATTTCTCATCATCATCATTGGGACACCAACTTTGAGTTTCAAAATATGGTTTGGAAGTCCAGAAGTGGAGATGCTCTTTAAAAATTCACTCGAAGACATGAATTATGGATAGTCAGTATTACTATCTGAATTAGAAACAGTGTCTAAACTCAAGTATGTCTTCTCTTCTCCTGGAATGAGTGATAGCATGTAGTCATTAACACTTTCCACAATATGCAGAGTTGGAGCTAGTATAGTTTTATTTTGAAGATGTTCTATGTCAAACAAATTCTCCAACAAATTAGAATATGTACTCTCAACTATGGCAGCAATAGGATCAACATAATCCTTAAGTAGCAATTCATCGAGGATTTGAATTTCTGTCTCACCATCACTTGGTTCCCCAATGTTACCATCTCCAATATCTAAGACCCTTTGAGAAAATTGCTTCAATTGATTTATATCTTGCTCTTCACTGGTGGTTTGCAATCTCATATTCTTAGTAAGCCTTAGAATATGAAATCGGTTCCATAAGCAAGATGAATTAATGGATGAGAATACTATATCAGATCTGCTTCCTCTAGCAATTACTGGTAGGATTTGTCAAAAGTCTTACTTTGCCACCAAACGGTTGATGTGCTCTATCTGGACATGCAAACCGAAGAACATCTTTCAAAGTGCGGTTAAGTGCTTCCAAACAGTGTTTATGAACCATAAATGCCTCATCCCAAATGATAAGCTTTGACTTGGCTATTAATTGTGCTAACTGGCTACCTTGTTCTATCCTGCAACTTGACTGTTCAGTGATGGGTATAAGAATGGCAAATCTAGAGTGGGCAGTTCTGCCACCAGGCAATAGTATAGATGCTATACCGCTAGTCGCAACCGTCAAGACAATATCACCCTAAGAGTGCAATCCAGAAGTTAAGGCTTTCCATACATGTGTTTTACCTGTACCTCCATGTCCATATAGAAAGAAAAGCCCTCCAGAGTCTTTTGTAACAGCATCCATTATAGTGTCATAAACAACCTTTTGCTCCACATTCAATGATGTCATGAGTTTTTCGTGTTCCAGTGAGAGTTCTTCCTTATTATAATTCAATTCAGATTGAATTAGAATGTTTTGAAACTCAGAATGAGGAAAGTTTTTCGGAAACGGCATTGGTGGATAATGACGGATGCTTCGTCTATTTAACTTCATGAGCTTTCCTATTTCTTTAAGTGCAAGATTCTTCAATTGTTGATCATCCATATGCATTCTTAATATTTAAAATATATTCGGAAAAATATTTAGTGAAATGAATTTTTATTGTGAGAGGGTAAAAAATATAAATATTGACTATACAATTATATATAAATAATTAAAATTAAAAATTACTTAAAAATTATGTGACCACTTAAACAATAAATATTCATTTCACCATATCCACTATATATATATATATGGAAATCAAATGGTTTTGACAAAGTCTATATAGTATTTGTAAATATAAAGCATAGATCCATATAAAAATATTATGTCCCTACACAACAACACAATATTTAAAATATACAAAATGGAGGAAATTAATTTGTTTGACAGCCCATATAGAAAATATTTAATACATAGCATAGAATCATGTAAAATAATTATATCCATAAATAGTAACAGAAAATTAAAATATGAGTATTGTTTTAAGTTTTTAGTACATATTAGTAAGGGTGTTCGCTGGGTGAGTTGAGTGAGTTCAGTAGCATTTTTGGATCCGACCCGCTCACCAGAGCTAGCAATGGGTTGGGTTGGATTGAGTTGGGTCGAGGAGATTTTATCGCTCAACTCAACCCGACCTTACCCACTCAAGAATGGGTTGGATTGAATCAAACTTGTGGGTCTGACATTTTTTTAAAAATTATATTCCTTAAAAAAGAAAGTCAAAATATAAAATCAAATAAATTAACACTATAAGTCTCAATATCAAATATAATAGATCTCAATTTAATAAACTAACACCTTAAGTCTCAATCTCAAACATAATAAGTCTCAATCTACCAAATTAACATTACAAGTCTCAACTGACCTTACTCCAACATAATAGGTCTCAATCTCAAATAAACTAAACACCATAAGTCAATAACAACTGACAAGTCTTACTAAATTTGGAATAAACTAAACAAAATTATTCATAACCCAAATACTTGTAAGAAAACTTCCTCTACCCTGCTTTTGTTCTCCAGCTTTTTTGAAATGCACTATAGGTTTATTACCATTTAAATTTTCCTAGTAAGTAGAGAATCTCTTTTAAGATCTTTCATCCAATTATGAAATGTTAGTAAAATAAGTATATTATTTTATTTGAGTTATTTATTCCCTTTAATTGGTTTATAAACAAATATATGCAATCCACAATTTTAATTCTATGTTTATTGTGTTCTTTAATCCTTTCAGAGAATTTGTTCTTAAAAACGCGAGTCAATGTTATAAATAAACTAAACAAATCTTACTAAGTTAACATAAATCTAAAATAAACTAAAACAAGCTAATATGTCTTAAAAGTTATAAATAATAAATCACATTAACTAATTGAAGTCAACGTCATCACATATAAAATATGGATTGACATAATCATTTATTCCATTCTTAATTTTTTCATTATACTCTTTGTCATCTAAGCGATCAGTTAAATTTTCATTGCATTAGTCTGTCAAATACTTTATGAATTTCTAATCACTATTTTCTTGGTCATATTCTCAATGTGATTACAATGCCTACATCTAAACTTAATTGACTGTATAGAAAAGTCGTGAGAAAAATAACATAAATTGCCACTATGACTAAATGACTTTTACAAAAAAAAAAAAAACCTACTTGGGTAGGTTGAGTTTGCAATCAATCCTTTCTAAACTCGTCACCCGACCCATACCTTGCGAGTTGGAATGTTTTCTAACCTGACCCAACCCGTGAATCCAACCTAATCCACATTTTGTGAATTGGGTTGAATCCAAACCCGTGGGTTCATGGGTTGAACAAACCCGTTGAACACCCTTACATACCAGGGAGATTGTTAATTCATCTTTGCTCATACAATGAGTCTTCTAAAGCATCACACAAACTCAGGTGTTGACATACTATTTGAGATCAGAATTGTAACAAACAAAGACCTAAGATACTTGCCAGTACATGATTGAGCAGCTTCTGTGATTGCATGAATATACTCATTATCATCATTGAGTTAGCCAAGAGCCGAACAAGCTTCTTTAAAAGTTGGGTGGAGAACTCCATTCACAGTGCGAATATCCTCATATGATTTTGCCCCCTTGATATGTAATAACATCAATCTCATATAGAATAATTCTCCTCTTGAAGGAAGAACAAAATGCAATATGCCAATCACATACCCTCGCTTCCTTGGGCACCACATACGGTCTTTTGCATTCCAAATCAAGAGTAGGGCTTGTATCTGGTCTAGATCCATTAGGAATATGCAAAGGAGTGCCTAATCATCAATTCAAATGAAATATGTTACAGAATCCTTAACAAAATAAAGAAATATCATCAAATCAGAAAGTTAAAAGTCAAAGTACACTTGTTTAAATTTAAATATTATACTTATGCCTTACTGGTATCAAAATTTTGATGCGATACATTTTTGCCCAAGCTGAGTTTTCCTTTTAACCAAGGTGAGTTTTCCTTGCCTTGTGCTCGTTGAGATGACTCCATAGAAACAAAATGTTTACTTTGAAGCACATATATACCTGGTGGAAGAGATGCACTCTTTTTCCCAACAGATGGAGTAATATGAACAGGATTGTCTAAGCCATTCAAAGTGCTAGAAGTAATATCAACCATTGGATTGTTATCATCTTTTTTAGGGAGCTTTCTCTTCATCCTTGTGAAAACACATTAACTCAAGAAGTGTGGACAAATTATAAGTCAAGGAACATTAACTCAGAATGATTTCACAAAACTCAGCACCTAACAAAAACAAAGAAATAAATTAGCAAACTACTCAACATAAAGCATAACAAAACACACACAAAAGAAAAAATCACTGGGTTTCCAACAAAAGAAAAAAGCAATTAAAAATTACAGGTATGTTATAGCTCAAGTTTGTAAATCTGAAAGGTATGTATAACGGCCAGCATGATCTCCCATCCTTATATGCTCAACAAAAGAATGAAGTTACAATGAGAACCAAGGCTCACAAAGCTATGTCCAACAGCAAGCGTGATCTCCCAAATCTAATTTACACTCTCAATCCTTCAAACTCTATCTTATTGCAGTCCTCACAAAGTGGAAAAACATGTAATCAAATATAATTTAACTAACTAATATAATTCAAACCAAGCAGCAAAAAAATTAACCAAATCAGAGAGCTTTCCTATGACAATTTTGGCAATGAAATGAGGGTTCCTTCATGACTGAGAAAGAAAAGTGAGTGAGGAATGAAACATTCACGAAAAGGTTATCCACATCCTGCCACCGACTAATTATAGCCAAACAGGACAGCTTTTTTTTTTATCTTGAATAATAGTGAAATTAAGCAATATGCAGTAAATTTTTTTTAAAAAAAAGAACATGCAGAAAGGAGATTAGTGCAAGAAAGAGTTCGGAAGGGATTATTACCTTAAGCCATTTGTGTTGGACAAAAAAAGTGTTTTTATCACCATCTACCTCTCTAGCTCACTCCAATGGGTGAAATAAAAATCAACTATTGAGATACAATGCAACAATCAAAGGATAAATTCAGTTATTCATAAATTGATTTAAAAAATAAAACAGGAAAGAGTAGAGTTTTTAACAATTACTCAGAGGCAGCAATTGAAAAATGCAACTAACTTTCATGTTGCCATAGTCGAAACACTCATTACTCAGGCAGACTAAAGAATGGTTTAGACTTGCCAAATGAAGTGAAGGGTATATTAGTCCTACCAATCAGGTTTCCAATTTTAAAGTGATGGTGTTCTTCAATGGGTTATTCAACAATAAAGAGCATGGTTGTTTACCATTTTGGTCTTTTTAGTGTTCCCTTAGTGAAGAATCGAATCTAGCATACTAATGAAAATATATTAATGTATTACATGTCTAGGAAGCCATATACAATTGGAAAATGGGAAAAGACTATAACAATTTTAGAAATGGTTCATACATAAAGGAGATAATACTGAACTTACCTGTGAATGAACGGAGTTGTGGAAAAAATACTAAATTAGAGAGACGGGTCAGAGAAGAAACAAAAATAAAATAATGAAGATAAAGTGAAGCGGATGCATTAAATGCATCTCATTAAGAATGATCGTCACTTGTTTCAAACCATCTCTCATGTGTTGATGCAATAAAATATATTAGAAGTAATTTTGATCTAATGGCCAAAACATATTTTCAATGTGTAATCTAAGGGTGTAAAATTCATCCCGCCAAAATGGAAAGAAAAAGGAAGGGGAAGATTATTAAATATATATAGATTATGGCTTTTGTGGCGGGTACATCGTTTAAAATGTGCATTACTTTATAATATTATCTTAAAATATTTTGTATTTTTTAATTTTTATAAAGTATGTAATTTTAATGTATAATTTTATCTTATTAAAATTAAGGAAAAAAAAAAGAACTTTACATTGTGTATATAAAAAATTGTAATTTATTTTTTTTATATATAAGAGATATAAAAGATATACTTTTCATAAAAACATTGTTACAATATTTTTTATTAAAATAAAAAATTATTTAATTAATGAATGTTATAAAATTTATAGGTTCATAATTTATTTTATGATGTACTGTAATAAACCCATGATGAAAGAGTGATAACCATGGTTGTAGAATTGCATTCATGATTAATATGAAAAAACACAACAATTGCTTTTATCTGATGTACTGTAATAAATCCATGATGAATGAGTGATAACCATAGTTGTAGAATTGCGTTCATGATTAATATGAATAAAAAAACAATAATTGCTTATATGATTTAAATATATGCATAATTTGAACCATTTAAATAATATATATATAGAAAGCATATATCATATAAGAAGACTTGTTTATTTAAACAATGGCTAGGAATAGAATTTGGATTTAATGAGTCACGTGACCCATATATATGGACATTAATTGTTAGACTTTATTGTATAGATTTATTTTTTTTATTATACAGATTTATTTTCTTTATTGTACAGATTTATTCTTTTATTCTCATTATTAGAGTAGATTTGATTCTTGTATTATGACATATTTGTTTCCTATAATTTAGCTCTATTTTAGGCAAGTCATTATTGTCATAAACCTATATAATATAAATCATACCTGTGCAATATTATCAAGAAATAATATTCAGAAATATTCTGTCTCTTTCAAGTTCTTTCAAGTTGGTATCAAAGCTCCCGATCTGGGAGTCTCTGTTGTTTCCACTGCGATCAGCCTTCATTGCTGATCGAACCAGCCTTCATTGCTGGATTTTTTTGGCGGCCTTCATTGCTGCCTCAATTAGATCAGATATGCCTCTAGACTCAAATGTGAGTGATGAAGTTCCAGCCCTTAGTAAAAATGAGCTGGAGCGCTTGCGGACTCTCATTGACTCTCTCAGTAAGCCTTCTGGCTCTTGTTCTCTAACCATGACTGGTAAGAATTTTTGTTTTCAATCGTTCAATGCTTTTGGTACTGAGAATTTATGGATTTTGGACTCTGGTGCTACTGATCATATGACCTTTTATTCACCACCTCTATTATCTTATCAACCTTCTTCTAGTAAGCATTATATAACCGTAGCTGATGGCTCTCAAACCTCAGTTGCGGGTTCTGGTACTATTACACTCCAAATTCTCTCTACACTTAAACAATGTGCTTCATGTTCCTAAGCTTTCCAATAATTTGATTTCCATTCATAAACTTATTAAAGACAATAATTGTGCTGTAACCTTTTTTCATTCTCATTGTGTCTTTCAGGATCTTGTCACGGGGAGGACGATTGGAGTTGCTAAGGAACAGGGAGGGTTGTACTATTTCCTTAATATGCCAGCTAATGGTGGTCCTGATCAGAAGTTGCTTCTTTCCTGTCATAAGTCCAGTTCTGAGTCTATTGCTGCTCAAATTTGGCTACAACACAAGCGTTTGGGACATCCTTCATTTTCTTTGCTTAAGGCTATGTTTCCGTCTTTATTTTTAAAAGAATCCATTGAGTCTTTTCATTGTGATATTTGTGAGTTGGCCAAACACCATCATGTAACCTTTTCACCTAGTTCTAATAAAAGTGTTGAGCCTTTTGCACTTATCCACTCTGATGTTTGGGGTCCTGCATCTATCTCTAATATTTCAGGCACTAAATGGTTTATTTCTTTCATTGATGATTGTACTCGGGTAACTTGGCTTTTTCTAATGAAAGATAAATCAGAGGTGTTTCAATTGTTTGTCCACTTTTACCACATGATTCAAACCCAATTTGGAAAATCCATTAAGCGTTTGCGTTCTGATAATGGTAAAGAGTATGTTAACCAAAATTTCTCTACATTTATTAAAAAGCATGGCATTGTGCATGAACTTACATGTGTTGATACTCCTCAGCAAAATGGTGTTGCCGAAAGGAAAAATCGTCATTTACTTGAAATCACTAGAGCCTTACTATTTCAAATGTCTGTTCCTAACTCATACGGGGGAGGCTATGCTAACTGCTACATATTTAATCAATCGGTTACCATCTCGTGTCTTGGGTAATGTAAGTCCTGTCCAACTAATGACCTCTCACTTTCCATCTATTCCTATTATGCAGAGTTTACAGTCTCGTGTCTTTGGTTGTGTGACTTTTGTTCATGTACATCGCCAACATCGCAACAAACTTGATCCTCGTGCTGTCAAATGTGTTTTTCTGGGTTATGCTCCTAACAAAAAGGGGTACAAATGCTATCACCCTTCAAGTCGTCATTTTTTTTGTCTCCATGGATGTCACTTTTCATGAAACAGAATCCTTCTTTACTCGTCCTCAGCTTCAGGGGGAGAACACTCAGGAAGCTGAGGCTGAGTTCTTCTTGCCTGGGCCCTTCCTTCCTTTACCATCTGACTCTATACAGGAATTAGCATCTTCTTCTGGCACCCCACTTGAACTGGCCCAACAGCAACTTCAGACGTCCGAACCAACGGTAAGTACTAAAGATACAAGTTTTCCTATCTCTGAACTTCCTATTTTTGAACCTAACCCAGATAATACTATTCCTGAACCTGTTAACATGTCTTTGAATAATTGTGAACCTGTCCTAGATGACTTACCCATTGCATTAAGGAAAGGGAAAAGGTATTGTCCCAATCCAAAGTACCCTATTTCTCAATTTGTCTCTTCTAAACATCTTTCAATGCAGCACCAGAGTTTCATTTCAGCCATAGATTCTATTAAAATCCCAACATCAGTACATGAAGCATTGAAGGATAAGAACTGGATTCAAGCCATGAATGAGGAGATGAGTGCATTGGAAAGGAATGGAACATGGGAGATTGTTGAAAGGCCAGGTGACAAAAGGCCAGTTGGGTGTCGATGGATATATACTTTGAAATATCGGTCTGATGGTACACTAGACCGGTATAAAGCAAGGTTGGTGGCAAAGGGATACACTCAGACTTATGGAATTGACTATGAGGAGACATTTGCGCCAGTAGCCAAGATGAATACTGTAAGGATCTTACTCTCCCTTGCTGCTCACTTTGGGTGGGAATTACACCAGATTCGATGTTAAAAATGCTTTTCTTTATGGAGACTTAGAGGAGGAAGTTTATATGAAAATTCCCCTGGATATGATTCCACTAATGGAAGGAACAAGGTGTGCAGGTTAAAGAAGGCGTTATACGGGTTAAAGCAGTCTCCCCGTGCTTGGTTTGGAAGATTCACCAAAACAATGGTGTCCCTGGGTTACAAACAAAGTCAAGGTGATCATACTCTCTTTTTTAAACATTCACAAGAAGGTAAACTCACAGTTTTGCTTGTGTATGTTGATGACATCATTATATCAGGTGATGACTTAGTTGAGAAGCAACTCCTAAAGGAGAAATTAGCTGCTGAGTTCAAAATGAAAGATCTTGGAAGACTAAAGTACTTCCTTGGAATTGAAGTTGCCTACTCTAAGCAAGGTATTTTCATTTCACAAATAAAATATGTCTTAGATCTTCTCAAAGAAACTGGAAAACTCGGGTGTAAGCCAACTGGTGTACCAATTGAGCAGAATCACAAAATAAGAAATGATGAAGAGAGTCCCAAGGTAGATAAATCTCAATATCAGAGGCTAGTTGGGAAACTGATATACCTGGCACATACCAGACATGATCTAGCATATCTTTGTCAGTATTGTTAGTCAATTCATGCATGATCCGAGGGAGAGACACATGCAGGCCGTGGATCAAATTCTACAATATCTTAAAACCACCCTTGGAAGAGGACTACTATTTAAAAAAGGGGGAAACCTGTCCATGGAAGTGTATACGGATGCTGACTATGCAGGTTCGGTTATTGACAGGAGGTCGACATCATGTTATTGTATGTTTCTAGGTGGAAATCTAGTAACATGGAGAAGTAAGAAACAAAACGTAGTGGCACGGTCAAGTGCAGAAGCTGAGTTTCGAGTTATGGCACAAGGAGTTTGTGAGTTGCTATGGATGAAGATCATACTAGATGACTTGAGAATAAAGTATGAAGCACCTATGAAGCTGTTTTGTGATAACAAATCAGCCATTAGCATTGCCCATAATCCTGTTCAATATGACAGGACAAAGCACATTGAAATAGACCGACACTTTATCAAGGAAAAATTGGATAGTGGGCTCATAGCCACAACATACGTTCCTTCTAGACATCAGTTGGCAGATGTGTTAACTAAGGGACTACCTACAGAGCACTTTCAAGATCTTACTGGCAAGCTGGGAATGATAGATATCCATTCACCAGTTTGAGGGGGAATGTTAGACTTTATTGTACAGATTTATTTTCTTTATTGTACAGATTTATTTTCTTTATTGTACAGATTTATTCTTTTATTCTCATTATTAGGGTAGATTTGATTCTTGTACTATGACATATTTGTTTCCTGTAATTTAGCTCTATTTTAGGTAAGTCATTATTGTCATAAACCTATATAATGTAAATCATACCTGTGCAATATTATCAAGAAATAATATTCAAAAATATTCTGTCTCTTTCAAGTTCTTTCAAATTTAATAAAATAAATTTCGATGAATGCAAAACTAAATGTAAGGCATTGGGAGGCTTAACTTGCTCCCATCCTAAATGATAATGATAGATAGACACCAACCTGAATCGAGATTTAAATAAAATAAACAAATTTGACCAATAAGTCTACGTCATAAAATCTAAAAGTAAAAAATTAAAATTATAAGATATTTTATAATTTATTTCAAAATAAATTATATAAGTATAAAAATTATTATCATAATATATATAAGATATTAATTTAAGCCAATAAATTTTATAATTTATACTTAATTTTAAAAATGATTATACAACTCAAAACATTATATAACATTGAAATGAGTTAGACAAACTTAAAATATAACTCAATTAAGACCATAAGATGCATTATGTCTAATTTTCAAAATCTAATTAATAATATTTTAAAAATTAGATTAAACTGACTTATTAAATTATGAATTAATTATATTTTCAATTAAAATATTTTTTTCATTTAATTACAATTTAATCACAATTCAAAAACAAATTTAACTAACTAAATCAATTAAACCATAACTCAAAAACCTTATCACTTCACTCTCTAGTTTGCTTTAAAAGCATTGCCAACTGACCAATTTCAACTTAATTAACTTTAGTTCGAATTGAATTATCTGCCTATATTGGGTCCTAAGCAACCCTGATTTGATCTTGGGACATGTGCGGCCTCTAGCTATCTAGTGACTAATGACTCTCTCATTTATTGCAGAAGCAAAACATATCATACTGCTTATCATTCCCATGCATTGTAAGTGTTAATATGTTATTTTATTCTTATAATATGATTTTTTGGAGTTTACCAAAAAAAACACTAGGTCATTATTTATAACTTAATAATACACGTCAATAAATAAAGTGTTTTCACAAAAAAAAGTATTGAAATTTGTTCAAACAAAAATATGTATTTTTTTAAAGAAATCATATTTACATTTTATCTTGCATGATAGTCACAATAATAATTTCAACTATTTTTTAAAGAGCATATAAATTATTTATTCTTTAAAATTATAAGTTATGCTTTGGAAATATTAATTAGTTTTATCTAAATATATAGTTGTTGTTGCGAAAAAAACAAAAGTTAACTTCTACTAATAAAGTAAAAACAAAATTTCACACTTCTAACGTTATTCTAATATAATATAAACTTCGCGTTAAAAGCTCACAAAAAGAAAAACTTACCTTGAAGAACTTAAAATCTAATTAATTACAAGTGAAAAAACTAAGATACAATAAAGTAACTTGTATTATGAAATACAAAAGTAAAGAAATTTGCATAAAGTAAATACAAAAGTTGTAAAGAAAGGTTGTAAATGTGTTGAAAATATAAAAGAAAGTGTTAAAGGATTGAAATTGTAAAAGAAAAAGTATAAAAAGCTAGAAAATAAAGATAAACTACAACGAAAATAGATAATTTTTTGTAATTCATTGGGGGTCTCCTTCTTCATAGCTTTAGTATCCTATTTATAGAGTTGGAGTTAAGAAAACCGCAATTTCTGCATGCCTTCGAGCTTCTAAGCTCACTTTCCTAAAAATTAGAAACATGTTATTTAGTTATTCAATCTCCTCAGTGGTTTTAGGTCATGAAACAGCTATTCAACATGTTTTCACCTAGTTTTAGTGAAAAAAATGTAAAATATGACCTCATTTGTAGGTTCAAATGTGGACAACAATTAACAAATCTCACTTCCTAAATTTTAGGCACCCATTTCTCCATCTCCTTTTATCTTAAGTTTTGACTTGCCAAACATCATTTAGTTTTGTTTCAAACTCTCAAGCTCATCCTTTTAACAACTTTTAATCCAATGGGTAGCATTTCTAGTTAAGTCGTGTTTACTTTTAGCCCATGTGCGTAGCGTTCATTCTGGAAGTCCAGGCCAATAATTTTGGCTTCCAACAATAGTATTCAATTTACTTATCTTAAAATTATGAGAAAAAACTTAACCTATTTTGAGAATTATTAATGAGGTTTATTGAGCTCAACTCACTCAAGTTTCATCTAAATTAAGTTGGTTTTCAATGTGTCTCTCTTTAAATAATAAGAAAACGAAAATTTTAATCTAATTAAAAAATTATTAATGACATTTATTCACTTCAAATCAATTTTACTATGTGTAATATATATAGATAGATTGGAGTTTATAAAATAAAAATATTATATTATATAAGTAGTATTTTTTGTATGAAAATTTATAATATTTTTGTATTATTAATCAAATTTATCTTTACATTTATGTAAAATTAATTTAATTTCTTTACTAAAATTTTAAAATTATGCAAATGGTATTATTCAAAATAAAATAAAAAGGGTATTCAATTGTGGTTACTCGAAAACGACGGGTGGAATACCCACATGGCGACAATCGACATAAACTGACACGATACATATCATAAAATAAAATGGAAAATGTTGAATATCACGAAACCATTTCGTGAAAAAGACTCACAAGTTTCAAATGAGTGTTGAGCAGTGCTACACGTTCGAGTTTTTGTTTTGTTTAATTGTTTATTAGTTACAACTTTGGCTGAGAAACAGCATTGCCATGCCACGTGTTTTAGAAGCTGTTTCTTGAAAATTAAAAAATCTATCTATCTATTACTTTTTATTATTATTATTATTATTATTATATAAAAATATATCTAATAAGAAAAATTTTTATTATGAGATAATAAGATAAATAAATTTTTATTATATAATTATACATGAATAATTAATATTAAAAGTTATTTAAAAATCATGTAATTATTTAAAAAATTATATATATTTATGTTTTAATTTTAATCATTTATATAAAATCTAATGATCAAGATTCACTTGTATCACTTCTTATAATAAACATTCATCTCATCAAATACGTTATATATATATATCCCACGTATGTGTTGTTATATATATGAAAAAAAATTCACCAAAATTTTATTTTTTATCTATATTATTTACATATTCCTGTATAAAAATTATTTATATATTTAAATATAGAAATGTCAAAAGAATGGGGCATATAGTATTTCTCTTATTTTCATTGTGAGTACTCATTTATATTCATTGTGTAGAAAGAGGGTATTCATGACTTTTCATGAGTATTTTATAATTAAAAAATAAAAATAATTTTTTAAAAAATTATTAAAAGAAAATATAAATAAAATAACTTTAATATTCATCAAATTTGTTAAAACCAAATTCTATTTACTAAAGATAGTTTATTTTGATGAAAATTTAATGAATAAAAAATTTTATTGACTATGTTGCTAATATTATTCTTATTTTTATTTTATTATCTATATTATTTACATGTTCTCAGGTAAGAAAGTCAATGGGGTGGGAGAGACAGGTACCCATGAATAGTCGTGGGTATTTAATAATTTAATATACAATTTTAAAATTTTCCAAAAGAAAATATGATATTAAAATAAATTTTAATATTCATTAAATTTGTTGAACCCAAATTCTATTCACAGAAAATGTGATATAATTAGATTTAAACTTGTATTGCTAACTAAGTATTAGTAATGATATTGAGATTTAATTGTGTGTTTTTAGTTTAATTGATGTAATTCGGATGATATTGGTGGAACCAAAGGGTGATATAATATATAGTTGCAATGGGAGGTTGGAACAGAAGTGTTATAATTTTATTCGAGCCTTACTAACTTAAGTTGTGCCATATATAGGCCTATTAAAAAAAAAGGTTGTACGAAAAAAATATGTGCATATATAGGTGTTGAATAATGTTATTCATATACACTTATATGTACATTATTTTACGTTTGTATAGTTTTCAATGCCTGATTATAGTTAATCTTATCTTATATTTTACATATTTACACTTTAATTATGCCACAATTCCTTATATATGAGTGATGTGAGACATAGTTGTATAATCTAGTCAATGGGTCAGTGATCCAACCGTGAGTTAAACAGTTGAATCAAAAATTAAGATAAAATATAAAATAATTTTTTTTATAAAAATACTATATGAAGAAAGTACCTTATATAAAAAATACTATATGAGAAAATATATATCATATGAAAAAAGTACTATTGATGTAATCAAACTAGTAATGATAATTATCTAACTCTAATTTTCTAAAATCAAATTTGTTAAATAATAATATAAATTAAAATTATTGAGGACTTTACTCAATAAGAGTATGTGACCTAACAGTAAAATGCATTTCATTACAAATGTATTTTAAGTACCATGTTCAAATTCTACAAATTGTCATCTTGAAGCTTGAATTACCAAACAAAAAAGAGAAACCAGGCCAAACCGTCCAAGCGAGTCGACTGGTCACCCGAATTTGATTAGGTTACTTAAAAAACCCATTGTGACCATGGACAGGATCGGCCTAAAGGTCGAGTCGCAGGTTTTTCGGTCAGACTGGTCTGACCTAACTTGGCCGGTTCGTACAACTATGATGTGAGGGCATGTAATGTGTATCTAACATTTTTTCATGAAAATAACTCTTCTAAAGTGAATTAGTAAGAGTGTATTTACTTTTAATTTAATCTAAAGTATAATAAAATCTTAACTTACTAAAATTTAATAATAAATATATCTTTACTTACTCACTTTAAAGATAAATTTAACTTACTTTACATGAGACATTTCCATTTTTCATATGCGTTCATATTATGTTAAGTTTTGTCTTTTCAAACTCAAAATGTGAAGTGAACAATGTTGCTAAAGCACGCAAAAAATGTATTCAAACTTTTAAGAAATTTTTGAGTGAGAATTTCTTATTTTAAATATATAAATTAATTTGTCATATGCATAAAAGCATATAGACTATGTTATATATATATATATATATATATATATATTATGTAAACTCTTTATAGATTTCAAAAATTAATTTACATGTTTAATATGAAAAGCTTCTATCCAAGAATTTTATTGGCCTCGTATACTTTTCCAAAAGATCATTATGATCCATATATGATGTCAAAGGAAAACTTATAAAAGCATTAATCATAGGAGGCGTTTAACATGCTTCTAAAATATTTTTGAGCATAGATGTTTCATGCTTAGAAGCCATTGATTTTAAAGATATTTAAATTTATGGTTGAGAATAAGAAAGATGAACTGTTACTGTTACTTTTTGACCAGTTATGAATATTTATTAAAAGTATTTCTGTTATTTACTTTTTGACCATTTATATTCTTTTTCTTTTAATTTTAGTCTTTCAACCAAATATACATCCTTATCTTTGCACTTTCTCCATCCACTGCATGTCACCGTCCAACGCCACCTCCGCCATCGACCCCCTCTCGTAGCCGACCACCTTTTGCCATCGACCATCGTTAAAAAGGCTTGAAGAGAAGCAACATGTATATCAAAGCTTGGAAAAATGGTTATGTCCAGAGTTATTCCTTGCTTGGTAAAGAAAGTTGGAATTTGAGCATAGACAACACCATAGTTTTGCAGGTATATCAAACGAACCGTATTAGTGTTTAGCTTTTGCTTCACCAGTGTTACCACAAGCGACGCGAGTGCCTTCACGCGTCTGAGAAGCTCATCGCGTGGATTCTCCATGGACACAATTTAGTCGGGCATTTTGTAAAGCTCGACGCGTGAGTTCTTTATGGACACGCTCTCGTCCAAGTCGCAACCCAGCGACTCTCGAGTTAACTTGACGAATTTGTGACTCACCACTTTAAACTCGAACCCAATCTCGAGTCGCACTGCTTGTCAACCTAGCATCTCGCCCACCGCCTTCAACCTCTCGTCGCCGCAGTTCTCCGGCCACAGTCGCAATCTTCACCATCTTCAGCTTTCCGTTCAGACACATCGATAGTGCATGAAGTAGGAACGCGTATTGCTTCACAAGCCCAACATCAAAATCCACCACACAGAACTTAATATTGGCGTTCTTGGTTTTGTCTTCAAATGCAACATCGAGGATTACGAGGTTGGCAATCATGAACGCAAGCTTGAAGCAGATGGAGTGTTTGTAAAGCATTTGTGTTGACTCAGCAAAAGAGAAAAATGAAAAGAAATAAATTTGACACTATGACTTGTTGAACAAGTTACAAGTAATAATTCTTAGTCATAGATGCAAAATTATTGTAAATCAATGACTCTTAAGCATAGAGCATTTACGTTCAAAAATATTTTAGGAGCATTTAAATCGTTTACTTAATCATAATCTGTCTTCTCGTGGATGTATGTTGCTCTCTTTTTCTATATGTATGTTGTATCCACGTTCAGATAAGTGATACCGTACACATTGGCTCAACAGAACTTTGAACAGCTTAGCCTATAATTCCCGTCTGCCTTGGCATGCTCCCTTTTTTTTTTTTTTCTTTTCCTTGTGTTCATACAAACTGTGGAGGTCCATGGTCCATGGCTGCTGTTCTATCTTGCATATGCTTTATTCGTTGAATTTAAGAAAAGGCTATGAATCTACAGAGGAAAGAAAACTACTGAGAAAAACTTTTTTGCTTGCGTTTTATTTCTGTGACTCAAGTATTTATAGGCCTCTCTCAGCCTTGGCACAATGCAGTTCAACTGCTTCATAAATTCACGGAACGGCCTCAACTAACATCACTAACTGTTTAACTATATATCATTACAAACTATTTGCATACAGCATTTCAGTTATTTAAGCGTAAACACCTTCTAGCACCTTCCTTTCACGTCATCTCCATGATGCATGTTCACTCGTCCCAGCTCATTGGCTTTCTCCTGATACAATTGGGCCTTGTAGTGGTTTGGGCCTCATCCGCTGTTAGTGCTGGTAGACCATTCCCATAGCCTTCTGATCTACCATTCCCATAGCCTTCTTACAATCATATGCAATGTTAAAGTTATAGTGTGGCTGAAATTTCTCAATAAGGCTTGGGTTTTAGTGAGATGCGATATATCATGCACCATGGGATACGTATCCACTATCCACGTTGGTGAGCCATTGAAAGAAGAAGAGCTTGATTAGAAGTTAGAACTTTGAATGTCTCTTGATTATATATTTATGTGAAAGAGACAAGAATGTATGGGGTTGTTGGTTAAATCCAGCAATAAGTGAATGGCAATATCTACTTATTTAACTCCATTCCAAGCAAAAGTCAAAGCAGCTAAAGCTACTGGTTCGAAGCCATCATTTGGAAAAATTGGCCATTCCTAACCCCCATGTCGACTTGCATCCTTTTGTATTTGTGAAGAAAATCTCCATTTGGATGTGAAAAGGAGAAATACATCAATAATTTGTATTTTGAGAGGAATATTCTCAACTTAAATTTTAGGTTCACTTATTCCCATTCAGTTATTCCGTAAATTCCTATCTTGTTTGAGAATTTTTAATTAGGTCATTATATTCTAAAAGTTTTTTATTGTTTAACATTTTTAATTCAATCCTTACCATTAGAGTATATATATTAGAGTATATATATCAATATATGTATAACGATGCTCTAACGGGAAGGGCCAATTAAAGATTTTTGAATATTTGAATGTGAAGAAGGAGAAATATTAGAGTAATTTTGTATTTTGATAGGATTATTCTTAACTTACCATTTCTTTAAATTTTATAAAGTCCTTAATATTTATGTCCTGTATTATGTATTATATTTTTAATGAATATATTATTCTTAAAATATATAAGTTTTTTTTTTCCATAAAAGATAGCATGCCAATGCCGTATAACACACTGGAAAGAGACTCATCATACAACGCTTATGAACTTATGTCTATGATGTAATTAGAATGGATTTAATTTTTCTCAATTGTTAACGTAAAACAATTCTATAATATATTTAATCATGTGTAACTTATAATGTTTTTTCATAGCTTTATTGACCTTCACTTTAAAAAAGCTGGAACGTGCAACTTATTGATGCAATTTTCCTCCTGTCTAAGAGTGCGGTTGAATAAGCTTTTAAAAAATATAATTTTAAGATAATTTTTATACTTTTCTGATTTTTTTTTAAAAGAAGCTCACTATAGTTTCTTATAAAAAGTAAAAAAAAATTTAATTAGTTTATATTATATTTATTTTAATAATTTTATTTAGACAATTAAAAATATTTGAGAAATATTTTTTATTAAAAAAATATTTTTCTTGCCAAAAAATACTAACAAACAGACTTTTTTTTTTTGGTCTGAAACAAAAGCACCCTAAATTTGTACGGCCGAAAAGAAAAGCGTTTATATATTCAAGATCCAATTATGAAATGGTTTTGGTTTTGGGTTTGGGTTTGGGCTTGGGTTGCTCTATATGTAGAGCATCAAAAGAGGCTCTATTGTTTTGGGCCCCTGCATAAAGGAATAGGAAGGATCCATGTTCTGTTACCAATCTCCTCTCCAATGGATGAGTAACAAAAATATCTATCTTCTCATATCTGAATATCTTCAATTCTTTCTTTCCTTCATTCCTTCGTCATATGAGCAGAGCAGGTAAAGGATCCATTCATTGCTGTTTTCACTTCCTTCTTTTTCATCTTTCCATTGATATAATCATGATATTCATTTTTCCGATAAAATGTAAATATATATGTATAAACAAAAGGGTTGTTTCTCAAATTCAATTCTACACCTGATATCATTGAATTACCCATTTGGATTATGTATAATCTTCGCTTTCCTTATTGTTAATCTCTGTTCCTCTGCGCCTATGCTTTCTCCAATCCCCATTCTCTCTCCCCTTTCTGAAATTTCGGTCAGATCTGACTGACTGATTTATTATATGTTTTTTTTTCTTTTTTTCCCCTTCTTTTGGCAAATACATGACCGACATAGCAACAAGCAAGTTTTGTTTAACACACATGATTTGGTTATCAAACAAATATGTCTAGGAGAAGAGAAATAACTCCATCTGATTGAGAGTTTTAAAATACATAGAAAGTGGAAGTAATACATGTTAAATTATTTTCCCTCTCTTTTCCTCGGAGGCCTGACTTTTGTTCTCTAAAATTGAGGTAGAATCATTTTCGTTCCTTTTTCTTATTAATCTTCTAAACAAAGAGAAAAGTAATTATGTTTTATTCTTTTCATTTCTTTATCGGTCCCTCTCCACATATTCTGATCTGTTTCATTAATGAAAAAACATTTAAACACAATGTTAATCTTGAGTGGTTCCTATTCTATGTTGGTTGGATTATTTGAATCTTATATTTTTCGTCATAAGTTTTTTTTTTTCATTAATTTCCTATCTATGAGTATGAGATTTAGTCTGTGTTTGGATTAATTTATCTTGTGTTCAAAACAACTTATGATTGAAAGCTTTATGAAAGAGCTTTTGAAAAAAAAAAAACCGATTATTTTTAAAAAAATAAGCATTACCAAACAATTAAGTTATTTAGGTGTTGAGGTGTTCTTTTTTCTGCAGAGGAGAATACTTGATGTTGATGGATAACATACCAGACCATATAGTATGGGAGATATTGAGTAGGATAAAGAAAACCAGTGACAGAAACTCTGTTTCCCTAGCTTGTAAACGGCTTTATCATTTAGATAATGCACAAAGGCACTCTCTAAGGGTTGGTTGTGGAATGGATCCTGCAGATGAAGCTTTGACTTCTCTATGTACTAGGTTTCTCAACTTATCCAAAGTGGAGATTACATACTCTGGTTGGATGTCCAAGCTAGGAAAACAGTTGGATGACAAAGGGCTCCTCATTCTTGCAAATCACTGCCCTTCTCTCTCTGATCTTGCATTGAGCTACTGCACTTTTATCACTGATGTCGGTCTCCGTTACTTGGCTTCTTGTTCCAAACTGTCATCTTTGAGGTTGAATTTTACACCTAGAATCACTGGTTGCGGCATACTGTCTCTTGTTGTGGGTTGCAAGAACCTCTCTAGGCTTCACCTTATCAGATGCCTTAATGTAAGCAGTGTGGAGTGGCTTGAATACCTTGGCAAGCTTGGAACACTTGAGGATCTCTCCATTAAGAACTGCAGAGCCATTGGTGAAGGTGACTTAATTAAGCTTGGTCCTGGTTGGCAAAAACTTAAAAGGTTGCAATTTGAGGTGGATGCTAATTTCCGATATATGAAAGTTTATGATCGACTATCTGTTGATAGGTGGCAAAAGCAGCATGTCCAGTGTGAAAATATGCTGGAACTAAACCTGGTAAATTGCATCATCAGTCCTGGGAGAGGGCTTGCTTGCGTGTTAGGGAAGTGCAAGAACTTGGAAAAAATTCACTTAGACATGTGTGTTGGGGTAAGGGACTTCGACATTATTTGTTTATCTCAAAGATCAAGTAACCTTCAGTCAGTTTCATTTAGAGTTCCATCTGATTTTTCTCTGCCATCCTTGGTGAATAATCCGTTGAGACTAACAGATGAGAGCCTAAAAGCCTTAGCGCAAAACTGCTCAAAGCTTGAATCTGTCAGGATATCTTTTTCTGATGGGGAGTTCCCCTCATCCTCCTCATTCACATTAAGTGGAATACTTTGTTTAATTAAAAAATGCCCAGTTCGGCATCTTGCTCTGGATCATGTTTATTCCTTCAATGATGTTGGAATGGAAGCTCTTTGCTCGGAAGAATATCTTGAATCCCTTGAACTTGTGAGATGCCAAGAGATTAGTGATGAGGGGCTACAGCTTGTGAGTCAGTTTCCCCAGTTGTGCATTTTACGGTTAAGCAAGTGTTTGGGGATCTCTGATGATGGATTAAAGCCACTTGTTGGATCATTCAAATTAGATTTCTTGGCCGTTGAGGATTGTCCTCAAATTTCTGAAAGAGGTGTTCAAGGAGCTGCAAAGTCTGTGTCTTTCAGGCAAGACTTATCTTGGATGTACTGAACCTGTTGGGTTTTATGGGCATGGTGAAGTCTCTTTGATTTGCGCAGTCTCCATGGTCTTTTTTACAAGCTTACGTACAGTCTTATCTATCCACAATGCTTTTCTATATCAATATGTTGTATATCATACATTCTTCACTATTCTGTTACTGTATTTTTTTGTACATCTTGTCATCGAATAAATGAATTTCTAGCAATATATGATTTATATTATCCAGCGAAATGCGTCGAAATATTTGAATTTGGAACTTTTTGCAAGCTTTAAGATATGTGCCTTTGAGAGAAAAGTTGCCATTGGCTAGCATTTGCTGCTGCCAAAGCCTATGCCATTAGTGTGTCTTTTGAAGTGAATACAGAAAACTGCCTGGATGAACTATGGATTGGTCACGTAGAAAGCAGTTTTTAACCAGGTTGCAGTCTTCTTCTGTCTGAACTCGGTAAGCCATGTGCATCCCAAATCCAAACTAGCTATGAGTGATTAGAAAATATGTGCATTTTCTTCTGGAATAACTGTCAGTGCTTCCAACTCGCTTGTTTATTAGTATTCAAGGTTTTTTGTCCCCCTTTGGTACCATGCCTTGAATGAAACCAATAAAATGTATCACTTAATTGTTTATTGTGATTTAAATTATGTGCTTTTTTCGGTTAGATTATAAAAAAAAAATATTTAAAATTAATTTATTTGGGCACTGTAAAGTAATTATTTTAAAATGTAATTAATATATGTTACTTCTTTAAAAATTTGGTTAAATTAAAACTTTAGTCCTTATAATTTTTGCTTATTTTTAATTTAGTCTTTTTATAGTATTTTATTTTCAAATTAGTCTTTACTGTCGATTTTTTGTTATAACACTGTTAATTTAGTCATTACTAAATATTTTGTAGAGATAAAAATAATATATAAAGGAGCACTTACTTTACAAATGAGCACCAACAGGAGTACTTAATGTAATGTATGAACACTTATTAGACGTTTTACAGAAAAACAAACATACTTAATGTAATGCATGAGCACTTATTAGACGTTTTACAGAAAAACAAACATATGAAGAAGTCCCTATTAGATAAAAGAACACTTACTAAGTCAACTAATTAACGGTGTTATGATGGCGTTATAACGAAAATTAATGATGAGGACTATTTTGAAAATATTTGTAAGTATAAGGATTAATTTAAATAAAAATTATAGGGGCTAAATTAAAAATGAGTGAAAATAATAGGGACCAAAATTTTAATTTACCTTAAAAATTATTGGGTCTCATTTATTAAAATTGATTCTTTTTTGAAAAATTGCGGCTAGATCCCACATCTGGAATAAACTCCATAAATTGAAAGAAAATCTTAGCTTAGGCTTAGAATCAATTTTACATTCTAGAAATTTATACGAATTGGTTTTTGAAATTTATTTAAATGTGTTGAGATTTTTATGAGAATCAATTCTGGTGGAACAAATGTGATTACGAATCCTCCAAAGTAAAACTAAACATGTACGTCTTTACAGTAAAATTTGTCAAAGACAAATCTTAATTCTAGTTATTACTCTGAGAATGAAATCTTTTCCTCTCAATGATCTTCAAGTATTTAGTGATTTGTGAATCAGAAGAATATCAAGAATCTACCTTGAATTTAATAGAAAGTATAGCAAAATACATGGTATAGACAAGCAAAATAACAATTGAAAGACAAACTGGTGTTTAAATTAAAATATCAACGAATGCAATTATCTAGTAATCGAATTTAACAAGAAATGAAATAAAGTAAGTAAAGAGCACATAAAATAAGAAACTTAAAAGTTTCAAAAGAGTAAATTTGACTAAAATTTTAAGAGAAATGATAGGAATATACTCTCTATCACACTCTTTTCAATACACTATCTTTTATTGGATCACGTCACTTACTAAAGTACATACTTAATTTCGATTAGCGTGTAATTAACTCGAGTAATGTGTAATTAAATTTGAATTTGTACTTTAGTGTGTGACGTGATTTAATAGAAGAGAGTATATTAAAGAGTGAATTCCTAATACTCCTCAAATTTAAAAATGAAAGCAAAGAAAATGTGCAAAGAAAGTGATAAAAGTAATAAAGATATAATGAAATAAACTTGTTCAAAAATTAAAATAGCAACAAAGTAACGAAAATAGTTAAAAGAAAGCAATAAAGATGCAGAAAAATAAATGTACAATAAAGTAAAGTTAACAGGAAAGTAAACTAGAAGAAAAGTAAAGAAAACAAGTAAAGAAATTAAATGATTTAAAGAATTACTCGATTAAAAGAATAAGAGAATTGTATGAAATGTAAAGAAATGACTTTAAATTTACATTAAAGGGTAAAGATTACAGAAATAGAGTAGAGTGTAAGGCATACTTGACTAGTCTTTGTGTTTCCTTCAAAGTCTGTAGTAGACATGATAGGATTTGTAAAAGGATTTATAAGAGGATTTGTGCAAGTATTTTTTAACCAACTTAAATGTCTCTACTCCCTCATTATTTATAAACAAGGAAAGTAATTGACTTTTTAACAAGATTAGGATAAGTGTTCCTGACATCAGTAACTTCTCAATCTAACAATAATGATTACCTTGTCTTTGTGTTACAAACTTAATTGCTAGAAAATTCCTGAATTCAAATTATAATACTTGAAATTGAATTTGAATTAAGAGTAATTGTCTTAAATATGCTTTTAGATCTTTTTGAACTCAAAATACGTCCTTTGCAAATCTTGAAAATTTGCTTAAGTGTTCTCACTTATTTACTTCCATCTCATATGTGACTTTGAACAATTGTCTCTCTTTATCAAATCGAAACACGTTTTTAAGAATTCATCTCTTGCCTTCAAATTAACTTTGACCTAAAAAATTAGTTAAAACATTTTAATCGAAAGAGTTATTTTGATCGAAATTTAGCTTAATAATTAAATCAATCTTAAGATATTTTATTTGTTTATATATTTCTTTTGTAAATCAAAAAATTTTATTTTTATATCAATAGTGCTATAATTATAAGAAATTCACATCTCAGTTAAAATAAATGTTTTTATCCGTGTGGATCTATACATTCAAGTTGTTTATGAAGCACTACTTTTTCGTATAAGGGAAAAGAAGGCAACAAACTAGAAACGCGGGAAGTGGGGTGTGATATGAAGAGCTTCAGCTAACAAGGCAAGTTGGGGGCATATACGAACTTTTCAGCTCAGAACAACAACTTGGATTTGAACTTTTGTTTTCGGGGTCAACAGTTCAGAGCTACAGATTCTCTGAACTTGGATTTCAACTGACTTTGGGCTATTTCCAAATAAATTAAGAGGCTAGGCTGGTTACTAATGTGTCGGAGCCCAATTCTTCATGCAATTAATAAATACTGCTAATAAAATTTTCTCTTGGCCCAAAGCTGGACTGTCAACTCCTTTTTTTTGTTCGAAATGAGCAAATGTTAAGACCCAAAATAAAATGTACTACTGTTGGACCAAGTTATAAGAGCTGGCACACTTAAGGTAGTACACAGTTGATGGTGCAGAAGTACTCAACTCTCCCAAGTCCCAATCCCATATCTCTCTCGGTAACCTACATATTTCCATTTTCATGAAAGGGAAACAAGGATACGAAAGAATATTCAAAAGCAGTACCAGAAATTGACCCAAAGAGAAGACACAAAAAGATTGCATTATTTAGACAAGGATTCACAATTCCCACGAAGCCATGAAACTTGCAAAGAAGAGATAGAAACTTGCACAATTTTGCACAGCACTAGAGTAGGAAAATGATAAAGATATAATTATAGCACACTTTCTTTGTCTCTTTTCTTCTTGGGATTTTCTCACCCACTTTCTCTCTCCCTCTCTTTCTCAAAACCCAAAGGCAAAGAGGTAAGCCTAACTACTCTTCTCTCCAGGCAAGCAGGACAAATCTCTTGGTCCAAAGAGTGACCACTGTGCAAAACCCAAAAACTTCGCGTGCTTCCCCCCTTCTCTCTTGGGAAAACCCACCACCTCTTTCTCCCAAACCCCTTAAAACGCCAACCCTTCACACATAAACACACACACTCTCTCTCTCTCTATTGCTGTAGTCAGTGCTTGACTGAGTTTACTGTTTAAGGGTTTAGGGCTTATAGACCGACATTCTTTGTGGTTTGGCTCTTCCTACAGAATGTTCCTTGAAATATCACACACACACATGTAAGTATGCCACTTGCAAAGCCACCTTGGAAAATGTCCAAAACAAGGTGTATGTGTCTGCGTGCGTGAGGGATAGTGTAGTGTTGATTCTTTTTTAACTCCGATTTTTTTATTATATATTTTTTACATTATTTTTTATATTATACTTTATATTATTAATTACATCATTTTATTTTTATTATTTTTTTCACTTAATTATAATTATTAAAAAATTTAAAAAATTATGTAAAATAAAAAATAATGTAATAACAACATTTTTCATTCTTTTTTGCATGGACTATTGAGTCTTGACAAACGCAAATTATTAATTTACAAGATTGACTTCCAAGTTTCAACTAAGGACAAATAAGCATGAAGGAGATAGAGGTGTCTTTTATGCACCCTCCAAAATAAGGTGGACAAAACACTTCGAGTTACAACCATTGATTTAATATTAGATAAAATTAATGGCACAAATCAATTACTTGAAAGTAGACCAACTAGTTGATGGTGTTAAAAAATTTAAAAAAAAACTCCCAAACACCATCCAAAGGCAATGAAGACGATGACTACTAGTGGTTCTCGGTGGAAGTACGACTTTCTGGTTTGTGGATTAGGTTTGACGTATGATAAGGCTGGACGGCAGTATGGGTGGCGGCTCGCAGTGGTGGCGGAGCAATTAGAGATGGTAGCCATGGTGGTTCTGGGTAACGTGGGGCAGAGGTGCATCTGAGGCGAAGAAGGTTCCAGGGTGCTTTAGTCTGCGACTTGTGGTGGCAATTTGCGTGGTAGCAGACCTGGTGTGATGGAAACAGAGACCAGGTTCGGAGGTGACGCGACTGTTGGTGGCTCGCAGATGGTTTCTGCTTCAGTGGAGAAGCAAATTACATGTAATTACAGATATTTTTTTGAGGTGCATAATGCACCATAACCTAGCAAGGTCCAAAATAGCATTTGCCGGGAGATAGATTACTCAATTAAAAATAGGAAGACACGCATAACCAGTGCAACACTTAAATGTCGCAATGTGCAGCATAAAATTTAGTTAAATCTTACCTCAAAAAAGTTTAAATAATATCATAATCATGTAAATATATATTTATGGAAAACATACATGAGAACGCTGGCTGGAACGCAAGGGCTGGGAAACAAATATTGTAACTTTGAGGTCATTAGTGACGCCAAGTCCAATATTGGCAATCAAAATATTAAAAAAATTAATATTAAATTAATATCTTTTAATCCGATAGTTGGATTTTCATCCAATCTGATTAAAAATCTTCTTGGAGCTTCATGAATCCAAGTATTCGTGCTTCAAGAAAAGTATTCGTGCTTCAAGAAAAATGGATTTCGTAAATTCCACAGAAGCCTACGAATTTTACAGGTATATATGGTAGATAAAAGGATTTGGAGTATTATTGGAGAATACGGTTCGGAACGATTATGGGAAGATGATATTGACTAATTTTGTTTGGTCACTTTAGTGTATGTAAATGTATGTCATGAATCATGATGCAAATAGTGGAGTGGGAACCAAATGGCTATGTTCAAAGTGACCTTAAAACGTTTATAAACTATACTTTCGTTTTTTATCCATCATTGGAATGAAATACGCTGTTTTACATGCGATCTCAGCATTTTCTCCATATTTCTGAGTAAAAGTAATAAGTTAAAAGTTTTTAATTTGATTATCCTTAAAAATTGCACATTTCTTTCAAAGTCATTCTTGAGAAATTTAAAATTTTCAATTAAGCTGTTATTTTTATTATTTAGGTCCAACTATAGGATGGAACGGGAATACAATGTTGCAGTAATTTATATAAATATACTAATCGGAAAAGGGGTCGTCTAATGACATTCCCAGGTCATCGAATCATGAAGATTTTGACATTTTTATAAGGGATTGGACTTAATTTTTAAAAAGCTAGAACTTTTTGATATCCAATTTAAAATGTGATCACATATATCTAACTTGTGGTATTATAATTAAGGTTTAAATATATGATTTTTTTTCTTGAAAAATATAGTATTTTTTAATTTTAATCATTCAAAACTTTTTTCTTTAGTTTTGATCCTTCTAATTTTTTTTTTGTTTTAATTCATGTTATTGGTGAACTTCCATTAAATGTTTACACTTCATTTATCATGTAAACACTTAATAGATGATTCACTAACAACGTAGATTAGAATAAAAGAAAATTAGAGAGACCAAAATTAAAAAAATTTAGAGAAATCATAATAAAAAAATACTATATTTTCAAGGAATAAAAACATATTTAAACTTATAATTAATCTATAAGTAAATTCTCCATAAAAAGAATAAAAGTGAAGCATATACGTGTAGCATTTGAATCACCCCTACTGAACTTTTTACAATTATGTGTGTGTTTAACTTAATTGTGAAAATTTTATTATTTTAATAATTGATTATAATAGAATTAATTTTATGTTTTTATATATTAGTTAAAAAATAATTTAAAAATAATTTGTTTCATTTATATTATATAAAAATAATTATTTTTATGTATTAAATTATTAAAATAAATATAAAATAATTTAAAAAATTATTTAATTAAGGACAAAATAATATTTATGTCTCAAAATTTTAAAATAATTTATAATATAAAATCATAAACTTTAAATTTCAAACTTATAAAAATATATTATAATATATTAAATTTTATATAAAAATTAAAATAAATTTACTCAAATATACATGAATAAGAAAAATAAAAAGTAAAAAAAAACAATTAGATGAAGGATAAAATCCTATTTTCCCCTTCGTATACTTACCAAAGCCATTTAAATCAATTGCGAGTAAAAAACAAAAATAAAAAGACAAATGTAGCTATGAATATCGGAAAATGTTTTAAAAAATTAACTAAAATAATAAAATAGAAATTCATATGGACAAATCTTGGTATCTGGATCCCAATGTTTGCAGCAAGGGAAGTGTTTGGTGAAAGCATTTGAACTTTTCCCTAACTCAAATCAAACTGCCTTCTTGGTTGGCAATGTCTAATCCATCAGCGATGCCTAATAAATTATTGTCCTCAGAAAGACCCTGACATGATGCATACGCAATCAAATCTTCCTGCGCATCGGAGTATTTTGTGACATAAGATTGTGTAAGTAGTATTTTACTGACGAAAAATGCTAACTATATACGTCAATTTTAGATTCACATGTTAAATGGCTGAATCTGAGTTTAAGTATGAGGACACCTTTATTTAAATGGTGAAAAATATATAAATATAATATAATGTGTATATAAATGTATATAAATAGTATTATTGTATATTAATTTTTTTAAATAAATTTATATTTAAAATAAGTAAATAAAGATGTATATATTTTTAATTTAATAAAGTATATTATAATTTTACTATCAAGAAAAAAATATATTATGATTTTAATTTATTAAATAATCTATGATAAATATACTCATACTTATTTATTTTAAAAATAAACTTAAAAAAATTATTTTTCAACTAATTAAATAGTAGAGATTATTATCAAATCAAGATAGCTATACACTTTTTTTTATTGGGTATTGTTTTTTTTTTAAGTAATTAGGGGTACTTATCCTTGAAAAAAGATATATTAATAGGTCAATTTAGTTCAAATTTGATAAAAGAAAAATTCAAACTGATTAAATCTAATTAGGCTGATTTTATTCAATTTTGAATTTTTTTTTCACTAATCCTGAGCCAAACCAACTCAACCTTGAGCAAGTTGATTCAATTCGCCTCATTAAGTTTTCATGGTTTTTTTTTTTTTTATAAATTTGCTAACAATCACAGGGATTCTCAAAGCAGGTATTCTAACCAAACGAAGAATAGTGCATAGAGTAATAGATCACAACAAACACTAGAAAGAGCACAAAATTATAAGATCGGAGATAAGGAAGTGAAAGAAATTAAAGATCTGAAAGAAGGAAAACCAGTGCTAGTGTTGGCGCATCACAACCCGTAGGTCTAGGCGTCTTTTAATCCTAACTCACAGGCTTAGACACCCCGCCATCACAATAACTTGCAAATCCAAGCGTTCCATTATCGCAACTTGCAACTCACAGATCTAGGCATCTCGCCATTGCAAGTCATCATTCATTTAAATCGTCCTACCATTGTAGCTCATCAGTCGTGCATGTCGTCCTAGTGCAACTCGTTGACAATCACATTTAGTTGGTCATAGAGTCATAGTAGTCGCTCGCTAGCGGAGGACATAGCTGCAAAGAATAGGACACCAAGTTTGCAAATAAATGAAGATGGAGAGTCCGGAATCAATGTGAAAAAACGCACATCATGCAGATTGTTAGGCATTATTAAAAAAAGAAAAAAAGAAAAAAGAAAATGAGAGGTGTTCAGGTCAACGAGTCAAGTAAGAAGGTCTTGGATTCAAAAATCAAAAACTCAAGACTGAGAATCAAACCAATAATAGTTGATTTTAATCAGATTCTACTTGTATTAACTCGATTATTTTGGTTTGATTTAAATTTTCAAGTTTATTAGGCCAATCCGACTAAATAAACACTCATATAAGTAACTATTCACTGTTTGAGTATACTGTTTATGTAGTATAGTAAATTATAATATGTGCAAATATATTTTTAACAAAAAATAAATGTACATATAAATAGTTTAATAAAAGTCTCACATAATACAAATGAGTGATTGAGATTTTTTTGTGCTGAGTGGAATGTAATTAATAAAATAATCTCAATTACAACTTTATGTTTTATGAAGTTTCTATTGAGATTATTTATATGTGCATATATCGTTGTTGTTTCCATAAATATAATGTTATGACTATTATGCATAAGTATAAATTGCAAAAAATATTGTAGAAGGATTTCAATTTTGATGTGATAATTAATTAAAGATCTTCATTTTAAAATTTATTAATTAAATATTTTAATTTAATTTTAATTACTAATTAAGGATATTAATTTTAATAAAAATATTTAACAATTAAAAAATTTTAAGACATATATATATCAAGTGTTTTATTTATATTATAAATTAATTTTATTTACTAAGTTAAATATTTTTATCTTTTCACTCTTTATATTAATAAAAATATATTTTTATAAATTTGAGGTCCATAAAAGTTTACTTCCCTAATTAACTTATCACAAAAAGTTTTAAGTCTCAAACAATACTTTACTGTTTAGAAATTTTAACCTTCAACACACAAAGTAACAAAGATCTCGCAGTTCTCATCTGCACGTATCCGAAGATCATTGTCCCCACAAAGAAACTAATCCATAAATCCAAAGAAAGGACTAATTGTCAACGTGAAATCATCACCCTATTTCTATTGGAAGCATCACCATTGGATTCACCAAACACACCAGATCTACCGGTTCATGAGGTGGATTCCACAGGATTAATCCCATGTATTGTACTACCGTGTCATCCTATGCAAAGGTCAAGGCCAATGGCAGTCAAACAAAACAATCTTATCCTTGACGACATCCTGACGCCCCCACATCGCACATCTCTAATCATCTCATCAATCGTCATTGATCATACAAAATTACAATCCTCCTCCTCCACATCACACTCTTAATTCCCTCACTGCCCCTTTCCTTCACTCCTAATTACCCCCCACGACCCCTCCCTCCCTTTTGGAACAAAATTTAACTCTAATTTTATTTAATTTTTTTATATCTTCATTAATTTAATTAAATAAAGTTAAAAATAATAAATAAAAAAATTAAATAGAATTAAAAACAAAGATTAGAACTAAATATTAAAGCCAAATTCTATTCTTTCAACTATAATTCAATCTTGCCAACTTGGCGGGCTGTGTCTGTAATTTACATTCTAAGCAACACTTTACTTCATGAAAATTAACATATATGAAATATTTCATGTATAATTTTATATGTATATTGTGTTTACACTTTATGTTATTATAAGAGAAATATTAAATTAATTTATATGTAATTATAATATTTTTATAAGATATATAATAAATTTATAAATATATTAAAAAAGTTAGATATATAAAAATTAAATAAATAATGAAACTTGATGTATCCTTATGTTGAACTTGACGTTACACTTTTTAAAATATATTATTTTCTTTACAACTGAATTTTGATTTCATCTTTGCCCTTCTCATCTTATAGTTCACTAAAAAATGTTACTCACAAATAAGTATTATATATATCTGGCTTATATTTATTTATGTGATAAAATTAAAATATATATATATATATAATGAAATAAATTTAATTATAATTAAATAATAAAAATTATTGAAATATAAAATAATATAAGTAAAAGTGTGTCTGATTTAAAGCTTTGAAGATGACTAGCTTGAAACGGGGTTCTAAAAGGATTACCCTTCCCTCGTCTACCCTAGGAAAGACAGGCGTGTAAGTATGACGGATTACGGTCTTGTCCAAATTGACAGCAATATCTATATTTCACATTTCTCTATTAAAATAAAATCCAATCCAAATTATTTATTTATTTCATTGATAAAATAAAATCTTAATGTCATATTTTAAATTGATTAAACCGGTATAAATATTGTTTTCGGGGCATGACGATTTCGCGTTCAAGTTCAACACACACCATGAACGGTGAAAGTGAAATATTCAAACAAGCCATCACCACTACCACTACCAATACCACCTTCCTTCCGAAACCAGAAATGCTTCTTCATCATCAACAAGTACCCGAATCAGAACCACTGAACCACCTTATTGTAACCGAAACCATAACCCGTTTCCCATTGGAACAAATTTTGGTTCCAAACCACCTTGTCAACTTCCTCTCTCCACCACCTCAGAACAACGAAACAACTCTCGAAGGAATCGCTGCCATTGTTGGACAGCACGTTCTCTTCGGAGGCAAAAACGACAACCCCAGTGAACACAAAACGGCTACCATTTCAAGTTCAGGGACGCCAAAGAAGGAAGAGAAAACCGAAAACACTGACATTCACACTGAGAGTAATAAGAGATACAGAGGAGTAAGGAAGAGACCATGGGGGAGGTGGTCAGCCGAGATACGCGATCGGATCGGTCGGTGCCGTCACTGGCTCGGCACCTTCGACACCGCCGAGGAGGCGGCGCGTGCTTATGACGCTGCCGCTAGGCGCTTGAGAGGCTCCAAAGCTCGAACCAACTTCGAGATACCCTCCGTGTTGCCGCTGTTGTCGACCTCGTCTTCTTCGTCCTCGGAAGTGAGAAAGGTGAGTGGTGGTGGCACCCGTAAGGCTAAAGCAGTGCGAAGCAGTGGTAGGAAGTGCTGTGTGGTTACTTCTGTAGCTCAATTGTTCAGTGGGGTGCCTCATGATAATGGTTGTGACAAAAGAAGCAGTGGGTTTGGGAGTGTGGAACTGGACTTGAAGCTGGGTGTGAGTTTTGGTGGTACAAGCACTAGAATGGTGATGTAGGTTAGGTTAAGTAGTAGTGGAACATACATATATATACATATATATATATATATGTCTACCTGAGCTGGGTTTCTTTTTGTTTATGGGATGATGGGGCTTAACTTAATTATTATATGGTGGTTAATTTTGGATGAATCTGTGTAATGAATGTTCATCAAAGCTGGAAAAGCCTGTACTTGGATTAGTGAGGGAACATATTTTTGATGAATATGTGTCTCTAAAATTTTAATTTACTATATTTTATGTCTATGATTATAAACAACCAAAGGCTTTAATTAACCTTAGGAATGATTATTTGTGTGCTTTTTACTGTTTTTAAATTCCTTTTCTGTTTCTTTTTTAAGTAATTTTATGTTGACTAATTACTGGTTAGTGCAATGCAAGCAATTTGTGCTGACTGAACTACACAAAAAGAAAGAACTCGGTGAAAGTGAGATCAGGGCTGGCTGGGTACGTGTTTTATATGATCCAGCACATTGTTCTAAGATTATTTTCTTGTTGCACGGTGTATAAGACAGCATAAAAGGGTACTAGCACATTCAGCTTTGAATGGTAAAGTAAATCAACTGCATCTTGTAAGTCTGGTTAAAGTACATGCGTTGCATCAAAAAGTTTAGTACCAACTGTGACTTCTATTCCTCGCCTTAAGTTGTATTTGGCAGTGGCAGTTGCAGATGCAGAGAAATGCAGAGATTAAACAACATGCATGGGGCATTGGGGCTAGCCCAACCCAGAGTACAACGTTTATTTTCTTATTCCTTTTCTTGTCAATTTTTTCCCGAAGCTGCAAATATAAAAAACATTGTGTTCAAGGACGGCAAAGATACAAGTGAATCTATGTTGTGTAACCGAGGACTGCAATCTTACGCACTGTTCAGTTCAAGCTGAAGCGTATGGGGGACCCTACTTTTTCCTGTGAATCTCACTTCTCTTTGTCTCGAATATTTATATTGAGAAATTTTTTGATAGAAATTTTTTATTTTAGATATACAAATTATCTTTAATATATACAAAAGTTATATTAATAAATAAAAAATATATATATTTTTAGCATGATCAACGTAATCCTACACATATAAAAAAGTAATTTACATATTTAAAATAAGAAATTCAAGCGCAGAATTTCTATCTCTGTATAGATATCTCCCACTTTTCAAGATTACATGCATTTGTCAATATTATTAGTTTCGTTATTAGTTTAATTAAAATATATTTAATTTTATTCAATTTAATAATAGAATTATTTTATATATTAGAAAAATATTATATTTAAATATAAAATAATTTAATATATTTTTTATATTAACATATTATATTCTAATTTACATAAAATATTTTCCATACCACTAAATATGCCAGTCTCCAAGAAATGAATACGAATACCAATCATCATCCTCGTCAAGTACAAAGTACAAACTCTGGTAATTGAAAAGTAGTAAAACCACAAGTTTGACACTGTTAATTGTCAAAGATAAATCCGAAAGGAGGATTTGAGGCTTTGTTTGAAAAGGGAGAATATATAGGAAAGAAAGGGATAAAATATAAAACAAAAGAAAAGAAAGAGAGAGAAAGGTAGAAGAAATATTCCATTTTATCATTTAATAAAAAGGAAGAGATGTTTTTTTTTATTTGTTTGGTTTAATTAAAAATAGAATAAAAATAAATATTAATAATATTAAAATAGATAAAAACACGTGAGATTTATTCTCATTCTTTCCTTCTTTTTTCATTATCCAAAAAATAAAAGGATAAAAAACTGTAAAACAATTCTTTATTCATCTAAATCCTTTGATTCCATCCCTCCTTTGTATCAAAGAGGAGATCTCAATAATAATTTTCCTTTCTTTCTTTTTTCTCCTAAAATAACATACCAAACAAAGTCTAAAGCCTGAGATAGCGAGAGAGGTATAGAAATTTCCAATTCCCTATCCTTCTCCCTAGCCTGAAGGAGATATGGAAATTTGCATGTCAGCATTTAACTATCCTTAACAACATTCTACTTTCAATTCATTCATTCCTTGTTTCCTTTACTCACAAATCGCATGACGATGAAAGCCATGAGGAGACAATTCAAAGTTGACGAAGCCATAGAGGAGGAAGAGATGCTGCCTCTGCTTGAGATTGTGGCCAGTAAAAAGGAGAGAGTTGCGCCGTGCTCGGAATGCGGTTTGGTGGAAAACGAGTTTCCTTGATTCAGCATCATCATCCACTTCTCCTTCTCCCCCATCACTGTGCAAGTAAAGATATTCAGCTCCCAATTCTCAGCGCCTTCAAATTCTCCCACTAAAATGTTGTGCTTATAGCTTCTCCTCATACAATGCCTGTACTGTCATCCACAAATAACAACAGTAAGTCAGTAATGGATACGGCGTTAAGGATAGTTAAAAGTTTACATGTGAATTTTTATTGAGTTGACAAAATTTTACTGGGCGATAGAGAGAGGGGACAATGAAATTTTCATCCGAGAGGGAGAGGTAGACATGACAGAGTAATAATTTTTTTACATTACTATTTAAGTAATAAAATAAAAAAAATACATCATTTTTCTTTTTAAGGAAACTTGACTCTCATTATTTACGGGTTTAAACATATTAGTCTGGTTAATTTGACCCGTTTTCACATGCCAATTAGCGGAAATAGTACATAAATTTAAGATATTTAGAATTATAGAAGAAAATGAAAAGAAAGAAATATGATAGAAAAAAAATGGTAGGAAAGGAAAAGAAAGTAGAAGTAAAAGAGTTATCACAACAATATTTTTCTTTTCTTCTTTTTCCTTAGAAGGAGAAGATGAAAAAAAGGTGAAACCTTTAAAAATGTGATCCTTCCAAATTTATTTTTTTCCTACCAAATAAGGTATAACCTCCAGCTCTGCCTTCGTCATTTCCTTTCCCACTAAACTCACATCAATATACATGTTCTTTAGGTTTAAATCTTTAATTGAGACTCCTCTCACAAAACGGATTAGAATCCCTGTGATCTAAGCCTTTAAAATTTTGATTTTAAGAATAAAATATTTAAACTTAACGTATTATTTATTTTCCAATTGTCAGATTTGAAACCGCAGCACATACACCTGATCCGAATCCCTCACAAAACACAGGCTTAAGCCAGCTGAAAAACAGAGATGGGAAGATCTCCGTCCGTAATACTGTTTCTCTTAATTTAATATTTATATGACAAATGTTTTATATATACTATGATATATATACATTATATTTATATTATATATTAATGTGAAAAAGATATTAAATCATCTTTTATGCTTCTGTAAAAATCACACGAATAACAAGAATAAATCTATATAGACATAATATGATATAATGATACTATATAATGAGACCAGTAGGTGGGCTGTGTTTACTGCTTTTTAATGAACAAGGGCTGTGTGCTTACGGCAATCAATTATGACACGAGTTGTGCGATGTGAATGGTGGGAATCACCCGGGAATCCGCCTTACTTTGATGCTGAAAATAAAAAGAAAATCAGCATCAGCTTGCTTTGCTCCAGTTGCAGACCTGCATCGCTTGACAGTGGTAATAGGGACTTCCGGACTTGATATATATGGCACCTTTGATTGACTGATTGCAATTTGCACCCACAAAATAATAAATATAAGTAGGAAGATGGCATCGTATTAATTTGTTTTTAACAAGGGAAATCTATGGTCAAGGCTTCTGCTTCAGATGTAAAAACACACATTTATTTGATGTGGGACCATGCCTGTGTCCCGGCCGTTTATATAACGTAATAAATTTTAAAGTATAATAATTCACGATCATTGCTGTCAGCTTAATTATATATTTAACCATGGTTAGTCGCAACAAAAATAGATTATAATTTTAAACAAAAATTTGAAATTTGAAATTATTATGCTGATGAGAGTTTTATTTAATTATTGTTTTTTACTTGAAATTATGTAAATAATTAGTTAAGATAAAAAAAATTGAATTATATATTTGTCTAATTGCCAAATATAAAAAATAGATATATAATAAATGTTTTCATGAATTTGTAATAAAATTAACTAATATTGAAATATATAATTAATTAAAAATGTTAATATTTTTTTCATCAAAGAAAAAAATAACGAAATTAAATTGTTTATATAATTAATTTATTTTTATGACCATGATTACATTTAATAATATCTCAATTTTAATATCAACTCAAAAAAAAATATCAATTTTAATAGCCATTTAATATCTTGTATAAAAGCTGCGTAATATCGGTTTGACTCAAAACTTCATCCAACGATATCTTAGGTATAATAAAAAACCTCATTTGGTAAGTATGAGATGTAGTTCAATTAACAAAATAAATTTTATATCGGTGGAGTTTATTTGTAGTGTAGAGGTTCAAAATTCATTAAAGGATAATAATATGTACACATTATTAAAAAGTACATCACTTTATATTTATGTGGAGTATAATAAAATTAGAGTGTAAATATATAAAAAGTAAAATAAAATTAATTGAAATCAAATAAAAAATCATAAAAATATAAAATAATGTATGTGTAAATAGCATTATTTTTTTATTAAAAACATCTCATGGCAATAACTAAGTTGATATTTAAATAAGAACTAATCTAGCAAATATATAGACACTGTATGTCTTAAGAAAATAAAAAACCTCATTTGGTCATTCAACCATAAAGTAAATTTATTTCTAGTATTTTATAAAATTACTCCAAATTAACAAAGAGTTTCTTTGATTAAAAGCTCAAGTCCCTCTATAGTAAGAGAGATAATATAGAAAATCTAGTATTTACTCTCAAAAGTTATGTGTGTTGGAAGTGATAATCAATGTATAACTTTCGCACGCATCGCTTGTTTCCTCACCCAATAGAGGCATCTAGAACTGTGATGGTCCCGGGTTGTGCGAATCTAACATTCGACACCCAAAAACCTGAAAAAGGGGAATCCTAGGATGGTGACAACCGTAAAGCATTGTCTCTTAGGCAGTACTTTATATATGTTGACATTTCCCCCTCCCTTTTGGAGAAAATATAAAAGTATTGTTTGAATGATTGAAAATAAAAGAAAAGATATAATAAAATAAAAAAATAAAAAAGAGAAAAAAATAGAGGAATTTTCAGTTTTCTTGTTTGATATTATTTAAGTAAAGAGAAATGATGTTTTTCTTTCTTTATATGGTTTTATGAAATAAAAGAATATTAAAGTATATAAATAAATAAAGATATATGTAAATATATGGTGAGACTCATAATTATTTTCTTCTTCTTTTTCTTCATTTTTCATCCAAAAGTAAGTGGATGAAAAAATGACCGGACTCATAAAAAATTTATCTCTTCAATTTTTTTTTTCTTTTGATAAAATGTAACCAAATAAGGAATGGAGCGTATCCTCCTAACCATTTCTTTTTTTTTTTTTTATCTTAAAAGACATACCAAACAAAGCTTAAAAGAAGCATGAAGGTTCTTGCACATATACTCAACTAGATTATGTGATAAAATAAAAATGTATGTATAAAAAATAAAGTATGACTAATTAAATATAAAAATTATATAATATGACATAATATATGTATATATATGTGTACAAACATCGTTCTTAAAACAAAATGGCTTCCAAATGAAAGCCAAACACTTCTATAGGCAAAGCTCAGTGACGACTAGAAATTCTTTAGCTCTTATTGGAGATATTATTGAATGTGTACACTTCATGTATAATATTAAAAATATAATTGAAGTAATAAATAATAATATTTTACATAGTTGAAGTGATAATTTTTTTTGTGTAAATTTTTTAGTATCTAAAAGTTGTATTGGGGCCCCGACCAATTTAGAGTTAAGTTGGGTCGGATCATAAATGTGTAAAACTCTTATAGCGCTGATTTCTTCTATTCATAAAATTCAAATTCGAAACCTTATTTAAAGAGAACAAATGTCAAACTACTTGAATTAATTAAGTATTAGTATTTATACATATTTAATATTTAAAAAAAGAAATTTTTCACATATGATTTTAGAAAATTAACGAAGTATTAATTTTTTTTCTAAATTCACACATGGTATTAATAAGAGAAAGAAAATTAATAGAATGATAATAATATTTCGAGTATGTTAATAAAAGATGATTTAGTTTAATAAATTATTTTTAATTATTATCAAAATTATTTAGTAACTTTCTTTTTTCTGGAATTATTAATCTATTTATATAATTTTAAAATGAAAAAGAAAGTTACTAAATAATTTGGTATCATGGATGTCCCCGAAAAAAAAAGTTTGGTATCATGGTATGGGTCATGTAAACCTCATGAACTCAAGTCGTAGGGTGGGATTGGGCCCAAACATCTCGAAATTTGCCATTGGCCCCATCCCATATCATATGGGTTTAAGGTCTAGGACGCTGCAAGACGAAAAAAAAAAGGCCTAGGACGCTGCCAATGGGCTGCTAGCTGAAAATCACACACCAAGAATATATTTACCAAGGACTTTATTGAGAGTAATCACCGAAAGAAAGTACAACGTCGAAAATGACCTGGAACTAGAAATAGGGATGGCAACGGGGTGGGGCGGGGACGGGTAGTAGACCCCCGTCCCCCGCCCCCGCGAATAATATCCGCCCTCTCCCTCGCCTCCATATTCATAGCGGCATTCGCTTATCTTTCCCCCGCAGATAAAATCGAAGATCATGATATCCGCGATATTCAATAAATTATAAAAAAAATTCAAAAAATAAAAATAAAATAAAATAAAAAAATAAAAAATGAAAAAAAAAAGTATAATACTATAATTTTTTAAAATTTTTCTAATACAACTTAATCTAAAAATAATGTCAAACACTTAAAATACTTTTAATTTATATAACTTTATAATATTTAAATTTATATAATTAAGTTTTTTAATAATTTTATATAAAATATTTATATAAAATTTTTATGATACCATGTAGATGCAGGAGAAACCACCCCCGCCCCGTTTATTAAATGAGAATAACAATAAATGGGTATTTATATCGACGGGGTGAATTTGACGGGTATTACCCGCCTCATCATGGTATTACCCATGCGGTATTCATGCATGCAGAAAAATTGTCATCCCTAACTAGAAAGTATTAATTAATAGATTTGGCTATTTTAAAATTTAAAATAAATAAGGAGGATTCTATGGTGCCAAGAGGCACCGTGCCTCTAATAAGATAAAAAGATATTAAAAATACAAAATAATGAGAATATCATAAGAAATTAAATTAATGAGTAAAGAATTAATTAAAAAATAAAATAAATAAATAAAAATATAATTATACTAATACATAATACTAATAGAATTACAAATTGTACATATGATAGAATATAAAATGTAATAAATGAAATAAATAATATTAGAGATACACTTAATAATTTAAATAAAGGAAAAAATTTGATGAAAATAAAAATATTAAACAATTTGAAGAAATTTTATTACAATTAGAAATTCTTTTAGAAGATGAATAAAATAATAGATATATAATAAAAAGAGATTTAGAAAATTTATTAAAAATTGAACCAAAAGAATTAATAAAACATATAGAACAAGAATCTTCAAAATTCTTAAAATCAAGTAACTTCACGGAGGAGGATAAAAGATTAATACATAAAACTATTACAGAAATCAAATGATATTGAAAAATTCAACAATTATTAGAACAATTAAAAATAGTTGAAGAAGAAAATAAACAAATACAAAATATAAAATAAATAGAAACAAATAAAGAAAATGAAGAAGTAATATTAAATTATAAGCACTTTAATCAATCGATTATGATGAAATATTTATGAAAAAATGAGAAACAAGTGAAACAAAAACTAAAAGAAAATGGGAAGAATATTGGGGAAAACCTGACGAATACTGAGATAAATATGAACAAGAAACAATGCATAATAAAGGATATGCTAGAAAAGATGGTAAATGGATTAAAATTCAAGAAGAATTTAAACCTAAATATGAAAGTTTTAGAATCGAAAATAAATTAAACATTGATTGTGTAAGAAATAAAGAGGAGGTACTTTTATAATGGACTAATGAAATGACTTTACTTATAGCAACAAATGAGAGATTTAGTGGACTAAGTTTATTAAATGTTAAGAATTTACTAGTCTATAAAACGGAAGGAAATGTACAAAGATTTCTTATAAGTATTAGTGATGAAACATGGTACTAATATTCAAGAACTATAGGAAATAATCAAGAATTTACTAGATTAATTATGCATTTAATCTATCAAGAATTTATAGGATATAATTCTATTGAACATAGAGATGAAGTAAATAGATTTCTTCATGAAAAAGCAAAGGCACATCTAAACAAAATACAAATATGTAATATGTGTGAAATAGATAGTTTCATATGTGAATATCAAAAATATTACTATCAGTTAAATACATATACAAAACATATATACATGGATGTCTTTATAGATAAATTACTATACCTACTTAATCAAAAAATAAGAATTATTTGGCAAACTCAACCAATGAAAACAGGTAATATACTAGGATGAATTATACAAATACTTTATCATGAATTAAGAGAACAATGTATACAAAGAGAAGCAATTAGACAATTAAATAAAGGAAGATTTGCAATCTGTTGTGATATACTAGAAATAGAAAAACCAGAAAATTATGGATGTAATCAAACTACAAAGAAAAGAAAATACTATAAAAGAAAACGTAAATTAAGAAAAACTTATCCTAAAAGAAAAGCCTATAAAAATACTAAAAGAAAATATTTTAGAAAAAAAGACAAGTATCTAAAAAATATTGTCCAAAAGAAAAAAAGAATTGTGTTTATTGGATATGTAATATAAAAAGATACTATGCGAATGAATGTCTTCAAAGAAAAGAAAAAAGATTTTAAAGAAAAAACAAAATTAATAAAGAAGGTATACAAATATACAACCTAGAACCATTAGAAGAAGAATTAAATGATTTTGAGAACAGTATATATGAATATACAGAAAATGAATTATCTTCAGAAGAAACAAAATCCGAATAGTACTTATATTAAAATTAAGATTGAAAAAAGTAATAAAGAAACTGAAGCCTACATTGATACGGGAGCAAGTATTTGTTTAGCAACAAAAATCTTACTCGAAAAATGGAAAAAATTAGAAAAATCCTTAAAGATTCAAATTGCAGATGGATCAAAACATCATCTGTATTTTGTAGCCAAAAGAATTACTTTAACAATTCAACAAAAATTATTTATAGTTCCAACTATATATCAACAAGAAATTAGTTTAGACATAATCTTGGGAAATAATTTCTTATGTTTATATTTTTCGTTCTGTCAATACTTAGAATATATATCACTTAAAACACCATATATTAGAAGAAAATAATTACGTGAAATAACTGAAATTCCAATTATTCATTTTTTTGAATGTATCTACTCTAAAAAGTAATTAGAGTTTCGCAAGCTGAAACGTGGTGAGATAGTTGAGGTTGTACGCCAAAAAATTCGCTATATATTAGTTAATTTAGAACCAAGAAGAAAAATACCAACTCATATTGAGGAACTTCTAGAAAAAACATGTAGTGAAAATCCCCTTGACCTAAAAATTAATAACAAAAATATGGAATTAATTGAATTAAAATTAAAAGACCCAACAAAAGAAATAAAATGTAAGCCTATGATCTATACAAAACAATATAGAGATGAATTTGCTAAAGATATTAAGGAAATGGAAGAAAATGGACTAATAAGACCATTAAAACGTAAATACTTAGCACCAGTATTTTATGTTAAAAATCATAATGAATTAAAAAGAGGCAAAAGAAGTATGGTAATTAATTATAAACAAATAAATGATGCTATGGAAGGAGATGCATACTATCTTCTAAGAAAAGATTTAATTATTGAACAAATAAGAAATATGAACTGGTTCAGCACTTTTGATTGTAAGTCAGGATTTTATCAAATATGGCTTATAGAAGAATCTAAGGTATTAACAGCATTTAGTTGTCCTCAAGGACAATATGAATGGAATGTACTCCCAATGAGAATGAAACAATCACCAGGTATTTTTCAACGAAAAATGGATTCAACTATTAAAGAATTTAAATATTTTTGTCTTATTTATATTGATGATATATTAGTATTCACTAACAAAGATTTAGATGAGCATTTTAAAAATGTAGAATTAGTACTTAATAAGAGTTTAGAACATGTAGTATTAAGCAAGAAAAAAGTTGTGTTAGCCCAAAATAGAATTAATTACTTAAGATTAGAAATTGAAAAAGGGGAAATAATAATGCAAAAACATGTATTAGAAAAATTTCAAAATTTTTCAATTAAACTAAAAGATAAAAAAGATCTACAATGATTTCTTGGTTTACTAATGTATATTTCAAATGAAGGTTGTATAAAGAATCTTGCTGCAGAAAGAAAAATACTCCAGCAAAAATTAAAGAATGATGCCATTTGGTCTTGGATAGAGGAAGATGAAGCACTTATTACAAAATTAAAGTATTTATCTCAGGATCTTCCTGAATTATATCATACGTCGGATGATGACTTAATTATTATTGAAACTGATGCATCTAACGAACATTAGGGTGGTGTTATGAAAGCAAAACCCCCTAGTCAAAAGAAAGAATTACTGTGCCGTTATATGTCTGGAACTTTTTCAGATACCGAAATTAATTATCCTACTCATGAAAAAGAAACACTAGCACTAATTCGAATGTTAGAAAAACATCGGATCTATGTGCTTGACAAAGAATTTATTGTTCGAACAGATTCTACTTATGTTGCAGGTTTCAAAAACATTAATCATAAAGGAACATACAAGCAAAGAAGATTAATCAGATGACAAATGAAGCTTGTCGAATACAATTACTCAATTTTGCATATCAAGGGTGAGAAAAACGTTCTTGCAGATATACTATCCAGAGAATGGAGTAAAACACATTAGGGATGATTAAGCAGTAATTGGATTTTAAGGAAGCACTAAAAGCCCAAAAGCTGAAGGAGTTAGAACTTATTGAAGCAGATATTAAAGTTCTAAATCTGCAACTTAAGGCAGAAGGATTTCTTGCAGAAGCACTTCAACAGGAAGAGAAAAAGATTAACAAATGGTATGTAGTTTTCAATAGACCATTCCCAGGAATTTATGATGAATGGTTCAAAGCAGCACTATATTTCCAGAAGATTTCATGAGTGTTAGGGTTAAAACGTGTTGCCCATTTGCTAACAGCAAGTGCACGGGTCGTACAAGTAATACAGATACAGAGTAAAAATTCGTTCCCACGAGGATATTCGATTATAAAGCTAAGTACCAACCAATAGCTTAATCAATTATAGACAAGGACATAAAAATAGAAAAATAATATACAAACTATCTAACCTACAAAAGCAATAAACCTAAAAGCGGTTAGGTTTCAGGAAATCCTCCTTCACCCCCTACATCTATCAACAACATACAATTCCCCTCGTAAACACAAATGCATTGATTAGGTTAGATTGAGAATCTTCATTAGTCAAAAGCCTATGTCTAGGTCAATCAACCCTGGTTTCAATTGCCCAACTCACTAAGTTTCCTTGAGAGCCAGCGCAACTTCCACTCATGAACGATCTATTCTCAATCACACACTATACATGGTTAATATGTATATTTCTATCCTATTAACGAATCAACTCATCCAAGCCAATTGAACTCGCCGAACATGTATCAACCACACCATATCCATATCAACAAATCCCTATGTCTAGTTCATTTGTCAATATTAGGATCATGCAATTGAGGTCAATCAAGAACAAGCATTAAACACAGATAATGATTGAACCATAATCAAACATCCACACAAACTCAGAGAAAAACACATCATTAATATATATAAAATGATCCAAAATATTCCTAAAACATAGCTCAGCTATACAAAAGACAAGGAAGATAAGAGAGAAAGGGAAAAGAGAGAAGCTCATTGATTTGTCTCTGAAGCTTGAATCCTCCTTCAATCCTTTGATCCTTGACTCCAATCCACCAGCAATGAAGATCTAGTCAAGCTATCTAACCTAAAACTAACTAAAACTAACTAAAACTATAAAAACCTAAAAACTAGAAATGGCCAAATGGCCAGAACAGAGAAAAAACAGAGAGAATATGAGAAAAATATGTAAAATCTTATTTATAAGCTTAGCAGTCGCCTCCACGCCGCGGCGCCCACATCTGCGCGCCGCGGCGCACAATGGGTCGGTCTATTTACGTTGCGGCGCCTACTTTACTAGGTCGCGGCGCTCTTGCCCCAGGTCCAAGTATGACCAGGCTGAAAATCCTCTTTGCGCCGCGGCGTGTCACCATGCTCGCCATGCGGCATTACTATTTGGAATGCCAATTTGGCTTCCTCTTCCTCTTTAAGCTCAATTGCTTCATATTTAACATTGTTTGGAGCCCCTCCTATCATAGAGAAAACACCAAATCAATAACATATATAAATCTACTCAATCCATAACAATTAAAGCTCAATTTTGCATAATAACACATCAGAAAGGTTTAGATTCAGAATATATCAAATATAAGCACAAAACCCTCCAAATATGCATTTAAACAAGGATATAGCATTCATTCTAGCACAAGGATAGGGCACAAATAACTACATTCTATGTAGCTATCACACCCCTAAACCTACATTTTGCTAGTCCTCGAGCAAAACCAAATAGAACTAAGTAAATCACTTAAATATTCAAATCAATTTTCATTCAGCAAATATATTTCAATCTTCTTTTTCATTCTTTTAAAAACAAATACTAATATGTAAGGATTGCATCAATCCTCAAAAAGTGCAAATGCCCCGTAAACAGTTCCACACATATACATCCCTAACATGCTAACAAGCCAGAAAACTCTTAATGCAATTCACATTAATCACAAACATGCAAGACAAACTTATGCTAATCAAGTCATACACATCCAAATAAGTTTATAAGCATACATGCATATGATTCACAGAATCCACAAGATTGTAAATCAACTCTCTCTCCACTAATGTAAATCACACAAGATTGAGGATCAAAAGGGACTTAATCAGCTTATAATGTAAGGCCAATGGTATGGGCGAAAGAAATGAACGGGAAAGATACAATACAAACATTGAGACACATAAACATGATATTCCAAGACATGAGCCAAAACATGATACTAGCAGGGTATTCAATTGTGAGATCATAAAACTTGCCAGAACCATTTTCGATGCTTTTTGAACTTTACTTTTCTTAAGCTTTTGCTTTTCTTTTCATTTTCATTTTTTTTATTTTCTCTTTCTTTTCTCTTCTATTTTTGCAAAGCAATGCTTTTTCTTTTCTTTGTTTTGCATCTGGTTCCTTCAGGCTCATTTTGAATTGAATATTCATACCCCTAATCATCAGACTCATTTCAAGAAATAACACATCATATACTCAACAAACAATAAGGGTAGGAAGAAAATGACATGCTTTCACATGCATTAGAACGGTTAACAGGTTAACGAACACAATGGTTATGAAAAACAAATAAGGCCAAACAGTATAAGGCTTCAAAAAGGGACCTAAGGATATCATCATATCAGGGTAAGCTTTTTTAAGACTCTATCGGTCCAAACAATGCCCTAATCATTTCCTCAATCATGCATAACCTAGAATTTCGCCTCAAGAGAGTTCAAAAACAATTTCAAGGATAATCAAAACTCTACGTGTACATTCATAAACATTCTCAAAACATGCACTCTTATCATTTTCAAAGTTACACTTGCATCTAAGTGAGATGTAAATCATGCATCAAAAGCAACTAAATTATTTCACATGCATCAAGATCACATAAGGTTTCACTGAAAAGGGGGCAAATAGCAACCTTTCAAATCATGGACAACCAAAAACACCACCAGCATTCTTGCAACACGTCATGCATTCAAATAGATTCAACTTTCTAAGTTCAAGCATGCACAACATCTTTTGCATATAGTGAAAATTGAAAATCTTGTCATCAGCACATCAGTGATAGTCAAAACAAAATATAATCATGAAAAAATGTTGACTAAAGTCACTGCATACTCAAAATACTAATACATGTTAACATTAAGCACAAAGGAATTAAGCATGTAAAGATATTCCCCCAAACTTAAAATGAAATGTATCGTTAATAAACATGGTCTATAGGGAACCTGAGACTAGTACTGAGCATTACTAAATATTTAAAAATAGAAGAAATAATAAAAATAAAAACAAAAACAGCAATAACAGGGATCAAGACATCGGCACGCACCATGCCTAAGTCGCGCGCTAAAGTCCGCAAGTCAGAAAAACGCCTTTAGCTGGGCGGCCAAGACCACATTGCGCCGCGACGAGACTACACAAGCTGCTAAATTTAGCAGCAAACACAGTTTTGCTACTGAGTTTGGCTCTTATGGGCCTCTAGCTGCAACAAAACTTGTTCAAAAAGCTAAATTACAAAAATGTACAACACACACATAATAACACATATAAACAACTTACGAACCTATATTCAAACCTAAACAAACTTAACACTTAAAAACTAAATAAAACATAAAACTAAACTAATTAACATATTAACCTATATACTAACTAACACAAACAACACTTAAAACCAAAACAAACACTCACATATCTAAACATAACTAACAAATATTAAAACTAACTAAACTAACATACTAACAACTAACACATATTAACAAAACATATTATCGCAACTAACATACTAATATGCTAACATATTTAACATAACACATTAACATACTACTTATTTATGCACAAAGTAAAAACAGGAATGAAACATAAACATGGGATACCCTCCCACGAAGGGCTTGAGTTATAGTCCCAACAGGACTTTGTCACCAAAATTGAAGTATTGCGAATGAGTAGTCTTCAAGAACGTGATCCAAGGGTTATCCTTTCAGGAGTCGCGAATTCCCTCAAGGGTCTCGTATGATGGAATTCACCCGGCTTCTTATTGGAAACCAAAACAAAACAGAAACAAAACATAGATTATATACAACTTATATACAACTTGAATTAGAACTAATCAAACTCATTGTTGATATTAACAATATAAAAACTATCCCCGGCAACGGCGCCAAAAACTTGTTAGGGTCAAAACGTGTTGCCCATTTGCTAATCACAAGTGCACGGGTCGCACAAGTAATACAGATACAGAGTAAAAGTTCATTCCCACGAGGATATTCGATTATAAAGCTAAGTACCAACCAATAGCTTAATCAATTCTAGACAAGGACATAAAAATAGGAAAATAATATACAAACTATCTAACCTACAAAAGCAATAAACCTAAAAGCGATTAGGTTTCAGGAAATCCTCCTTCACCCCCTACATCTATCAACAACATGCAATTCCCCTCGTAAACACAAATGTATTGATTAGGTTAGCTTGAGAATCTTCATTAGTCAAAAGCCTATGTCTAGGTCAATCAACCCTGGTTTCAATTGCCCAACTCACTAAGTTTCCTTGAGAGCAGGTATAGCAACTTCCACTCATGAACGATCTATTCTCAATCACACACTATACATGGTTAATATGTATATTTCTATCCTATTAACGAATCAACTCATCCAAGCCAATTGAACTCGCCGAACATGTATCAACCACACCATATCCATATCAACAAATCCCTATGTCTAGTTCATTTATCAATATTAGGACCATGCAATTGAGGCCAACCAAGAACAAGCATTAAACACAGATAATGACTGAACCATAATCAAACATCCACACAAACTCAGAGAAAAACACATCATTAATATATATAAAAGGATCCAAAATATTCCTCAAACATAGTTCAGCTATACAAAAGACAACGAAGATAAGAGAGAAAGGGAAAAGAGAGAAAGAAGTTCATTGATTTGTCTCTGAAGTTTGAATCCTCCTTCAATCGTTTGATCCTTGACTCCAATCCACCAGCAATGAAGATCTAGCCAAGCTATCTAACCTAAAACTAACTAAAACTAACTAAAACTAACTAAAACTATAAAAACCTAAAAACTAGAAATAGCCAAATGGCCAGAACAGAGAAAAAACAGAGAGAGAATAGAGAAAAACGTGTAAAATCTTATTTATAAGCTCAGCAGCCGCCTCCATGTCGCGGCGCCCACATCTGCGCGCTGCGGCACACAATGGGTCGGTCTATTTACGTTGCGGCGCCCACTTCACTAGGTCGCGGCGCTCTTGCCCCGGGTCCAAGTATGACCAGGCTGAAAATCCTCTTTGCGCCGCGGCGTGCTCTGACTTGCGCCGCGGCGTGACCTGCTGGAATGCCAATTTGGCTTCCTCTTCCTCTTTAAGCTCAATTGCTCCATATTTAACCTTGTTTGGAGCCCCTCCTATCATAGAGAAAACACCAAATCAATAACATATATAAATCTACTCAATCCATAACAATTAAAGCTCAATTTTGCATAATAACACATCAGAAAGGCTTAGATTCAGAATATATCAAATATAAGCACAAAACCCTCCAAATATGCATTTAAACAAGGACATAACATTCATTCTAGCACAAGGATAGGGCACAAATAACTGCATTCTATGTAGCTATCAATGAGTCCTACACAAGTCATATCCCACCAAGGAAGAAGCAGAAAAAGCATTAAAAGAATATTTAGAAAAAGAAAAAGAAAAGGAAGTTTATCTTGGACCAAGAACTTTCTCGAAAAAATCCACCAGTAACGCAATCATCACTCAAAATTTTGGGGAAAATCCCTTCTTCCCTGGACAATTTTTGAATTATATCTAGAAAAGAACATGAATTGTAGGTACAATTCTCAGAAGAAATTTTTTGGAAAAACTTCAAAAGACTGATCAATTGGAGTGATAAAGAGAAAGTCAACTGTTTTTATATGGTTGATTGAAAGCTCTTTGGAATCAAAGCAATTATTCTCCCCGGAGCACCACAAATTTCGGCATTCAATATGTTTCAATTTGGACTTATTGATTGTCTTTATTTAAGTCTAAATTTAGAAGAAATTAATTTGTTTCCTCACAATTTCAAAGATGCAGTACAGATGTTCAAGAAGAATATAGCCAAAGAACGAAGTATTTTCTTAAAGTTCTACTCAACCTATGCAGACTTCATCACAAAGCAACAGGCCAAGCACTTCGTCTATATATGAGTAAGCAATAATTATTTCTCACTCAAAGACGATCTACATGGAGTTATCTATGACGAAGATCAAATTACTCATATATTAACAAACCAACTTGCCAGCATTTACTCACAATGTCAGAGTATTGGAAAAGATTCATTCATCAAGACACTATACAAAGCACCGACAACTTTACTACTCAGCAAAACAAGTTACAAAGTAATAAAGGAGAAAGATATGAATCTCTTGACAAGTTTCAAATTTCTTTTTTACGCATTACAAGGACCACTAATGGAGTACAGGCCAGCTGTCCTTAACGGGTTATGCGCAATGATTAAAGAAAATGGGAACTACGCATGCGAAAGATGTGTAAAAAGTAAAGGAGTGGCCGACACAACTAAAGAAGACGTATTGTCGGATGAAGCAATAATAGAAGAGTGATGTAAGCCCTTACGTCACTATGTGAATTATTAAAGCATCTGATGTAAGCACTTACGTCTATAAGGATAACTTTGTAAAATAGCTCTAGGCTATCTTGAGTCTATAAATAAGTCCTCTTATGCTGAGGCAGAGCAGAGTTTTTCGAATAGAAAATTTTCAAGTTTGAGATTGTTTTCCTTAGGAAAACTTTGTGCTAGTCTCTCATGAGAATTAGTCGGGCATTTGAGAGTATGCCTAAACCCTTGTATTCAAAATTACTCAACAATAAAATTTCTTATCTCTACTCAATTTTCTCAACCTCTTTTATTACTAAAATGATTCAAATAATCCAATCACGAAAGCAGTGGTGGGCCTATAAAATTCAAGCAAAAGTAGTGAAAGTAATAGCTGTGAAAATCCTTTAAACTCCAGCCCAGGTATGTTCATCAAACTTATTCTGAATAATTATTGCCAATATCATATATTAGGAAGAGTAAATGAAACTATTATGCCTATACTTATTGATACTAGATCATGTCTTAGTTATATAAGTGTCGCAACCGTCTCGAAGGGCGTCGCGAAAATAAAAAGAATAAGGAGGAAAGGACCTCGGGATGTTGGGAGTTGCCACCAATCGCTTTATCCATTAAATGGAATGGTGCAATTGGACACCTAAAAGACGGTCTGCGTTTAAGAGTTCGTGGTTCAGGAGTTGATTACGGGTAGGGAAGGTGTTAGCACCCTACACCGTCCATTTTAAGAACGGTTACCTATTTAATCTAATGTTATTTGCAAGATTAATTAAATTGGTCCTTTTTAAAAAAAATATTTTTTTTTATTTTGATATGTCCCATTTTGTCATGCATGTTATCAAAGATGATAAATGACTAAGACATGGAATGGGTGGCTAAATAGCTATTATTTTAGAACAAATTCTAAGTCTACAACATATTATATAAAAGCGGTGAATTAAAATTTTATCTTTTTGAAGAGAAGTAATTTTCAAAATAAAATGGCCAAATAAAATTTCATTTATAATAAAAAAATATTTTTAGGCACAATGAGATTTTTGTAGTAATTTTCAAAAAAAAAACGTCTTCATGAAAAATAAAATTTTAATTCACCACAATCATGATATTGAAACTGTATGAAATTGTTCACTTTTATTTAAATATTTTATTTTACAAAAAAAAGTTTTATTTTGGTTTATAAAAAAAAATTGTATTTTAATTTACATAATTATTTTAATTTCTATGTGGGGATTAGACCTCGCCAGCGCTCCTGGTAAAATCCAATATAAAGCCTCAAGATTATCGAAAAGAGTGTATTTGATCTACAAGCGCTCCGATCCTCTCCCAATTTTTCTCACATCGGCCATTGAAAATTATTTGGTTAATATATTAATTCAAAAATAAATAAATTAAAGTAAAGCACAAGTACAAATGCATAATGATATTATTACAAGTGAAGTGATATGGAATAAGATTATTTTATATAAATATGAATGACAACAATGAAAATATAATAAACATGTAAAATTCAAGACATCAATAGAAAGTTAAAGCCTAAATGAAAGGTAAAAATAAAATTAAAAAAGGTAAAAATAAAAATACAAACAAACCAAAAAAAAAAAAAGAGCAAACTTACGTCCAAGGCGTATAAAAATGTTATGCTCAAAGAATTCTACACAGAGCCTCACACGTTCTCTTCAAATCGAACCTTGAAAAGCAACTCACTTACATGGAGAAATTTTTTTTACTAAAGTCTCGGGCTCTTATACTTAGTATTAAGTCCAAGTAAAAAAAATTACTAAAGTTCTCGGGCTCTTATACTTTGTATTAAGCTCAAGTGTATATTTTTTTTGGATGTGCAAACCATTGAGAAGCACCTCTTTATATAGGAGGAGGGGAGGGAGAAGGAGCTTGACTTCTCCAATGTGGGACTTAGACACTTTAGTTTTTTTAACTTTTTTCCTTTTTTTCATTTTTTCCTTTTTATTTTTTTAGATTTTCATTCACTTTTCAAGGTTTAGAAATAAACTTTATGGACAAAATAGAGTGTTCATACCTTGATCAAGTAACAAAAATAAAAAAATTATGGACAAAATTGGGTATCAACAGCTGCCCCTCTTTGCTTTGCATTTAAATTAAATGAAAAGTAAAGGAATTGATTCAATTTTGTCCATGAAAAGGTAAAAAACTTGCGGGTTCAGGTACCTGCTGAAGCTTAAAAACTTAAGGCAAAAAAGGTAAATAAGCTTGTGAAGCAATGGGTGCGAGGACCCGAAAACAATGAACAATGGGTGCGGGGACCCGAAAAGGTAAAAAGTTTGCGGAGTCAGGTATTCACCGAAGCTTAACAAAAAATAAGGTAAGAAGCTTACGGAGTCGGGTATCCGTTGAAACTTAACAAAAAACTTAAAAGCAATGGGTACGGGGACCCGAAAACATAAAACAATGGGTGTGGGGACCTGAAAGGGTAAAAAGCTTGCGGAATCAGGTATCCGCTGAAGCTTAACAAAAAACTTAAAAGCAATGAGTACGTGGACCCGAAAACATAAAATAATGGGTATGAAGACCCAAAAAGGTAAAAAACTTGCGAAGTCAGGTATCTGCTGACACTTAACAAAAACAAGGTAAGAAGCTTACGAAGTCGGGTATCTGTTGAAGCTTAACAGAAACTTAAAAACAATAGGTACTGGGACCTGAAAACATAAAACAATGGGTGCGGGGACCCGAAAAGGTAAAAAGCTTGCGGAGTCAGGTATCGGTTGAAACTTAACAAAAACTTAAAAGCAATGGGTACGGGGACCCGAAAACATAAAACAATGGGTGCGGGGACTCGAAAAGGTAAAACAAGGGGTGCGGGGACCCGGAAAGGTAAAAAGCTTGCGGAGTCAGGTATTCGCTGAAACTTAACAAAAAACTTAAAAGCAATGGGTACAGGGACCCGAAAACATAAAACAAAGGGTATGGAGACCCAAAAAGGTAAAAAGCTTGCGGAGTCAAGTATCCGCTGAAACTTAACAAAAACAAGGTAAGAAGCTTACGGAATCGGGTATCCATTGAAGCTTAACAGAAACTTAATAGTAATGGGTACGGGGACCCAAAAACATAAAACAAGGGGTGCAGAGACCCGAAAAGGTAAAAAGCTTGCGGAGTTAGGCATCCGCTGAAGCTTAACAAAAACTTAAAAGCAATGGGTACGGGGACCCGAAAACATAAAACAATGGGTGTGGGGACCTGAAAAGGTAAATCAAGGGGTGCGGGGACCCGAAAAGGTAAAAAGCTTGCGGAGTCAGGTATCCGCTGAAACTTAACAAAAAACTTAAAAGCAATGGGTACGGGACCCGAAAACATAAAACAAAGGGTATGGAGACCCAAAAAGGTAAAAAGCTTGCGGAGTCAAATATCTGCTGAAACTTAACAAAAACAAGGTAAGAAGCTTATGGAATCGGGTATCCGTTGAAGCTTAACAGAAACTTAAAAGCAATGGGTATGGGGACCCAAAAACATAAAACAAGGGGTGCAGGGACCCGAAAAGGTAAAAAGCTTTATGAGTCGGCATTCGTGAAACTTAACAAAAATAATGGGTACTTGAGACCAAAATCATAAAATGATGGGTACGGGAACCCAGAAAAGGAAACAGCCAGTTTGACCTTTGTAGGTCAAGGCTAGCAAATTGAGAAAAAATGCACTATGCAATGCATGCTTCAGATGTATGAGAGTATGAAAAACTTTTTATTTATTTTGTTTTTCTCTTTTTTTCTCTTTTTTTTTGTCTCCACGACCCCTGAGGACATGATTGTAATCAATTTCAAAGATGAACTGGAATGAGATTTATTGGCATCCTTTCATTTGTCTATTCAGCCAATGGTTAAAATGTCCAACCGGGATGACCCTTGAGGTGTGCATTAGATGTGACACATAAGAGCAATAGGAAAACCCTTTAGATGACCCTTGAGGTGACCTGGTTGTCCTTCTTCTCTAACCAATACTCTTAAAGAGCCTTGAGCCGAAAGCTTTATGCAGTGAGCCTTGAGTCAGAAAATTTTGCACAGTAGCCATAAGCCAAAGAAGCGAACGTACTTGAGAAAAACATCTTTTAGCAAAGTTTTGAACCAAACTCTTCTTTGACCAACCAAACCCATATTCAAATGGGATCATTGCCAATCTCGTCTTATTCAAATTTCTCTTCATTAGATATGGCTGGTGCAGAAGCTTGTGACTTCCTTTTCCAGAGATTCCCATTTCTACCGCATACACTTCAATCTGAATTATCAATTGAGAATGTCATTCCCTTCATCGATTGAAACTCTAGAGCTCCTTTGGCTTGAGTTGTTCAATAAGAGATTACCATTAGATGGTTAAATTGTACAATTGTACTCATGTTCACCTAACCTGAAGCATCATGTACCAGATATGCATGGATTCAAAAGTACAACATGAAAGAGATTTACTAACTGAGAAACCTTTTTTGATTGATTTTGGGAGTATGACTACACAAAGGACATTTACAAAAGAAAAAAAACAAGAAGTGAAATAGTACAAAAGCCAAGAGTTTTTTTTTCTTCCTTTTTTTTTTTCCAGTTTGGATGTGATTGATCTTTACTTGACAAGTGGACATCATGACCATTGCTTTATTAGGTATCCATAAAAATCTACCTTCATGTATGATATCAAATGAATTTGACTCAGAGTATGTCATTTGAGAATAAAGATGCCCTAGTGTAGGCCATTTGACAACAAAAATTGTCCCAGTGAGAAACTTGAGAATAAAATTTTTGCCCCAGTGTAAGGCCAAATAAAACAAAGCAAATTGCCCCTGTTTAGAGCCAAATTGAAAAGGGTAGAGACTTGCCCCAATGTAGAACCAGATTGAACCAAAAGAAAACATGTCCCAGTGTAGGGGCAACTTGAACAGGGTAACAACTTGTCCTAATGTAAGTCTTTTTTTTATCTTATTTTTTTAAGGAGCAAGGATTGCAAATTCAGTAAGGTATGAACCTTTTGTCTCAAAATTAAAGTCAATGAAAATGAAAACAACCCTTCATTGATCAGAATGGACTTTTTAACGCTTGTAATGTGGCCAAGGTTAGGAGTTATGAAAAGAATGGTATAAAGCTCAAACAAGTGTTTAAAGGTTAAGTGGGACCAAGAATCATTGTTCAAACTTAAACTTTGTCAATTGCTTTTGCACTTTCAAGCACACTTTTCTCTTATTGATTTTTTTCATCCTTGTTCAAACTTAAACTTTGAATTTTTTTTGTTTTTACTTTCCGCCTTTTTCACTTTTTCTTTCTTTTCTTTTTTTTCATTATGCTTCAAAATAGTCATCATGGCAATCAACCTCTTTTTTGTGTTATCCTCTAGTGTAGAGGTGATCCTTGTCCAGGGTTTATTGAAGAAAACTTTCAAGCTCAAAATGGGACAATGAGGGATAATGAATTCTTGTGAGAGATTGAGAAAGATGGCCAATCTTTATTTCAAATTTTGATTGCTCATTTTCAAAAAATCTAATTTAGAGACAAAAGGATAATACACACTAAGTGATTATTTATTTGCTCCCTATTTGCTCCCTTTATTTCTTTTTTTTCTCTTTTTTTGTTTTTTGTTTTTTTTTTTGCATTTTTTTTGGACAAAGAACACCTACACACATGGACCTCATGACCACAAAATTTTTTAGAATGAAAGTCCTATGGGATCTAAACCAAAAGAAAACAAGTAAAGGGAAGAAAAGAATGACAGGAAAAAATTGATAAGTACACGAGTGCTAAGAACATAGGAAAAAGAAATAAGGTATGCTGAGATCCATGCAAATCCATCATATTAATGCTTCAAGAAAGTTCACATAAGTTCAAAAACTGAATGATTTTAATGATTGAACAAGCATGTGGTCAGTACAATTAAACTATCATTTCATGGTAACAACTTGGTAAACAAATCAGAATACTAGTCGCTCAGAAATTTTCCAGTGCTGGAGGACTCCAAGGTACGGTTCATTCTTGACGGTTAGAAAAATGAATCACCACTTGATCAAACTTTCTAAAGTTGCCCCTGATCGACCATTGTAAGCAATCGCTCCTATTGCAGATGGGCATGTGTAGAAACCTTCTGACAACGCCTAGTGAATTAGGTAACAGTTGTCATCCATGAGTTTTCTTGAAACCTCATTTAACTCATTCAACCTGAAGTCTACCCTTAGTTGGTTCAACATTTGTCCATACTTTCCTGTCCATCATTCATTTGATGCAATCTTCCCTTTTTCATTTCATTTTCAATCCTTTCACCAATTATCACGATATCTGAAAAAATCGATGACACACTTCCAATCATATGACCATAGAATGGCGCGTGTAGTGTATCAGTGAACATAGCAACCATCTCTTTTTCTGACAAAGGGGGTTCCACTTGTGCAGCCATTTCCCTCCACCTCTGAGCATATTCCTTGAAGGTCTCAGCATCCTTCTTAGACATACTTTGTAGTTGCATTCTATCTGGTGCCATGTCAATGTTGAACTTATACTGCTTTACAAAAGCATCAGCTAAATCCTTGAAACTCCTTATACGGGCACGCTCAAGATGTGTGTACCAATTCAAAGCTGCCCCAGTTTAACTGTCTTGGAAGAAATGGATTAACAGTTTGTCATCGTGAGCTTGTGAAATCATCTTGCGAATGTACATTATCAAGTGATTCTTTGGGCAAGCAGTCCCCTTATATTTGTCGAAATCTGGGACTTTAAATTTTGGGAGAATCACTACATCTGAGACAAGGCAGAGTTCTGAGGCATTTAGAAGGCCATAGCTACTTGCTCCTTCTATAGCTCGTAGTCTCTCTTCAAGAACATCTAGTTTTTCCTTAGATTGAAAGCCTTCAGTTGAAGGGTTCAGCGGAGAAGTACCAGCGATCTTATGATGGAAAAACTGTGGCATGTAGAAAGGAGGTTGAGCCTGAGTCGAGCGTTGTGGCCCTGAAGTAGGTATTACCAACGATGAGCCGCTCTCAGGAGAGTTGGTAATTTGTGATGGCATAAAATCAGGGGGAAGGCCATAAGGTGGAATGGAAACAGGGTACTGAGGAATCACACTGGTATTTGGATGAGATCCTTGGGTAGTGTTTGGAGGGTTTGAAGTTGTTGTGACTGTCGGTGCACTGCCCTCAGGAGTATTGGTGGCTAATGGTGGCGCATAACCAGGTAGAAGGCCATATGGTGGGAATGAAGATGCATGTGTTTCAGGATTATTTGAGTAAATGGTGAGTGGCATCATAGCCCCTTAAGAGGTGACACTTGGATATTGCCAAGGAATTGGCGTAAAGCTAGGTGGGTGAGTAGGTGTGGCCGAATGATCATCATTTACCCTTGAAGGAGTCCCCTCTGTGTTCTTCGTTCTTTCCAAAGCTTGCAAAACTTCCAAGACCTTGGCCATTTGTTCCTTTAGCTGGCTTACTTCACTTCTCAGCTCTTCTTGTGACTGCCCCAGTTCATCCATGACTTTTGATTGAGAGCGAGTCCTATATGGGTGTCGTAGAGACAGTTTTTTTTTTTATTTTTTGTATTATTATGAATATGATAAAAAAAATGCAAATATAAGCACACTAAAACAAGAGTAAAATTATGCATGCGAAAACATTGTCCTAAACTTGGTATCTATCCTAAAAAATGGGTTCTATGAACGATGGTAACTCTAAGGTTATATCAACAAGTGATAGCTTTAGTTCTAGACCCCTATCAGACAAAAAGTTCCCAAATTGCCCTTTGATGTCACCAACACTTTGGCTAACAAGAGTCCTCCATCCTCACCCATGATAGGTTACAAGCGGAAAGAGTTCAATTTGAGCGAGGGGTTTTCATGTGCCTAACCAGAGACCAACGGTCTCAAAAAACAACACTACTTCACATTCTATCTAAGCCTACAAGATACTAAGCTCGGGTATAGAGCTTGTGTGTGCAAGTGTACATGAGAGAATTTATTTATAAAGCAGAAATACAATACATATAATGTAAATAAAATGTACAATAATATGAAACAAATAACAAATAAACAAACAAAAATGGAACAACATAATTAAAGAGCAAATCACATAAGATTAAAATAAGGTTTAACCCTCTAATTCTCCCCAGTGGAGTCGCCCATTTGCGCAACCGGTCCCGAAGGGCGTCGCAAAAATAAAAAGAATAAGGAGGAAAGGACGTCGGGATGTTGGGAGTCGCCACCAATCGCTTTATCCATTAAATGGAATGGTGCAATTGGACACCTAAAAGATGGTCTGCGTTTAAGAGTTTGTGGTTCGGGGGTTGATTACGGATAGGGAAGATGTTAGCACCCTACACCGTCTGTTCTAAGAACGGTTACCTATTTAATCTAATGTTATTTGCAAGATTAATTAAATTGTCCTTTTTAAAAAAAAATATTTTTGTTTTTATTTTGATATGTCCCATTTTGTCATGCATGTTATCAAAGATGATAAATGACTAAGACATGAAATGGGTAGCTAAATAGCTATTATTTTAGAACAAATTCTAAGTCTACAATATATTATATAAAAGTGGTAAATTAAAATTTTATCTTTTTGAAGAGAAGTAATTTTCAAAATAAAATAGCCAAATAAAATCTCATTTATAATAAAAAAATATTTTTAGGCACAATGAGATTTTTGTAGTAATTTTCAAAAAAAAAAGTCTTCATGAAAAATAAAATTTTAATTCACCACAATCATGATATTAAAACCGTATGAAATTGTTCACTTTTATTTAAATATTTTATTTTACAAAAAAAAAAGTTTTATTTTGGTTTATAAAAAAGTTGTATTTTAGTTTACATAATTATTTTAATTTCTATGTGGGGATTAGACCTCGTCAAATCTCTGGCAAAAAATCCAATATAAAGCCTCAAGATTATCGGAAAGAGTGTATTTGATCGGCGGACCGATCCTCTCCCAATTTTTTCGTCATCGGCCATTGAAAATTATTTGGTTAATATATTAATTCAAAAATAAATAAATTAAAGTAAAGCACAAGTACAAATGCATAATGATATTATTACAAGTGAAGTGATATGGAATAAGATTATTTTATACAAATATGAATGACAACAATGAAAATATAATAAACATGTAAAATTCAAGACATCAATAGAAAGTTAAAGCCTAAATGAAAGGTAAAAATAAAATTAAAAAAGGTAAAATAAAAAATAAAAATAAAAATACAAACAAACCAAAAAAAAAAAGAGCAGACTTACCTCCAAGGCGTATAAAAATGCTATGCTCAAAGAATTCTACATAGAGCCTCACACGTTCTCTTCAAATCGAATCTTGAAAAGTAACCCACTTGCATGGAGACAAATTTTTTACTAAAGTCTCAGACTCTTATACTTAGTATTAAGTCCAAGTAAAAAAAATTACTAAAGTTCTCGGGCTCTTATACTTTGTATTAAGTCCAACTGTATATTTTTTTTGGATGTGCAAACCATTGAGAAGCACCTCTTTATATAGGAGGAGGGGAGGGAGAAGGAGTTTGACTTCTCCAATGTGGGACTTAGACACTTTAGTTTTTTCAACTTTTTTTCTTTTTATTTTTTTAGATTTTCATTCACTTTTCAAGGTTTAGAAATAAACTTTATGGACAAAAGTGAGTGTTTATACCTTGATCAAGTAACAAAAATAAAAAAATTATAGACAAAATTTGGTATTAACAATAAGTAAAGATTTAACAAGTAAAATAATAGATACAATACCAAGAAAAATAGTACAATTTAATCAAGAAAAAAATATTTAAAGAAAAAACTAATATTGAAGTCTACTTTAGTCCAGAAGTAAAAATCCAAACTGAATTATATATAGAAGAACAATCAAATGTTAAATTACTTTTGAGAATAGATTTTCTTGAAGTAGTAAAATCATATGAAATCAAGTCTGAAGAATTAATTATATCTCTAATGAATAAAAGGATAAATATTCCGAGAATCAATTTAAGCGTTTATACTATAAAAACCTACTTAAACAAAGTAATATAGATGGAATTAGTACAGAAGATAATATCGAACACTTACATATTAATTGAAGAAGAAGAAGGAAATTATGAATGGAGTATTTTAATAAATAAATCTCTTTTTAGAAAAATACAAAAAGAAAAATTAGACTTAACAAAAGATGCAAATATGAAAGGAAAAGGAAAACTTAGAGGAATATTAAAAAGATTTAATTAAAGAAAAAATATCATTTACTATGAAAAATTAAATAATGAAATATCAATGGATATAGCCGATATACAAGGAAATATATGCTTACAATTATTAAATAAGAAAAAACTTATAGAGTTAAAAGGAAAAATAAAGAAAGAAGATGATAAAAGTAAAATTAGATATATTCATATAGGAGCTGTATAAGTATTAATAAAATCTAACTTTTCAAGAAAAAATTAATTCACCAATAGAACTAATTTTAAAAGATGACAAATTAATGATTCAAAAGATAAAATATTAAGAGTAATAGAAGGAAATTTAGCCTATGAAAAATTAAAATTTGAAGTATGATCAAATAGTAGAATACCATTAAATACTTAGAGATTAGAACAAACTCTAACTCTAGAACATAAATTTTTAAGAAAAAATTAAAGAAAATCGGTGACAAAATATTCTTAGTAACTTATTGTGTAAGTTATGTATTAACAAATTCACATCATAGCATTATATTAAAAAATGATAAAATAGATATTCTATAATGTATTTTGATATAGGAAAAATTTATTATCCTAAGAAAAATGAAATAACAATTAAGAATTTTTACAAACAAACCAAAATTATTAAAATTTAAAGAAGAATAAATTCCAAAACTAATCGATTTAGTGAAACAAAAATATTAGTGAGGAAAATCAAATCAATAAATTAGCAGTATAAGTAAATGATTTATCTCAATATTTAAAACAAAGAATATAAATAAAATCATTAAAAATAAATAACTTAGCAAAAATTAACTTAGAAAAAGTTAAAAATATAAGTACAAGAATCTTGGTATCAATTTAGTATCAGAACTAAGTTCTAATGAAAAATAATATCAGAAAATAGATAAATTAGATATACAAATACAATGTACCACAAGTACTCTTTGTGAATTAGGAGAAAAATTAAGATACTATATAAAAACAAAAAGATTAAGACTAGAACAAAAAGAAAGGAAATTAAAAGAATAAGCCATTATTTAAAAAGAATAGATAATATGCTACACGAATAAAAATCAAAATTAAGACAAATAAAGGAAATAAATAGTGAAACTAATTAACTAAAAAAAAATTTTAGCCAGCGATGAACACATTTTATGTTCTACCGGATAAGTCACCAATAAATAATACACTATTTTGTAAAGTACAAGTAAATAATTATTGGTGAGAAAAGTCAACTGTTTTTGTTTTTATTTTTTTGGTACACCTTGATTTCTTCTTACAGCAGCCATATATATAAATTAAAGTTAGGAGCCAAAAGTTATAGGAAGTGGACAAAATAGGTAGCACCTTCTAAAGTTTGGTAGTGCAGAGTTGATTTGCAAAACTAATGTGGTATAGAAAGTGGTTGTTCATAAGATTGAGACGTTGCAGAGCCAAGGTGAAAAGTACATTAAATAGATGACAAATTCGGAAATTCCAATTCCAATGATATGCCCAATCCATATGTTCATGAGGATGGATCTCAATTGCTATAATTAGTTAATGGCACATTCCTGAATATTGTTTTTTAGACAAAATTAAAAGAAGGGGAGAGGGGTATTTTTGATAATTTATATTCAATAATGGTTAATTTCAATAAAAAAATTAGATGATTGCAATAGGCTATATTAAATTAGGGTGCAATATCTGTACACAAAATAAAAATTCTACAGTAAAAAAGCGGGGCGCAATATGCTCAATCACATAAATTAGGGTGGAAAGAAGAAAGAACAATCGAACTAATAAATTAAGGAGGCAAAATGCATTCAACCCAAAAAATTTATTGATTGTAAAAAATGTAAATATAAAAAAATAAAAATAAATACTCAAATTGATCATCTAAAGATATGCTGGACAAAAGTTTAGGAGTAAAATTACTGAATTGCATAATATGGATGAGAACTTGAGATATGTGAATTAGGTGCATGGCCAAAAGAACGAATCTAAGCGATGTTTTTTATTGAAACAAAAAAGAGAGAGAAGAAAGGAAATTGATGAATGACAAAAGAAAAACATGCTAGTCATGACTGTCTCCTGTTCATCCAAGTGCATTAAAATTCTTTGTGAGTTTTAAATCTTCATATCCTCACATTCTCATTTTTGTTATCATTTTGTCCTTTCCTTTCTTTTAGCCAACACCCTTGATCTCATTATAACTTTTATAAAGATTCATGTTGGTCCTTTAAAGATTTTGGATATCAATTTTATCTCTTAATATTTAAAATAGACATCAATTTAGTCTCTCATTATTTCTTTGATATCAATTTGGACCTTAAATTGATATTTATTTTAAACTATGAAAAATCAAATTGATGTTTAGAATTTTTGAAAGATCAATTTATGATCCATGTCTGGACTAATTTGAGAGTTTACTATAAAAATAATGATGTTACACTTACATATTTATTGATAATGGTTAAATTTAAAATTTATTTATTACGTTTTTAAGCAATTCTTGTCATAGCAAAGCTCCAATTCGAAATTGGTTTAGCAAGTTTAAGTTATATGCGTATTTGAGAAAATTTCTCTAGTAATGCTTTTGCTCTGTGTATACACACACCCCTTCCTCTACAAAGATCTAACGATCCACAAATCCTTATACACAGGCACGCCCATGACATAGCAATCAAAAGAGGGATTTTTAATAGACCCATGGACTCTGCCATCGGCATGCATGCAGCAATTCAAGAGGAAAGTACCATTTTACTAAAACCATGGTCCAAACCTAGGTTAACCCAAAAAAATTATTTTGTGGGAAATAAATTTTTTTAATTACAAGTTATTTTGAATATAAAATAAGCTAATTTAAATAAGCACTGTATTGATATTACAGGGATGCTGCTTTTGTTAGAAACTTGTGTCCAACACAGGCTTATATATAATATTACGTTTATAAGCGCGAGTTGAAAAACAGCAAAAATTTTAGTGAGAAACAAGAATCAGAACAAGTTACTTCCTTCAATAAAGCATAATAAGCTTTCAAGTTTTAAGAGAAACAAGTAACAAAATCATAGTAGATAAAGACAACCTCACTACAAGAACCAAAATTCTTGAATTATCTGTAGAACACGTAATTACATTTATCAGTAAATATTTCTATAATAAAGAAGGATCCAGGGTTACCCCAAAGAATTTTGGACAATGTAGAAACCTGTGGGGGAAAAAAAGAATAGAACTAAGCCTGGTATGTTAGGATTTCTACACTACCCTCAGTACCTTCATGAATCAAAAAACAATTTCCACATCAGTTTTGACTACGTGGGGAAAGTGAATGGTTTAGCATCTACAATTACATTAGCACAACCTACATTGTTAGGACAGACATCCTATATCATATATTATTAGGCATACTGCGAGAAATGATCTCGGTCTAATTTATCAGTATGCAGAATATCACTGGAGATCTGATTCTTTATTAGCTCATTCAATGCATGGCATTAAATGCTCCTCGATAGGCAAATTTAGATCAGGGAGCACAAATGAAGATTCTTGGTTACCAATCTCTTGTGCTTTGGAAGAAGCATTTGCTGCACAAACAGGTGAATCGTCATCAAGAACCTTATGCGTGACAGTTTTTGCGAAGACTGAATAAGATGGATGACACTGTGCCTCCAGAAACTGAGGTGGGTCCAAAACAGCTTTCCCAGACATATCAGAGGTTGTAGCAGTTTTAGAATTCTGTCGTGACTCCAAATCAAGCTGTAACAAAAGGTTAAGGCATGCAAATTAGATTCTAATGCACCATATTCATGACTCTATAAAGTTAGAGAAGAGAACAGGAAGATCACCTTCATTCTCTTTAAGCTTTCATTTGTGGCTCTATGTTTCTCAACAGTGAGACGCAAGGATGCCAGTTCCTGTTCAGAAATTCAAACAATATTAATAAACAAACCATAAGAAATAGATCTCCAAGCCAAAGGGTCGAGAAATGTATATGTGAACCAACAATAAGCTATCTATCAAAACAAGTATAAATCATACATTTTTCAAACTTCTCCTTTCTTTCAACAACAAATTCTCCTCCTCTTTTAGTTCAGCTAAAGTCTGCAAACACGATAAAAGTAAAGAGCATTAAGATATATTAAGTAGGTAACTGAAAACAGAAAAAACAAGTACACACTAACACACAGAGAGGGAGAAAATACAATTATTCTTTTACCCATAAATGTGATGACAGGATAGCATGCAAAACAAGGGGCTATAGTGCTATGCAAATAGATTAACTTGTTATTTTCCACTTGTGTTTACTGATAATATTATAACTGCCATATGAACTTTTACTTTAACAATTCCACTGAGAACTAGTTAATATTATAACTATACAAGCTAAACTGCAAAATATAAAATCACTAGATACAAATCATTTTGGCAACATTTAATATACCAACCTACTGAGTCACTGTCTTTAATGTAGGGGTGGCTGTCAACAGTGACAAAATTGTCTTATAAGCAAAAGTACAAAAACTCTTATCTATATATTCGCCATCTAATCCTTAGTTGTTGGCTCAATCAAACTCAATTGTACTCCCAATCATTTGCACTTTGCTTTCAACATACTCTATGAAAACATGTAAACTAGTTCGTTATTTTATTCAATTAACAGCAATTCCCCAACTGGGTCACATAATTCTAAGTTCTTCCTTCACCTCCACTCTAAATTATTGGTCCTCTTTCTCTCTCTCCCAACCGCACCCTCGTTTCTCTTCTGCTATATTAGAATATACTGTCATAGGCAACCGTCTATCATCCTATCCTTCATTCATATTGATATCATTCTTACATGTCATACAAATATATATTCTTCTTTATTATCCCACCAAATACCACGACATAGGCGCATCACAGTTCACATAATTAGGTGTTCTTGAAAAGTTAGATGTATGAAACGCTCCAATTATTAGAAGATCCGAGAATATATAATTATATACATCCAGAAAAAAGTTTATATTTACCTTTTTTCTTCTTGACTTTTTCGTAGTAGCTGTTTCACTTGGATTAGCAACCTGAAAGATACCAAATATAGGAGAATTTAGGATCTTCAGACATTTTATCATATAAAAACAAATTCTGGAAAAATATGGAGGTGAAACGACATGACAGTATGATAACTTCAAAGGCAAAGAGCACATGAAGGAGACAGGCAAATATTTAGGCTAAAAACGAGCACTGCTTTGAGCATTATTGATGATTATCATTCCATCACAACTGAAGATCAGAGACAAAAATCTGCAAGACAGTCATGAAGAAGGATAATCCATTCACTTAAATTTTGCAACAATACTACTCAAATATACTTACACTCACATCTACTTGTCTATTTACAATCGAATCTATTTTTTGCACTTCTATTTTTGTCAAGTGTGAGAGATGTGTCATTGAAAATGACGGGTATCTAGCATTTTTCTAAATTTTGTTAGTAATAATTATTACACTGAACTTATTAGGGAGGGCCAGGCCCAGGAAAGACTAAAAATGGTAGGATTTCACCGAACTTGCCCTAAGCGGCCAAAAATCTTTAAGCAGACTAGGGATACTCAAAGTTTGCCATATTTCTGTTCTACTGACTTGGGTAATAAATGTACCATATTCTGTTCTACAGAAATGTCATTTATACCCTACTCTGCTGAGGTTCCGTACCATCACGTAAATCCCACGAAACTCATAACATGGACAAATATTTGTATAAAAGCAAATATTTTACATACAACTTTTATAAACACATCATATTTATATTATATATTAATATAAAAATATATTAAATCAACTTATATATAACTGTAATATTCACATAAAATATAAAATAAATTTATAAATAAATTAAAAAAAATTAAATAAATAACGAGATTGTTATATAAATCTTATTTAGATAAATATAGTAAATTAAATTAATTAATAAGTAATATATTATTATTTTTATATAAAATAATTATATGACATAAAAATTTATATAATTATAAAAGTATTAATTAATTTTATCTATACAACTGCATAGATAAAATATATACTATTTTTTCATAAGAAGGTATTGTCGCCATTCTGCACTCGCTATTTGTTAAAACTAAAGGAAAATGATATTTTTATTGCATTTTTTATTTTATATTATTTTTTATCACACATTTTTATGATTATAATTAAATAAAAATATAATTAAAAATATAATTAATGATATAAAAATAATATATAAAATAATGTGAAAGAAAAATAATATTCCTCGTTGAAAACAAAATATATGACCTACTCTGCAGGCACGTATTCCTAGAGATGGAGATACAGAGGCATATTTCTTTGAGAGGAATGAAGAAAAAGGATTGTGATTGGTGGCGGGTAAGAAAAAAACATATCATTCTCTTCACAATCTGCCCATCCAAAAATAAATATGGGCAATGTTAAATGCTAATGCATGAGCCCGCCAAAAGCCCTATCCCAATTAATTAAAATGTGTGTGTGAAAATGAAAGCAATGGGTAGAGATTATAAACACCAACAACTAACAAGCCAGCTTAAGTAGCTCCATCCCATCGATTTGGTGACAACGTGGTCCCCATTTTCGTTAGGGAGCTACCAAAATCGCTCTATCCGTTGGTGGCATTTAACACAGCAGAAGCACCCCCTTTTTTTTTTCCCCAACTTCCTTGTCCTTTCTAGTTGGTTTGGTTACTATTGCTCCACATCTACGTTCATCTTTTTCTCTTTCTATTTATTTAGGACCAAAAAATAAAAAAGAGAAAAAGAATAGAAAAGAGAGATCAGCCATACTACTGACTACACTGACCATCTTAGTCTCAAACTCTCAATCCCAAATTAACCACAGATTCTCCCTTCCCCACCAAGCATAAAAAGACTAGTATACTATAAAGTATAAATAACCACACGAAATATGATACAAACACGAATATAAAGACGCACTAAATTCAAAAATTATAAGATTATGATATGATATATATAATTATAATTATAAAATTTAAGTAAAAAAATTTATAATATATTAATATTATTTTTATAAATTTAAAATTTATAATATTTTAATATATATATATGTGTCAATATTTATTACTTAATAAAACTCTTTTAAAAAATATATAATATAATTTCTATTAATATATTTAAAAATATTTTTTAAATCAACTTTTCATAATAAATTAACTATATACGAATATATATACATAAAAAAAATTAATTAAAGAAAATTTGATGTAAAACAAGTTTCAATGACGTGTTTGAAAACATGTTTAAATTAAAAAAAATAATCATTTTAATTAAATATATTTTGACACACAAAATACATATATCATACGAATATTTCTATATATATGATACGTACACATAAACGACGTTTCCTTCATAAGTAATATAACATCCTGTTATTTTATGGGATAACAGTTCCAAAAACTCGCATTCCTATTCCCAAAAAAAAAAAACCTGGCATTCCTACTTTTGACTTTTGCCATGCACTATTATTATTTGACATTGACTGTTGTGATCAAGCTGTGATGCAGATACCGTAACAGACATTTGTCAACTTCAACCCACATGTGAAACGACGACGCAGACCCGGGAACGAATAGAACGGGATTAATTAATATTATTAGTTAATTAATTATTAAATAAACAAAAATGAAAGGAAAGATAAAAGAAAAATAAAAACGGATGAGGATGTGGTTGTGGGCCCGTAGGAAAAGCTTCAATGGATCCATGTGAGTGTGGGTGTGGGCCCGTAGGAAAAGCTACAATGGGGAGATGACACCAGATGGAGTTATGTTCCCCCACCCAAACCCAATCCTTATGCATACACCAAGAAAGTGCACAATGACTACCAAACACCACACCAAACAACACGCAGCCGCGTAGCAGAGAGCCACTACAATTTGCCACGAAAACACGCCATCCAAAAAAGCACTTGTGCCACCCCTCTCATATTACCTAACTACCCCTCGCCGTGAATCTATCGGCTATCGCATCGCGTCACAATTCGCGAATGCCACACAGACAGCCCCCACATCGCAGTTTAGAGTTAAAAATAATAATAATAACAAAAATCAGTTGAAAGTTGAAACTTCCATCCGACACGGACGGAATACTCCGGGAGAGACGAAAATGCCCTCCCATGGAAGGGTGTTTCCGTCATTTAAGGCGAGGGGAGGGCATGACACTCAGCGGATGTAAAAAGTGGGGAGGAAAAAACGTGATAAGAGTCATTCAAGCCTCTGACTCCATCATGCGTTGAATCAAAGTCATTCCTTTTCTCTCAATTATTAAATTCATTTTTTTTAACCACTAAAATAAACAATGACAAAGGATCGTAAGTTGAACTTTCAAGGAAAAAAAACACGATAACACGGCAGCTCCGGTGACCGGAGAGGCACCGAAATCTGGTGGAGGTGAATAAAGGCAGGCAGCACCAAAACTGAAACTAATTGAGAAAACGAGACCCAAGGGGCCACTCATTCAGTTTCATTCATCTGAGCCTAAGCCTGAGGATTCGTCCAAGTAAATACGGCACCTCGTGAATGGCATTTTCGTCCATTCGATTCAAAAAGAAACTGAGTCACACTTAGATGTCTACATAGTTAGTTACAGCGCCACGCCAGAAAAACACAAACACAGTTTCCTGCTTGCCGTTCAACTTATTAGACACACACGACGTTAACCGAATGCGTCACACACGCCCTCACCAGAAAGAAATCACCCAACCGAAAATCCAAACCGAAAAAATAAAGAGAGAGAGAGAGAGAGAGAGAGAGGAGAAGAGGCATGAAAGGAAGCTTGGAAGCTTACCTTAGATCTTGAGGTTTGGGCGTGTTTGGTTGGGGGGCTGGACTCCTCGTAGCCACCGCTTGCTGAGGTGGCGCCGCTCCATGAGAGCGGCGTGGTTGGGCTGGCCCTGGTGGGCTCGGGTTTATTGTGGTTGTGGGCGCCAGCGCCAGCGATAGCGTGTCTGGGTACGGACCTGGAGCGGCGTTGACGCACAGTCCAGCAGAGGTGAACAGAGGGAGGTGGCGGCGGGGGCGGTCGGTGGAGGCGGAGCAACAGGTCGACGACTTTGGAATCGTCGGCCATGGCGAGCTTGACCCAGTCATCGTCGCACATCTCTATTCTGTTCTGTGGTGAGTTGAGGTCGATTGGAACAAGCAAGAGGGAGGTGTATGGTATTGGTGGGTGGCGTTGGAATGTTAAATAATAATAATGAATAAGAAGGAGTGGAAGGTTTTTATGATGTGCCTGCCTGTGCTGTGCTTATGATAAATAGGAAATTGAGAGAGAGTGGGTGATTCTTTTGTTGACAAAAAGAAAGAAAAACGCTATTCGCATATTACCGTCTAACGTATTTGTTTCATCTTTGTTTATATAACAAAATTATAATGTAATTATATAAAGAATACAATGAATTTAATTATAATTTAAATTATAAAAGTTATAAAAATATAAAGTGATGCGGATAAAATTCTGTTAAGTAGAATTACACGTCAAAAAATAAAATCTCATACAACTCCTTCTTTCCTTGTAGTTGTTTGTAATGATATTGTGAGAAATAAAAATAGAGAGAAAGAGGATGATCTTTTGTTGACCAAAAGATATATGTTATTCAAGTATCTTCTCATATCTCTTTATTTAATAAAATTAAAGTCCAAGTATATAAAAGATAAGATGTATAGCTATATTTTTTAAAATATTTTTTAATATTTTTTAATATTTAATAAAAAATAAATATATTTAATATCTTATAAATATAAAAAATATTTAATATTTTTTATATTTAATAAATAAAAAATATTAAGAGAATTATTTAAAAAAATTACTCATAATCAAATAACAAAAATTATAAAAATATAAAGTGTTATAAGTAAAAATATAAATAAGAATCATTACTTTAAAAAATAAATAAATGCCCTCGCCTTCCTTCCTTGTAGTTGTTTGTATTTTATAATGTTATTGTGTGGATCATTCGTCCCATCTCCTCTCATATCCCTGGCCCCACCTTTCTTGCACGTGTCAAACCCTAACTGTTTCTCTTCTCTACTATTTTTTTATTCTTCCCATTTTCCATGGGCACGGCCACACAATTCGTCAGATCAAAATAAATAGAAATACAACTTAAAAACCACTGCTTCCTTCTCGCACTTACACACAAGTCATCCTTTCAATTTTCACCATTGAAACTAAAACATATACATGCGCACCACATTTTTCACTTTCACCTTTTTGTCATCATTTTTTTTTATATAAGCAAATGACCAAGTGCATAATGTTTCTATTAAAATGAATGATTTAGTTTTAATCACCTTTTAATATATACTTTTTATAATATTATCTAATTATGTATTTACATATCATTAAAATCTTTTAATTATAACATTATTTTAAAAACATTTGTTTAATAATGTATCAAGTATGTAATAAAAATTATATATACAAGATTTCATAATGAAAATGGTTAAAAATTAAACTCTAAATAAATATAATCTATACTTTTTTTAAACAAAGATGATAGTAAGGAAGGCCAATCTAATATTATTAGTCTGGTTATGTAAAGGTTCATCGAAACATTGCTATTAGTCACAAAAGATTCAAATCTTATACTTAGAGAGTGCAAAATCTTATTCAAAACTCTTGAATAAGTTCAATCAAACAACGTTGGCATGAATAAATAGATTTAATTTAAATGTATTATTATTGTAAAAGTATTTTATATTGTTATTTAATCATGTAATATTATATTATAAAAAATATTTAATTCTCACAATAATTATTTTAAAAGTTACATATGTAATAATATATAATTAATTAATAATATAAAAAATTTTACATTAACAATATATTAAAATTAAACTCTAAATAAATTTGTATTGATTATGTAACTAAAGCTTCATGTTGATTCACATAACGAAAATGAGCTGCGTAGGACCGCTAATTTTTGTTAAATTTGCCAAAACCGGAAGAAAGTTTTTGGAAAATCCATAATTGAACATGGACTAACATTTGTAATGGGTATGAGAATGTGTGGAGGTTAGTAACTTTCACATTTTGCTTTGGATTAAAAACTCACACTCTATATTTCTTGAAATATCTTTAAAGATATAGACAGTTATGTCATTTTATATTCTAATCACAAATATATAATTTAATAAAGAGAACGAATATTAAATGCTAATATTAATATAAAAAGAGAAAGTAAAAATATAACTTTAATGAAGAAAGAAATTTTGATTATTAATTTTAATTATCAATTATTAATTTAGAAAATATTATTAATATATAACAAATCTAGAAACGTAAAACATTATTAGTAGATAAGTCTAAATTTACATTTAAACTGCATAATAGAATTTTTTAGTGGATACGTCTAAATTGTAAAATTAAATTTTTCAGTAGAATAACAATGTAAAACTTCAAATAATATTAGTTGAATAACATTTTGTTTCTTAATTTTTATATCAATATCATAGGTTATTTCAGAAGCATAAAATTTAAAATTTAATACAAAAATAAATAGAACAACTCAAAAAAATACAAATATAAATAGAAGGTAATTATTATTATTTAATATATGAACATTAGAGAAAAAAAAAGAAATTATGCAAATAACCTAAACTTAATCATTTCGTCACTAAAAAGTCAAAGTTAATTTTTTTATTCTATAATCAGTCATATATTTGAATACAAGATAGCTTTAATTGTTTTTTAAAAAATAATTTCACATGAAACGGTAAAAAACATAAATTTCTTTAATATTAGTGAAATGACGTTATGTTAATTTTTGTATAGATTATATGCTAAATTTATTTAATAATGTTATATGTTTCTAAATTTTTTTATATTAATACTATTTTCTAAATTAATAATTAATAATTAAAATTAATAATCCAAACTTCTCACTTTATTAAAGTTATATTTCTACCTTCTCTTTTATTATTAATGTTAGCATTTAATATTTTCTTTCTTTATTAAATTCGATGTTTATGGTTAAAATAAAATGACATAATTACTTATAACTTTAAAAATATTTTACGAAATAGGAGAGTGAATTTTTAGCTTAAAGCAAAATGTGAAAGTTGTTAGCCTTTACATAAAAGTGAGGAGGTTAACAGTCACACATACACACACACACATACACACACACACATATATATATATATATATATGTTAAATACATTTGTTCTATGTACAAAAAAAAATACATTTGTTCTGAATTTAAGGTTATGCACTAGTTTGTAGGCGGGTACTATTATGCATCCTGTTAAATTTAGGTGTATCATATACTCAAACTTTTATTTATAATAGTAAGTTTTCTTTTACAAGTTGCCTCTTTTTTTTTAATTTTTTTTTCAGGCAGTCCTTGTCGACCATTGCTTACGTCATTTGTTCGTCTTGACCGCTACTAGCCATCGCCGATGATAACTATTTTTTTTTAAAATTATATAAGCGTGTAAATAATATCGCTTAAAATTATATCAATCTTTATATTTTTTCATAAATAACTATGCATATTAATTTTTTTTCTAAAATTATAATTGTTGAAAAATGTCATAAATTTTAACGATAATATTTATATAGTTATATAATCTAAAAAAAAATTAGAGGTGATTGATTTTCTTAAAACTATAACTGTGTTTGTTGAAAAATCTTATAAATTTTAACTGATAATATTTATATAGTTATACAACTTAAAAAAAATTGAAGGTGACCGGTGGTGGCAGACAAGTAGCGTATAATGACCTGTCAACCGACGACAATGATGGTGGTAGTATGTAAAAGGAAAAATATAAACCTTAGGAAAAAAACTTGAAAAAAACCTAAAAAAAAAAGAAATTTACTTAGCAAGTTTCCTGTAATTGATCTAAGCCATTAATTTATTTAAAATAAATTAATAATTTAGATAGTCAAGTGTATTATACATCTTTCAAAGAGGGTATATATTAAAAATGACCCTAGTTTGTATCCATTCATACAAGAAGATGAAAAGAAAAGAAAAATGAGCATGTACCAAAAAAATAAAAAAATAGCTTAGTGTAAATATAAAGATTTAGGAGTTATTATGGTACTCAGGCAAAATAAGGGGTACTAGAACTCATGTTTATATGGCCAAATAAAATAATGACAACCCAATTACTAATCCAATTAAACCTTATCTATTAAGAAAAAAAAAATCTCAATCTCTCAACGTTGACAATCTAAAAAGGAATGTGGTTGCATATTGCCTGCAATTTCTCTCAATTAGGGTCATTATTTCTTCCCAACATGCTTATTTCTCAATCCAATATTCCTCGGTCTAGTATCAACTTTTATAACATGCTAGCTATTTGATCGTAATTCCACTACTTGCATGCAAGAAAGTTACGATTTGCAACTCAATCTTGTAACTCTAATATGAGAATTTCCACGAGCCAGTAACAAACTTCAACCAAAATAATTATTATTTTTTAAATATCAATTTCGTCTTATTAGATGATGATATATAAATTAAATTATTTGAGCATGTAGTTGATTTATTCAAATCCCCTTATTAGTCGAGATTAATTTTTTTAAATATCTTAATGTTAGTTAAATGTTAAAGATGATTTTTAGCATGTACCTTATATTTGAATTTTAAATTTGAAATATAGAAGGAAAATTTTTAAATTTGATTTTCTTATAAAATATTTCTTTACTCATAATTTGATTTTTATTAATGTTAGAAATAAGTTATTTATACCACTTTATGATTGAATCAAACTTTTTTAAGTATAAATGAATGTTCTAACATTCAAAAAATTGAATGATATGTTGCCATATATAAATCAAAGAAAATGAGCGATTATTAAAATGACTACTGGGCAAATGATTAACTACCAGAATAGAATGAGCAACTATGTATTTTTTTACATAGAATTAACTCCTACGAATTAGATATTAATTTTCCCTAATTTTCTCTATCTCAAACAACTAGAAAAACATGAGGAAACTTTTATTATAAATAGGAAGCATTGGATAAAATCAAGATACATCATTTGCTCAAATCAAAAAGTAAGGAATTATTGAAAATTTGTTATCTTTGTTTTCCTCCTCCTAGTTAGTTCTAAATTTGTATATCTACTTCATAGAAAAAGTTTTGTTTTTAGGATCCCTTATAGCTCATTTTATAAAAGCATAAAAGTGAGAGTAAATTTTTATTCTAGTGAAATAGGTTATTCTTTTTCAAGTAGAAGTTGAGGAAAATTTAGTAGTATCCTTAGTGAAAGAAACTATTGTAACTCTACTTTGAGATTAAGATAGAGGAAGGTTCGTCGGAGTCCTTGTAAGAGAAAATTTGACAAGTGAAAAAAATATTGAACATTTGCTTAGGAATTGAACGTAGGTCGCATATTGTGAACAAACCAGTATAAAATTTGTTTGTGTATTTTTCTAAATTTTTTATTCTTTACTTTCAATTTTTACTTGTGTTTATATTATAATTATTATTTAATTTTTAAATTTACTATTATTGAACCATGTAGAATTAATTCACTCTCTCTTAGTTTTGTCACTTACAAATTTCATATTTTAGAGATTATTTTGAAAAATTAATTACTTAAAGGGAAACACTTTACACATTCAAATAATCATCTTTTTATTAATTCACATAAGCATGGTTCTAGAACCAAACTTCTGCTTAGGTTCCACATAATTTCTCAAAGACTTAGTGCATGTTTGGTTGTCCGTTTGCAACCTCAAACATACTTTGAGCTTCCTGAAAGATGTGCAAAATTTGTTTGGCATTTCAAGTGTTTGTACTGTTTCATCTAAGTTTTATTGTTAAGTTATATTTGTTCAAAAGCAAAAAATATTGCTTTTGAGTTATAATTTTATTAGTTGATAATTTTTATTTTTTATATTTATTTTATGAAATTTCTTTTTGAGATAAAAGTTTTTAAATATAAATCACGTTATTACAAACACATTTTTAACTAAATTTAAATTTATAAATACACTTTCAATCAAATTTAAGTTTACCAACTCTAATCCAAACACACACTTATAAATACTTAAATTTAGTATTAAGCATTTTAAAAGTAATTTATGTCACTTAATCTTAAAGTTATTGATAGTAATTCACTTTTTTTTGTATTACAAATGAGCTTGATGTCTTTTTTGTGAGTTGTATAGGTAATTGATCACGTAAATTTAAATTAAAAGTGATAGTTAGATAAATTTTTTCTTAAATTGACAATTTTTATAATTGAATCATTGATATTACTGACAAAGGTTGGCTGATGTCTCAATCTATTTTCACTAACACTAATTCTAATTATTACTAATTATTACTGAATAAATGAGTTCTAGGCCTAAAGTCAAGGTTCCGTAACAGAGGTATAAATCATTAAATCTAGCATCAAGTAGCCTTCAAAGTTCAAACTTCAAAGAAACTTGACGCCACTTGAACTACGTGAGCGCTTTAATTTATTCTTTAGAAAAATTGCAATCATATCACAATTATATAAGAAAAAAATTGTTAATTCAAATTTTTTTTTTGCTTATTTGTTAATTCAAAATTAGACGAGTTTATTTTATTAAAAAATAAATTTATTATTATTACTTGAATAATTTACCCCCCAAAGATCTAATAATAACATTTATTATATAATGTATTTGATTATGTAAATGAAACCGTTTGTCATTGAATCATTTTAAATTGGTAATATCAAATAAATTACTCGAATCAAAATCTTTTTTAAAAATGTAGATAAAATAATGTTATATACTATTTCTTTCACAATTTCACATTTGTGTTGTGTATGAAAGAGAAAAAGAAATCATAATAGTTCCATGTGTGATATATATTCATGCTCGAAATTAAGCTATTGGTAACTACAGGAAGGTATAAAGAAAAGTACACTTCGCCTTGGAAGAAAAAGAATGAAATTACGCTTTGATTCTTGTGGTATTAAAAGTTTTCAAAGTGACTTCTATTTTACACCAATATTCATTATACTATGTGAATCAAATAAATATTTAATTGTTACTTAAATATAATTTAAGTAATTAGGGTGAAAATATATTAAAATAGAAGTCTCAAAATTAAATTTGTATAAAATGAAGCGAAAAAACCTAGAATCTTCAATAAAAATGGATATGTTATCATGAGCTTTTTTGCCCCTGCCATAAGATCCATGGAATTTAGGTGACATATGTAATTTTTCATATACTTAATCCTTAAAAAAAGCTGAAAATATCATATAAAAAAGCTCAAATATGTCAGGATGCTACAATTCTCTGTATATAATTTTTTTTAGGATGTGTCTAATTTCACAATTCATAATTTACCAAAAAGCATTGCTATATTTCACTAAATCTGTGTTATTCAAAAAACAAAAAAACAAAAAATATTTTAAGGGCTTTGTGAAAAATGCGAACAAAGGATAAAGTTAAATAATTTGAGGTTCAGGTGAAAAATGAAAAAGGGTTGGCCCTGTGGAATGTCTCCCTTTCAAAGATAAGAATATGAGTGAAATTTTCCTTTGTAAACTTATTTTTTAGGTTAAATTAATCAGTAAATTCCTATACTTTTATCAAGTTTTTAATTAAGTCCTTATAATTAAATTTTTTTTAACAAAATCCTTATAATTATAAAAAAATTTAATTAAGCCTTCAAAAACTAACACCATTTAATTTTCGTTAAAAATTGCTGACATAGCATTTCACACGTCACAACAATATCTAACGTGTCATTGACTATTTCACACATAAAAAAATATGTGATTTGCAATCGTTCTTTCCCAAATTTTACCCTAGCCCAATTGACCCAATTTAGTTTCACATGTACAAAAATTAACAAAGAGCTGAATACCGTTGGGGGCTTGGAGCTAGTTTCCCTTTGATGAAGAACCTTCTTATTTTGTAACGATGTCATCTTTATTGCCGCCAGGTCCTGCGTTCCGCCACCTCCCGAACAGGCGAACTTAGTCGCTGGTGGTAATAAGACTCATTGTTATTTTCGGGTCTCTACATGGATTTGATACTTCTAACATCAACTGTAACATCATCTTTCTTTCTCTGTGGGAGAAAGCTTCGAATGCTAAATGTTTTTGAAATTTCCGGCAAAGGTCACCGGTGGAGATGAGCTGCTGCATGGAATCGATGCTTCCGTACCGCACTACCACTGCTCTCGCATTGCTCACTTCCAAGTTTCATGCCCCCCGACACTACGGTTGGACCCACGAAGGTATTTCCCTTTTCAATTTTTCTTTTTATTTTTTAATTATGTTTTGGTTGTTTGTTTGATTGGATTGTGGAATTTGGATTATGAAATAATTTGGGATAGCGAATGCAATTTTGGAACATGACGCATAGCCACCATTAAAATAAGACAAAACAGATTACTCTCGCATTTCAAATATCCTCAATAGTTTTTCATGGCATATCAGAAGGAATTGCTGAAACTTGACATGAAAGAAGTTGTATATGTAAAACCATTTAAACCAATCCTTTCCACTGTTCTTCCTCTGTCTACCCTTGACATAGTGTCTGGCCAATCGTTCATGTATACTGATCAGCAAATCATAATTCCTCAAATAGCCAACTAGACCCTGCTAATGTGATTTTTACTCTCAAAGGCTTTGGCTTTATTATTATCTTCTTGCAGGTAGGCTAGTAAAAAACCCAATGGAAAACTTGCAATCAGCTGCAACAATGCTAATGATGATGATGGAGTTCCATTCTTAGAAGCAATTGCTAACTGCTAGTTTTCTTCTCTTAATTATTTGGATGATAATGACATTCAAATTACAAAGCACTTGGTGTTTGATCTTCCTTCAATTCTCAAGATGAAAATGGCTACCCATATCCTGTGGCGTTTCAAGGTGACCAAATTTTGTGTGGAGGTTTCCTTTTTGGAATGAGCACTTTTTTCATTGCTTCTGATGGGTAGGGAGGATCTCAATTCTTCCGAGCTATAGCTGAATTTGCAAGTGGAAAAAGTGAACTCTCTGTGAAACCTGTGTGTATGAGAGAGAGAACAGTGGAATCAATCACTACACATATATATAATGCTTCTATAATACAAGCATAACCTTTAAATATAGTTTGCTAAGGAAACAGGCACTGAAACCATGGAGCAAAGCTGTTGCAAGCAATTTGGAGTCAGTCAGCATGTTAATGTGATGTGCAGTGACTAATTTGTTATGGTGAATTATAATAATTGTGATGGGGTGTTGAGTCAAAGTTGATATGTAATTGGGGTGGGGTTGTGAGTGAAATTTGATATGTAATTGGGGTGAGGTGTTGAGTGTTATCAAGATATGCAATTTTGTTATATGTAAACTGACATTCCATTAATGAAATATTTCATTGGTTCCTACTTTGCAGTTATTATATTTTCCAAATTGTACTGTAACTTTGATTTGGTGCTATCATGGTATGAGGATGCAGCTTGTGTTGGAGTCTAAAATGAATTACTAACATGATGCAATCATTTTTTTGAAACACAAATACTATGCCAAGAATGATAAAAAAAAAATAGCAAATGATGCAAAACAGTCTTGTAAACTCACCAAAGGAAGAAAGAGGGAACATTCCTAGTTTATAAATTCAATAACTCCAATCACAGATTTTGGTGCATGACTGTGCTTGAGAGGTTAGCATGGCTGACTATACAACCTTAAACTTTGTAAATATTTATAGGCTTACTCTTAAGGGATCAAAACAATTTTCTGCAATTTCTCAAGTAAATATGAAGTCATTTGAACCCTCATTGGAGCTCATGGACTCGAGTCATTTTTCTGTCATGACAATATCCATTTTGCAGAACCTAACCTAACTTCATTGCTCTAATGGGAACACAGGTAATGGGCAAAAAATCTGGAATTTATATAGTTAATAGTAATACCTTTTAGCCTTAAATCCCAAAAAGAAACTAGCGATTTAGAGCCCTCTAGTCCACGTTATGCAGAAAAAAGCATAAGTTGTCAGGATAGGCAATTCTGCAGTAGAAATTGCAATCATGAATTGATATCATTCAAGGACTTGAGCAGGAACTGATTTCAGAGAAAATTAAAACTTACAACAAGTGAACCATAAGCAGTTTCTAGTGGGCAATTATGCTTTAAAACTTGCCACGTGAACCAGTTCCAAGTGGATCAAAATTCAAACCACCAAAAAAATAATTTTCAAGAGAGAAAACAATCCAGGGCCAATGCAAATCTCATTTTAGATATTCAAATCACAACTGATTACCAAAACCAGTAGCAATGAAAGGCAGAATTTCAGTTGATATTAATTAGGGGTAAATATTGATAGCAACTCACAAAATATGGAATATGTAGCACAATGCACCATAGGAATGGCACTATCCCTAATACTTACATACAGAGAAAATGGTCGATAATGCACAAGTGATAAGGAGAGGCAAATAGCTTTCATTGGTTCATTGAAGCATGGAAGAAATAAGGAAGATGATGACAATAATGATGCTGTGATTTGTCAATATTAAGATGGCTATTAAGAAACGTTCAAAAGATTACCAAAATTGCAAACACCCCCAAATTACATCAAAAAGTCGAATTGCATATATGAAAAGTGCTATCCAACTAGTGTGTTTGTGTTCAAAATATCCTATCACATTCCTATGCAGATTTGGAATTTGCATTCACAGATTCTTGACTGCATTGAAGATGTCCTTGACCCATTTGCACAGCTTGTTGTAGTCCTTGACTTCAAGCAGTAGAAATCCCTATTCCTCTTCCTCTCCCTCTCCCTCTCCCTTTCCCTCTCCCTCTTCCTCTTCCTCTTCCTTCTACTGTAGATGATGCTTCAAGTTCTGATGCAGGTGCTAGAGTGTCTCTTTGAGTGGTGCTTAGTGGCTGATTCCTACAGGTTGCTTTGTTGTGGCCATACGAGTTGCATGTTGAACATCTAACAGATGTATGACTTCTTCTAAATTTGTGTTGGGGTGGTGGCTCATCAGCTTCCCTCCTCCTCAATTTCTTAGGCCTCCCAGGCTTGGCTCTATAAGTAGGAGGTACAATTTTCATGTTCATATTTGGCCAAATGTTCTCTCCATTTATTGGGTTAACTATAGGTGCATAACAAGCTTTGTAAGCTTGTGGAGAGTAGTAGTTGCTTATGTGGTCTTCTGGGTCATCTCCCTTGAAGAAGATGGCACTACAAGCATGCTGACATGGCAGCCCAGTCAGACCCCAAAACCTACAGCTACATGATCCAACTTCTAAGTCAACTACAAACTTCTCATTAATGTATCTCTTGTTATGAGACAACTCAAACTTCATTCCACCAGCCCACTTTGCTGTCCATTCCCTTGAATGTACTACCTCGTGATCCAACCTTTTCCTTGGCTTAGGATTTATTTTTCCCTTGTAAGGCTATGATAGCCTTTAATCTTTTTTCAGTAAACCTGACATCAAGTAGCATCTAATCCACTCAAGCATTGTCAGTATGGGCTTGTCTCTAGCTTCCAGAATTCTTCCATTAAAGGCTTCCGATATATTATTCATTAACATATTACTTTTTGAGTGAAATGTGAAATGAGACCTTGTCCATAATGCTGGATCTAGGCCCATCAACTTGTCATAGCACTCCTTCTTCACCCTTTGTAATTCTTTTATCTTCCTCTCCCATTCTTGCAACTATTCATTATGCAATATTAAATCTCTTAATTAATACCTCCATATGTTTCTTAGGCATATAAATGCCTAAGACAGAATCTATGTTCCACACTGCAGCATCTCCTCAAACACTTGAACTAGCCCTGGGTCATTAATATAAAAATCAAGCTATGAGGTACTAAAACAATTAAAAACACATAATGATATACAATGTTGAAGCATAAAATATTTACCTTTTGTTGGTAGATATAAACACCCATCTCTTCTCACTTATTGCTCCTATATCTTCCAAGAGCAATGTCATGAACCAACCCCAAGAATCCTTTGTTTCACTCTCTACAGCAGCAACAGCAAATGAGAAATAATTATCATTTGGATCCATAGCCACAGCCACCAACAATTGTTGCCCATATGGTCCTTTAAGGTGACACCCATCTAAGCCAATAATGGGTCTACAAGCAGCCAAAAATCCTCTCTTTACAGCATCAATACACATGTATAATCTACGGAACATAGGTCAGTAAGTGATAGATCATACCATAATTAAGAGTGGAACCTTAAGTTTCTAACTTCTTCACGGTAATCTATATTTTGTTATATTGCTCAACAGTTATCCCTTGAAGCTTCTCCATTGCCTTCCTCAAAATAAGCCTTTGTATACAGAATATTCCTCAGCCAATATATTTTTCTTTTACATTTTGAATAACATGCGAAAGTTTGATCTTTTCATGCATTTCATAGTCTCGATAGTTTACCTACCCACTTTGAAGATGCCAAATAACCTTTGAAGTTCCTCCCACATGTGTGTTTGCCTTTGTATGTCTTAAGATCTGTAAGTTAGTGAACCTCCCACTTTGCTACAGAAGGCAAGCCAATCACAATCCTTCCCCATGCAACGGACCCTGCATCTTTGTTTATCATTTTTCAAATACCTCACATCCCTACCATTCAACAAAGAATATTCTTTTATTGCCTCCTTAAATTGATCAATCGAATTAAACTCCAATCCTAATACAAATTCGTAGTCATGAGACATCTCTTTAGGGTTGTATTTTGGATATTTGGGTTTCTTCTCACAATCATCATCAGAAGATCTATCCATAGAATCCAAAGATTCAATGTCATAATCAGGATCTGATTCAACATTACCCATAATGAGACCTAATGGGGTAGATGGCCCTGCATCATCTATGTTTTCAAGGTGCAGTGGGCTAATATTGAGGTTAGATGACCTGCATCATGTCTTTTTTGATCAATGGCATTAAATCCCTTCAACCTTTGCACCATTTCTACAATGCATTATAATGTCAAAAAAGTCATCATGATCACCATCGTCAATCATAGGTTTCAAATCTAATGTTTAAAATGCATTGTTATACAATGCACTAATATCCTTACCATCAACTTGCACCTCACTTCCATCCATTGTAGCAATTTCAACACCTTCAATTTATAACCCATCAACAACAAATAAATCGCTTGTTTGACATAAGTGCTCAACAAAGCTGCCCCAAATACAATAATACATCATCTTCTTCCTTCAACCATATGTTTATACATCTAAAGCCTTATACCATATTTTAGCATATCCTTTGTAACCCAAATCTCTCATACTCTCCATTTCTTGGAGTGACCATGATCAATGTCACATGTTTTTATATCTTGATCCCCCATCAATGTATTCAATGCCCAATGTACCAGGCATCAAACGCCTCCCATGGTGAAGGGTAATATAAAATTTGTCATTACATTTCTATAGAGAAAAAAAAAAGTGTCACAACAACAAGAAGACATTTTTACCCTACAAAATCATCGTCATAATTTCACTACAATCAAGAAAAAAAAAGTATCACACAAGAGCAAAAAGAAGGCATTTTTACATTTGGGTTCTCAATGGAGTTAAAAATGTGATAATTTTGGGTTTAAGGCGATTTTCAAAGTTACAGGAAACTGGAGAACTTACAAAAAAATTATGGAATAGAAAAAGTGTAATTGTGTAATATGCAATGTGAAAATTGTAGAGAAAGAATGGGAAAAAAAGTTCAAGGAACGTGGAATGGAAAAAGTGGTGAGTAAATAAAGTACTTTTCACTGCCACAAAAGGCCATCCGTAAGCCTTCCCTTTACAAAAAGTAGTCAGCCCTTTTAGTCTTTCATTAATCATAACCACTAAGCTAATTTTCGTTACAGTATCAAATTGAATTGCAAGTTTATTTCAATGCCATATAAATAAATTTTACTATATGTTTCAAACATTAAAATATTTTAATATTTCAAACCATAATTTTAAAAATAACTTCGTTTGTTTGAGTTTTAAAATCATAGGAACGAATTCACATTAAATCATTTCTCAACTTTCAAAAATTTCATTTCATCTTTTCTCCCCAAAATAGGGGAATGGGAGGAACACATTTGATATTACTCGTTCATTTTCACATTTTCTTACTTCAAAAAAGAGAATGGAAACTTGTTCCATTCCATTCCTTTCTTTCCATTCCATTCTACCTATTCCGTTTTCCATATAATCCAAAACATTAGGGTTAGTAAATGAATTTCAGAATGTATAACCTTTTAGACAGGCCTAAAGTCACCTTCTCCAAATTTAAAAATAAAGGTAGCAAAGAATAAGAGATTTTCAAAAGGAATATTGGGGATTTTTTCCAAAAAATTTCTAACGGGTTAAAATGGGTCAATTTAGGGCTGGATAAAAATTGAGAAACAACATATGCAAGTCAGGTGTATTTTTATATGTGAGATAGTTAATGACATGTCAGATATTGTTCTTATGCTTAAAATGACATGTCAACAATATTTAACTAAAGTTAAACGGTGTTAATTTTTGAAATTATCAATTACACATTTTTATAATTATAAGGACTTTGTTAAAAAAAAATTAACTATAAGGATCTAATTATAAACTTGATGAAACTATAGGGACTTGCTGATTAATTTAACCTTTCTTTTATTACAAGTATATAATGTTCGAATCAACTTGTACATGTATCGATTAATTCATTTTCTTAATTTGATCAAAGATAGGTCATATCATGAGTCAACTTCTAATTTCTTTGATATACTATGTGATATATGGCTGCAAATTTACACCCCCCCTTTTTTTTCTTTTAAGATGACATGATTTTTCATACCTTTTAAATGTAAGACTAATTTTTATTTTAATGTTAATTTAGTTGTAGCCACATAATATTTTTAGTGAGTTTTGAATTCCCGCAGCAAATTTAACTTTGATCCTTTCTTATTTTGAGTTCATCTTTATTAATTATATGTTAAGTTAATGCGAATTGGATTAATTAATTGAAACGGTTCAATAAGACTCATTGTTATTTCTTTTATCTACATGGATTTGATACTTCCATCATTGGAGCAATTTTTTTGTTTTACGTGAAAGGAAGTTTATTATGATAAAAGCTCAATATACTTCCAATTCAGAAAAGATATATAAGGTCTAGAAAAAGAAATAAATAAATGAAAGAGCAAATTACATTTACTACCCTTCAAGTTTCATGCCATGACACTCAACCCCAATTTACATTGAGAATTACACTCCACACCATTGATTTTTTATCATCATAAATTCACTTTTACCGTTTGATGTGACTCATCATCACATAATATAATATACTATCAAACTCAACCCAAAATCATCACCAATTTTATAGACAGAAAATAATCAAAGAGAACAAAAAAAATTAAACACTCATAAACTAAAATTTTGTTTACAACGAAGAGAATAGGTTCAACTTAGTGTTGGCATCCCATCCATCCCATCAAATATAAGAACATCTCTCACTTCTACTCATTTTTTTCCTTTTTTGCTTCTTTCAATTTCAATTTCTCATTTTATCAATTTCTCAAATTTTGCATACCATCATTTTTTATTTTTTTGATGGCTTTGTAGGTTGGGTTTGAGTGTTTGAATATAAAAAATCTAATTATCACATTGAGGGTTTCAGTAAAAGTAAACTATTCTTACAGCTTGATTAACCATTTGCCAACCTCTCTAACCCCTACTTGTTTAGATCATGAAAAAGAAGAGCAAATCAAACTGGGTTAAGTCATTTCAAATATTGCACAATTTTTTTCCAATAACTTTGACCATTTTTAAAGATTGCAATTTTTTTGTCCATGCCAAAGGTTGGCCTTTTTCAAAAGTCACATTTTTCATATCCACGGAAAGATGCTCAAGTCAATTTTTTCATCATGAATAGTTAGTCTCAAACATTATATATATATATATGAAATTATAATACAATAAACCTTAAATATATAATGCTAACAAACACATCAAAACAGAGAAAAAGGAAAGAAGCAAAATAATGGGTATAATACATGGTTATATGCAATTTTGAGTGATGATATAAATAGAGTGAAGTGGTAGGATTGCTTTTGTTTTCCTATGAATATTACAAGTCTAAAGCATGCACAATTGTATTTCTTTTTGTTTGATGTTATGTCATGTGCAGTATGTGATATTTGCCTCTTTTATGGGTTTTCAATCATCCACTTTTAATGTAACTTACTCCAAGGTAGAGTATTATTATTTCCTATTTAAAAATTTTAGTATTAAGAAAAACATTTTTTGGTTAAAAACATTATTTTATCTCATTAGAAGGGCTTGCAACATAACAATAAAGTGATAGTATTAGTAAGCTTTACAATAAAGATTTCTCATGCCATTATTGCTAAAACTAAAATGAGTGCAAGTTTTTGTGATTTAGGTATCATGGGGGATGTTCACTTTTGGATGGTGGTGCATTGGAGGGATGACTTTTTCTTACTGGATGATATTGACCCAGACCAGTATTCCTATATGGATCTCATCAGTGAGACATATGCAGCTCTCAAAATCGGTTGTGAAGCCAAGCTACGATTTGAAGGACTTTTACCTAATGAGAAAAGAATGTTGGTTGCCTTAGATGCTGATTTACTCAATTGGTTTGCTTAAAATGGAGGTGATGGTAATGGCCAACTACATTTATTTGTTGATTTTGATGATCCTAACATGCAACCTGATTATAATGGTGGGTCTGAAGCACAAATACCCATAAATGACTTTAATGAAACTAATTCCAATAGTAGTGATGATGAATCATATAGAATAAGTGATAATGATACTACAAGTTTAGGATCTGGACATAGGTTATCTAGTGTAAGTGATGATGATGTTGTGTCAGATGTGTTATCCGATTGATTAAATCAATGGTTTTGATGTTAATCTTCTTTATTAAAGAGGCCTTACCTTGATAAGGCCATGAAAGGTAATCTTTGATAATGAAAAAAATGAGGGTAAAATTGAATAGAATGAGTTGATGTTCCAAACCACTGATGTATTTAGAAGTGTATTTAGAGATTATATCATTCTATTTTTATCTAACTAGGAATGAGAAAACAAGGATAACCGCCATTTGCAAAAACAAAGGATGTGATTGGTATTTTTATCACTAACCCCGATGATGTTAATTTGAGATCTTTATAGGGGAAATCAAGAAAATCACAAAAAATTCTAATGTTACATCTACTTGGATTGCCAGTAAAATGGTGATCAATTTGGAGCGGATCAAATTTTATGAATCTATTCGTGCTCAAAATTGTCCACGTATGGTGTTGAGGTCTCAAAGTCACAAATGTATCGTGCACGAAAAAAGGCTAGGACCACATGAGGGTTCTCATGCAAAAAAAATTATAATCTTATAAAAATATGCTCAAATATTAGAAAACAACCCAAATGGTGAAGTCAGATCATAGGGTCCAACTAATTAAAAATCCTAATTTCAAAGATTGTTTATATGCCTTGATGCCATGAAGAAAGGATTCCTTTATTGTAGGCCTTTCATAGGCATAGATGGATGTCATCTCAAAACATTTGGTGGAGTACTTCTAGCAATTGTTTCACTTGAAATAAACAAAATGGAATTTTTCCTGTTGCTTTTGCTGTAGTAGAAATTGAAAACAAAGACAATTGGATCTTTTTCATGCAGCATTTGAAGGCTATGATAGGTGAATGGGGAGGTGATAAGCCATTGGTTTTCATGTCTGATAGACAAAAGGTCATATCATTATCCATTTAAGATCACTTTTGTTTCATATCATTCATTGTGTCTTATATGTTCTATTTTTGCATACTTTGATGTGTTAACAGGGTTTGCCAGAAGTTATTTCATGTGAATTCCCTGAAGAAACACAAAGATATTGTTGTAGGCACTTATACAACAACTTTAAGGCTATTTACCCTGGACTAATGTTGAGGAAGCTATTTTGGAAAGCTGCAAAGGCATGTTGTCCTTGGGTGTTTAACGAAGCAATAAATGATATCTTCAAGGAAAACAAGGAAGCACATGGGTATTTATCTAAGTTGTCTCTTGAGGCATGGGCAAGGCACGCTTTTGATCCTAGGGTCAAGAGTGACCATATCACTAACAATATGACAGAGTCCTTTAACCATTGGATTGGTGAATTAAGGGCTAAACCAATATTAACGTTGGTGGAATCATTAGTTGTTAAACTCATGGGCAAGTTACATGTAAGGTATGAGAATGGATGCACATTGGAGACTAATGTTGCACCAAAAATTAAGAAGAAGTTGAACCAAATACAAAACAGTGCTAGGTTTTGTAGTTTGGTGCTAGCTGGACAAATGGACTTTGCTGTTACTGACAATAATGGAGATAGGTTTGCTGTTAACTTAGGAACTAAGGAGTGTCAATGCAGATCTTGGCTAATTAGTGGGTTGCCTTGTAAGCATGCTATTGCATGTATGGTTTATTTAAGGCATGACTTGGAAAGTTATTGTGATAAATATTACAGCAAGAATGCTTACCAGCAAACTTATAATGAAATCATACATCCTGTTCATGACTTAAAAATGGTGGACATGTATGAGACTCTTGGAGATATTATATTTCCTCCAATTTTACGTAGGCTTCCTGGAAGACCTAAAAAAAAAAGAACTAGAGAGGCAGATGAGGGAAAACCTGGTGATGGAAAAGCAAGGAGATCAAACACAGTGAAATGTGATAATTACAAGGAATTTGGCCACAATAGAATAACTTGCCAAAGAGCTCCAGTGGCTACGAAAAGGAAATACATTGGCAGAAAGGTATACATCTTATTAATAATGATTGAATACTAATTATTTTTCAAGCATGCATTTCACACATTTATAATAAATGTCCTTATATATATAGGCAACTAATGCCAATAAAGCTAGCGGGGTCACTCGAGAGGAATCAATTATTGTGAATTCAAGTGCACTCACTGAGCACAGTCAAACTTCCAAAAATATTACTACTACAAGGAACAAGGAAAAAGGGAAAACAATGATTAGTGATGCCACAAGAAGGACCACTAATGAATCTTTCCGAGTAATATGTTTAATTAATTGCAAGATTACCTTATAGCACTAATTTCAAGTGAGCTTTATAATACTTTTTTTTTTTGCAGTATTCAAGGAGGGCTGCCATTACAAATGAGGGTCCTAGTAGTGGACCTACTGTGACCAACATTGTGGAAGGAACCCAGCAACTTAATGCTAGCCAAGCAATAACTAACAATGCAAGAGGAACCACTAACATAGAATCAAGATGGGTAAGATGTTACTTTTAATTGATTGCTTGAGTAATTTATAAAATTAACTATGGGTGAGGTCATCAATAATCATTTGTTTATATGAATTCTTTTTTTGTAGGATTTAAGGATAAATGCCACTACAGGTGAGGGCTCTAGTGGCGAATACAATGTGACAAACAATGTAGAAGGAAGCCAACAACTTAATGCTAGCCAAGCAATCAGTAACAGTACAAATGCTACTCAAGCCAAGGATATGAGAACAAGTGAATATGCAACATTTTAGCTATTTGGAAATGAACAGTTGGTGTGTTAGAATTTAATATGGTGTATATGTTTTTTTATTGGGGAACCTTGCTCGATTATTGAACTAGCTGCAACTTGGTATATTTTGTGATTTGTAGCAGCAAGGACTATAATAGGCTCCATTATGGTGTATATGTTGTTTTGTTGGAGACCTTGCTCTATTACTGAACATGCTACAACTTTTTATATTTTGTGGTTTGTAGTAGCAATGACTATAATAGACCCCATTAAGATAAACACTTTAGTATATATGTTGTTATGATGTTGTTAAGTATTAATATATTGCTGGTGAAGAGATAATATTGGCTATTCAAAGCACAAGCAGTAGTTACTCTGTTTTTGTGTTTTAAGGTTATTAACGAAGCTATTCAAAACTCTGTTTTTATGTATTCAAAGCACAAGCAGTAGTTACTCCTCAACATTATTTATATTGTGATTTTATTGTTTCAAGAAAAATCATAGTTAAATGTATGGTTAAATAGAATATTTTGTTAACATTTAACAAATTCTATTATTTAAATTAGTCAATTGGGGTAAAGTATAATTTAAGGATGAAAATGAGGTTAAGTGTCATTTCTACATACTTGAAGGAGTTCAGTGTAATTTACTCTAAATAAAATTTATTTTTTGAACTAATTAATGATTTGTAAATTTACTTTTTGTCAAAAAATTATTGATATCTAAATATCTTTCACAATGAATACTAACATGAAAGTGATAAAATTTGAATAGTGTATTACATATTCTTTCAAAGTAAAAATGAAATTCTCTTATACTTGCAAAATTATTATGATATAACCAATTACAAAGAGATTAACAAAAGACATCCTAAAAATTAAAAATCAAAATACTTATAAAAAGGATATCAAAGTCACAAGATCTGTCATTGAAAAAAAATAGGTTTGAACAACTAAATTCATGATCTATCATATTTAAGCAAATTATCAAAAAAATACAAAAAAAAAATAAAAATAAAGATAGTATATAGGATTGCCACTAAAAAAGAGACAGCAAACACTCATAAAAAGGATATCAAAGTCACAAGATCTGTCATTGAAAAAATAGATCTGAATAACTAAATTCATGATCTATTATATTTAAGCAAATTATCAAAAAAATACAAAAAAAAGAAATAAAGATAGTAAATAGGATTGCCACTAAAAAAGAGACCACAAACACTCATAAAAAAGATATTAAAGTCATAAGATCTGTTATTGAAAAAATAGATTTGAACAACTAAATTCATGATCTATTGTATTTAAGCAAATTATTAAAAAAATACAAAAAAATAAAAGAAATAAAGATGGTATATAGGATTGCCGCTAAAAAGGAGACAGCAACCCTACTCCAATACTCTTACGGAAATAAAGCTCAAAACAAGAAAGAAATAGAGCGAAAGGGAGGCTAGGCTCAGATCATTGGAGCAATTTTTTGAATGAGTCTTTCCTTATTTATATATACATATAATATATTATATTAAAATAGACCCATGTAAATCTTCTAATACCATCACATTTTAAATAATATAAATACAAAATAACAAACTATTCACAAGCGAAACGTAACTTATTAATTAGTATAAAAAGATATATATGATTTAATTATTTTTATAATATAAATTGCTATTTCTCAGAAACTTTAGTAAATAACAATGCTCACGTCAATATTCAATAGCTATAAGTGATTTATGTTAAAATTATACACACATATATATATATATATCGTTGCAAAAAATTAATATAAATATAAAGATAGATAATACATAAGGATAGAAATGAGTCGAGTTAGACATTATTTTAAACATACTTAATATGTTTATCAAATGGAAGTTCTAAACTTAACTTATTTATTTGATATAAGTCATTTTCTAAGGTTTGACATGATTTTTTTTTTTTGGCTTGATTTAAAAACTTATTTAAATGTATATTTTATACTAAGACTTTTAAATATATCAATATATCTACCTTTAAATAGGTCAATAAAATAGTTAACAGACTTAAATTTTAAAAAATATTATATTATTTTTAAAATTAATTATATTATATAATTACTTGAAATTGTCATAATATATAAGATAATAATATATATAATTAAATAAGTCGATCTGTTAAACTTAAATGACTTTCTCAATGACCATTTAACCAAATAAACTTTTTAAAAAATCTTAACTTGAATTTTTTTTGTTAAACCAATTAAGTTAAGTTAAACCTTAAACAAGTCAGGTCATAACTTCTCGACAAATTCCTTATCTATTTTCATCCCTAACATAAGACAATACTCTTTTCTTTTGGAGGTGATAAGTTCAAGTGGCTCGACCTTCTCTCACGTGTAGTGTGTGTATCATAGTGTATGCATGTGTTTTTGAGTTTGTAAGTCAACTAGTCAATAGTTTGTGCATTACATAGGATTTTTTTAAAGTTTTAATCTTTGTTTAAAATATAATTTAAAGACTTAATTTTTAATATATTATACATATGCAACATGTTATGAATTAAACTCTTTTAATTAATGACATTTTATTTTAAAGTTACATAGAAAAATAATATTTTTTAGATTAGTCCAACTATATATAAAAGTATTATACATATTAATTGTTAACTTCCATAAATAATATTTTTTATGAACTCCATAAATAAGTAATTAAGAATATCTTTTAATAGTAAAATAAATGATAATAAAATTTATTCTAAAAGGAATTGGGACAAAAAAAGGAAAGGTTTGACAGGAAAAATGAAATGTGTATAGTAGAAGACAATGAATAAGGAAGATTTAAGATGAAAAATGAATTGTATGTAGTCAATTAAAAAAACAATGTGATTAATTGAGAGAAAGAGTACACAAATATTTTTTTTAACGATATAATAAACATGGTTTAAAAAAAAAGAGTATTAAAAAAGAATAACTTATTTTCAAATGAGAGTATTCAAATTTATAATATAGAGATGAATTACTAATTAGAATTCATAAAGTTTTTTATCTCAACAAAAAAAAATCTTTTATCTTGTCTTCATTTTTTTCCCTGTTTTTCCATTTCTTAAATGTTGTTTTGAATCACTTTTTACTTCAGAAGAAGGTGGTAATTGAATTTGTTCATCCTGAATAAAGAAACTTTTCCATTAAATATAAGTTTCATTAAATATAGGTTGAGTCAAATGGTAGCAAATAGTATTAATAAAAAAAAATGTTGCATGTTGTTGATGAACTTTTATTAATAGATAATTTATATATGTCAATGTCAGTTTTTATTGAAACTTATCACGACCATAGAATACGATAACCTTCATTTCTCCCAATAATTCACAAAATAACACATGTAAGTAGTAAATAACTAAATACAATTCTAATTTGTGTTATCTTTATAATAATTATTTATTAATTAATAATATGATTGATCTAATATACTAAATTTAAATACTTTATATTTTTTCAAGAATTTTTCCTTAAACTATTACTACTATCCCTTTTCATTTGTTTCTCAACCTACCTTCCCCACCTAAATGCCAACCCAAAATACCTAGTCATTCCACCAAGAAAAAACTTATCACACTCTTAATGGTGCCGATAAATGAAACAAAAAAAAAGTATACTTTTAAGAGTTTTGCTTAATGTTTTTCTATTATATATAAAGAAGTAAATATTAAATATTTTAAACCAACAAAATCATAATACTTATATTTTTAAAAATAAATAAAATATTTTAAATCAATTATTTAAAATATTTTAAAACATTACTCTTAAATAAAAATATATCTCCTCTTGCTGATCATCACTCTCTTGATGCTAAATCTTCATGAAACATAACACTAACAAAACAATTCATAAAATATTAGTCAATAATCTTTTAAATTATTTAAAAATAAAGATGTTAATAAAAAATAGAAAATAAAGACTAAAAAGTAATTTTTTGTATAAATTAGTGATGGGACCACGGCAAGTGTACCAGATCGTCAAGTAATAAAAACGGTGAGAAGACCGGATATCGTTCTCAGGGATCAATAACCAATTACCGATTCACGAACTTAGCTACTATTCAAACAGAACTTTGGTTCAAAGGGAGCTCAATTGTAAACAATTAAGCACGAAAGAAATTAAATTAAAGTAAAAGATTCTTTTTGGTATTTTGGCTTTGACAATTTGACAAACACTTAGAACACAAAAGAGATAGGAATTCAAAGATAAGAAAGAGTTGAGATCAAGTTTCATTTGATTTCATTTGCTGTATATTAACCTGCAGTTAAAACAAATTTTTATTTCTATTTTGTTATCGGATTCTCCAAAATATCCAAGTCCTAATTCATTAGGCACAAGAACCTTAAATCCTAGTTAAAATCCCTAATTCCTTAGGTGATTCTAAAAGGGAAAAGGCATTAAGATTAAGAATCCACCAAGATAACAAGCATTCATCGACTATTCCTAGCACAACGAATCACAATGTTCACGATCTCAAGCATAGTTTACACATCAAATTTCTATCCAATGCATAAACCTAAAAATCATTCTAAGGATGATCAAACCCTAGAAAGCTTTAAGAATAGAGATTATAAACTTAAAATAAAAGTATCCATTAAGTATAACTGAAACCCAAGTTAAATACAAGCAAAATCCATCAAAATCCACTCAATTCCAACAAGGGAGAGTTTAGTTAGACATAGAAACAAAAACAGAAATTAAAATAATAGAGAAGAAGAAGTAAAACTCCATTGAAGATTGAAGAAAATCTGAGCTCCCACTCTTCTTCCCTTCAAGTCCACCTCCAAGTTTTCCAAATTAGGTCTCGTTTTCATCCCTCTTCGTCTCCCCCTTCAAAGACCTCTTCCCTCAGCTAAAAATGCCCTCCTGACGTGAATTGGGCCAAAAGGTAAATGGGCCTGCGTAACACTCATCGCCCAGTGGCCATTTGGCCGCCCGACGGCCTGGTTCTACTTGTTTCGTGTTATTTTGACTTCCCACCGCCCAGCTGGTCGCCCGGCGGCCTGGCTTTTTCTGCATCTTCCTTTTCCTTTGCTTTTCTGAGCTACTGGGGTCCAAATTGCATGTATTGCAGTTCAATGACATTGCAAGCTCTTCCATTTGACCCCATTCTTCATAGTTCCGACCTTCATCCTCCTTTAACCTTCACTGTAAATAAGATAACACAAATGAGATCCAAAACATTCCAAAATACAACCAAACTCCATGGGATTCATCAAAGTAATCATCTTATGCCATCATGGTCAAAATAAGATTTAAATGAGGCAAAACAAAGTTAAAAGCTAGATGCAAATGGTTAAAATCAATCAAAAAGCATAAGTAAAAACAGATAATTCGCAGGATTATCACCACTCCAAACTTAAAACTTTGCTTGCCCTTAAGCAAAAAAATAGAATCAGAGAAAAGAGAACACAGTAGACACCAACTCTGTGCTAACTGATGGAAGGGGAAAAAATGTGTCCCACAAGACACCAACAAGTAAAACAATCATCCAAGAAGTCCTAGGAGTTTAACCATCAACTGTGCAGCTTGAGGTTCAAAGAAATGAGAAGTTGGAGTCATACCAATAACACACTGATCAATCACAACTTGACAGTTAATGGATTTGGCAACTTATGCATGCAAAGTGATGTGCTTTATTAACCTCTCATTTATGTAGATGTTCACTCATGCTCTCATGCATTTGGGCTTTTGTTTCTCTCAGTCAACACAATTTGAACCCATCTCCCATGAATTTGATTTTCATCTCAAACATACAAGCTCATGATTCACACAATGTAGCAATCAGAAGGACATAATTCAAGGTTGCATTGGTGCCAAGGTACAAGGTAGATAAAATGAACATATAAACTGCTACCTTAAAGGGCAAGTGAACATTGATACTTCTAACAAAACTTCAACTCACAAACCTCGTACCTTTCAAATTCTTTTCTCTTTTTTTTTTTAATTTTCCCCAGTAACTTACATGGTCTCAAAGGGGTACCTGATCATTGCGTCAAGTATTTCCCAGTAACCCATCAGTCTCAAAGGGGTGCCAAATTAACAATTCAACTATTTTTTTTTCATAAAAGTCAATTTGAACAATCAAACCATACTAAAAACATCCCACTCCAAACTTAGTTTCTTGTTAACTCCTTAATATCTCAATTCCAATGATCACCTAGCTCCTTCAAGTGGGTCAGATGTTGCTTATGTGGCTAGGCTCAATTAGAGGGGCTTAACAAAGAAAGGAATCATTAGGCTCAAGGGGCAATGCAAAAGATGTGAACATTGGGTTAGCTTTTGGCCTCTGGCTTAACAAACAAAATGCCTTTATCATGTTCAAACATTGTGTAAATCAAGATGGCATCAGAGAATCAATCAAATTTAGGAAAGTTAAGCCTCAAAAGTGTTCCCTCAGCAATAAAGACATGTTGGAGGCTCAATACTCCTTTCCAGGACAATGAATGCTCACTATTCACAAAAGAAATGGTGCCAAATCATTAACAATCAAGCAACAAGATTTATGTATACATGGTATGAACCAATTCTAATAGGCTTCAAACATCAAGATCACACAATTTTCAGGTTCCACACATAAGCATGCAAGTTGATTGATTCCATCACAATCAGGTCTGGGCACTCAAAAGAAAACATACCCCCACAGTCTAGAGCCAAGTTCAAAAACAGGATAACTAAAGAAAAGAAAACACAAGAAAAACTATCATGCAAATTCCTAAATTAATCCTATTTACTAAGTAGAACTAAAAACTCCTAACCTCAAGATAAAATGCAAGAAAACTAATAAAAGCTGGAAGGGAGAGAAGGAAAAATATCTTATGGGTTCTGAGCAGAACCCATAGCAAATCTCCTCATAGTCCTTTCTCTTTAAAAGCTAGGATGGGCGCTAGTCCTCGTCTGACTCCTCCTCCTCTGAGTCATCCTCTCCTTCATCTTCTTCTTCTTTAGTCTCTTCTTCAGCCTCTTCAGCTTCTTCCCTTTCTTCTGTCGCTACCGAACTAGAGGCTCCAAAGGGCCTCCAGTCCACAAACTGTTCCACCTCCTCAGCTGTTTGGCTATTTATGGGAGTGATATTGAGATTAAGTCCCTCCCACATCTGCCTCATGATATCCTCCATCCTCTGGTTATCTTCTCTTGAGACTTGCCACATTCTGTGTAAAGCTTCCATGTTGTGACGCATGATATCCCTTTCTTGCCCAACTGTGCTCAAATCCTCTGAGGTTGACCCCTGTTTTTGAGCTCGCAGCTCTCTCCTAGTTGGTCCAGTCCTCGGAGGTCTTCCTCCACCCCTCATAGGCTCGGTGTCCTCCACTAAACAATGAGTGGAAATGAAATACATGTCAATCTTTGTAGGACTCTTCATTGGTGTCAGGTTAGCCTTCGACACCCTAACTCTTTCACAGAGTAGAGTGATCAAATGTGGATAAGCTAAGGTTGCTGACGTTGAATTTGCTATACTCTGTATGTTTTCACAGAGGATCCTGCTAATATGCAGAGTCTTCCCACTCATGATTGCACATATCATTCCAGCTCGGTCAAACTTCACATCTGATTTGTTTGTGTTGGGGAGGATGTTTGAAACGATGTAAGATGCTAAGAATCTGGGGATGGTTTTAAGGTCAGCGGAATTGACTTTTCTGGGCTTGTTTCCCTTGGTGAAATCCCAGGCAGCTCCTGGTCGGCATAATAATCTCAACATTTTATCCAGCTCTTCCTTTGTCATGGATCCAGATCCTCTTTCCTAGAATTCTTCCCAAAGGCTCTTGCCTTCCCAATTGGGTTGAGTGCTTAGGACCTCATTGATTGTGTCAGCATCAAAAGGGACATACCTTCCCCGAACATAACTCATTGCTGTTGGGGCTTCCCTTTTTGGGATGAAAGCATTGGCAAAAAATTCTTTCACTATTTCGCTGTACCCCTCCTTGGGGTATGAGACCAATGTTTCCCACCTTCTTCTTTGAATCTCTTGCACTACCGGGGGAACCTGAGAAATTTCAGACAACACCACTGTTCTTTCTTGAATTATCCCCCTCTTATGCATGGTGTTGTAGTGTTCTTCACATTTTGCAGATCGGAATCGTTGTCTGTCAACTGCGCGTCCACTCGAAGATGAGCCATCAGCTTTCCTCTTCACAGGTAGCTTAGATGCCATAGTACTCAACCTGCAGAATATCAACAGAATCAGTACTCAATTACAATCACACAACATCCTACAAGCCAAATCTTATGCTCAAGCAAAGCTCAGTGCAGTGGATCGATGAAGTTCAAGAGCAACATCTTTTCATTTTGGAAGCTTTTATCATTTTAACATTCACACTTAATTCAACATTCCAGAACTTACCAAGAACCAACAGTTGTAGACCAATAAAGTAATATCGAAGTTTATTCCCAAAAATTCAATCTCAACTAATTCACCAAAAATTTTCACTAGTCTAGGCTAGGGACAATCCACATTTAACTCTAATTACGAGTCCAAAACCTCCATTTGCTAATCAAAGCCAATTATATCAAAAAGCCCCAAATTTAGTCTCACCAAACCCCCATCAAACAATTTTCTCAATTATTTCTCATATGGGCACAATTCAATTGATTGAAAATTGAAACATATAATACATGAGCTAAATTGCATATCCAAACAATCAATTTGCAAAAAACCTCATGCTACAAGAAAAACCCAATTTTTATATAGTGTGAACTCTAACCATGCAAATTAACACAATTCCACTTCATTTACAAACAATCTCAAGGATCCAACAATGGAATCAAGTTAGTAATACTCTCAATTGCAAGATTAAACCATCAATTTATCATAAAATGCATTTCACACAAAACCCCCAAAATGACACATTCAAACCCTAAGCATGCAATTACCCAAAAAAATGAAAACCCTCATCATCCAAAACATCAAAGGAAATCCACCATTAATTTTCAGAATGAGCAAAAACCAAGCAAATCTATGGGTCAACTTGAAAGATATTTTGGGCAAAAAAGCATACCTTACAAAATGGCAACAATGGAGGAGAGGAAGAGAGCACGAAGATGGAGAAAACGCAGGGAGAGAGAGAATGTGTGAGAGAGAATGCGTGAGAGAGACGTGACAAAGGGAAAAGAGGAGAAGAAAAGAGAAAATGGTGAGAGTGAAGGAGAAAGAGACGTGGGGAGCTCTGTTCTGTGTGTGTGAGAGTGAAAGAGAAAAGTGAAGAGTGCAAGGAGTGTGTTACGTGAGGTAAAGAAATAGAAAGAGATTCAGGAACTCTTTTCTTTATATATATATATATATATATACCGCCCAGCGGTATCATGGCCGCCTAGCGGCACCAACTCAGAGGCATCACTCCTATTTTTTTTTATATTCTAACTTAAAGGACCGCCCGAAAGTACACATACCGTTCAGCGGTATGAAGTCAGAGAAGACTTCACGAGGCCGCCTAGCGGCACTACGGATCGCCTAGCGGTTCATGGTCAGGAGCTTTTTTTTTTTTTTAACTAAAAGAACCGCCTAACGGTGTCATATGCCGCCCAGCGGTATTCAAAAACACGTACCGCCCGGCAGTAAACATACCGCCTAGCGGTGGTAACTCAGAGGGGTTCATTCTAAAAACCCATTTTGTCGCCCAGCGGCACTGACACCGCCCAGCGGTATGTACTTTTTCATTTAGCTCAGCGGCCTAATGGCCGCCCGGCATTCTCAACTCAGAGATATTTTTTTTATCACCGCCCAACGGCTATTGTGCCGCCCAGCGGTGTGACTGTTGCAAAATTCTGCAGCTTGATCCAATTTTTTTTTTAAGAGCTTATGCAATTCATGACTCCCAAATTAAAACAAACTCTCAACCACAAGTAAGATCACATAGAAACAAAAACACAACACGAAAACATGAAAGCAAAAACATAAAACAAACTACAAATAAGCCTAACATCTACACAAATGCAATTAACCATGGCAAACAACTTAAACTGAATAAAATGGAATTGAAATTACAAGCTAAGAGTTAGAAAAGCCTGGGCATGGGTTGCCTCCCATGAAGTGCTTGTTTAACGTCATTAGCTTGACGTTGTGCTGCTTCAAGTGGAGATCAAGTTGATGGACTCCCTTCTCCTCTCAACATCTCCCCCAAAATAAAGCTTGAGCCTCTGCCCATTCACCTTAAAGCTTTTCTCAGAAGTTGGGTCTTTCAATTCCACGGCTCCATATGAAAATACTTGTTTTACTTCAAAAGGTCTTGACCATCGAGATTTGAGTTTTCCTGGAAACAACTTGAGTCTTGAGTTGAATAGCAGTACCAATTGGCCTTCCCAGAATTCTTTATGAACAATCCTCTTGTCACGCCACTTCTTAGTATTCTCCTTGTAAATTTTGGCATTCTCATAGGTCGAGTTCCGGAATTCTTCAAGTTCATGGAGCTGCAAGATCCTTGACTCACCCGCTTTTGTTAAATCAAAGTTCAAGTAGTTTGTTGCCCACAGTGCCTTATGCTCCAATTCAAGAGGTAAATAGCATGCCTTGCCATAAACCAATTGGAACGGAGACATACCAATTGGAGTTTTAAAAGCTGTCCTGTATGCCCAAAAAGCATCATCAAGCTTCATTGCCCAGTCTTTTCTAGATGAACTGACTATTTTCTCCAAAATTTGCTTCAACTGGCGGTTAGACACCTCAACTTGACCACTTGACTGCGGGTGATAGGGAGTGGCTACTCTATGATGGACAGTATACTTTCTCAACAACGTCTCCAACTTCCTGTTGCAAAAATGGGTTCCCTCATCACTAATCAACGCTCTAGGCACCCCAAACCTTGAAAATATATTCTTCTTTAAGAAATTGATCACCACTTTTGCATCATTGGTTGAGGTTGCAACTGCTTCCACCCATTTTGAGACGTAGTCAACGGCCACTAAGATATATACCTTAGAAAATGAAGAGGGAAAAGGGCCCATGAAGTCGATACCCCATACATCAAATACTTCAATTTCCAAAATGGGATTTTGGGGCATCTCATTCCTCTTTGATATGTTTCCGGTTCGTTGGCACCTATCACATCTCTTGACATAAGCAAATGCATCCTTGAAGAGTGATGGCCAAAATAACCGAGATTGTAGGACCTTTGCTGCTGTCCTATCTCCACTGAAATGTCCACCATACCCGAAATTGTGACAATGCCACAAAATTTGTTCTTGCTCTTCCTCGGGCACACATCTTCTCAATAGGCCATCAACACCTCTCTTGTACAGAAATGGTTCATCTCACACATAGAACTTGACTTCATGAAAGAACATTTTACGCTGTTGTGAGTTGAAGTCTACGGGAACCACCTTGCCAACCTTGTAATTGGCTATATCAGCATACCATGGCAAACTCACCATGGCCCACAACTGCTCATCAAAAAATTGATCATTGATTGGTCTTTTCTCCTCATTTTCTTCTGCACTTTCCAACCGAGATAAGTGATCAGCCACTGAATTCTCGGTTCCTTTCTTATCTTTTATCTCTAGATCGAACTCTTGAAGCAGTAAAATCCATTGAATAAGCCTTGGTTTCGAATCTTGCTTGGCAAATAAATACCGGACAGTTGCATGGTCCGTATATACAATCACTTTGGAACCTACCAAGTAAGAACGAAACTTGTCAAATGCATAAACCACAGCCAATAGTTCCTTTTCAGTAGTAGCATAATTAAGTTGTGCAGCATTTAAAACATGACTCGCATAATAAATCACATGCAACAACTTATCTTTCCTTTGGCCTAAAACAGCACCTACAGCCGTGTCACTTGCATCACACATGATTTCAAATGGCAAACTCTAATCGGGTGCAGTGACAATTAGTGCACTGGTCAGTTTATGCTTCAAAGTGTTAAAGGCTACCATGCATGCATCATCAAAATTGAATGGAGTATCTTTTACAATGAGATCATTCAGAGGTTTAGCAATTTTTGAAAAATCTTTTATGAATCTCCTGTAAAAGCCAGCATGCCCCAAAAAGCTACGAATGCCTTTTACATTAGTGGGAGGGGGAAGTTTTTCAATAACTTCAACTTTGGCACGATCAACTGCAATCCCTTGGTTAGAGATGTCGTGCCCTAAAACGATTCCCTCTCTCACCATGAAATGACATTTTTCCCAATTTAAAACCAAGTTTGTTTCTTCACATCTTTTTAAAACTAAAGACAGGTTATGCAAGCATATATCAAATGAAGAACCAAACACGGAGAAATCGTTCATAAACACTTCGATATGTTTTTCAATCATATCGGAAAAAATGGACATCATACACCTTTGGAATGTGGCTGGTACATTGCAAAGTCCGAAGGGCATCCTTCTGTAGGCGAACACTCCATAAGGGCATGCAAATGCTGTTTTCTCCTGATCCTCTGGAGCTACAGCAATTTGGTTGTAGTCGGAATATCCATCCAAAAAGTAATAATAGTCATGCCCGCTGTAGCGCTCTAATATCTATCCAAAAAGCAATAATAGTCATCGTTCCTTCGGTTAGTCAATACATACCCTCCATCCTCAATGCCGCATTCTAACCACCGCTGTCCCAACATCCGGTCAATGAAAGGAAATGGTCCAAGTGATCCTTCCTTGTTGCATCGTTCCTTTAAGGTTGCTTCTACTTTATGATTTTCTTCCATGAGTCAATACATACCCTCCATCCCTCCTTATGATCCGAAGTGGGTTTCAATTCATTGTTTTCATTCTCACCATAACCAACTTTGTTGTCCCACTCCTTTTCCCACCAATTCCTCCCATTCCTAGGTTCATTTTTAGGATAGGGAGTGAGCTTTCCAACTTGGACGGACTAACCCAATCACATATATTAATGCTAAAGCATGCTTCTTTATCTCCGAACATAGTGATGGCTAAAATGAGTCCAAAGCCACATCAAAAAGCTTGAAAACCTCCTTCAATGAACTACTTCTTTCATGACCGAATTAAGTCTCCTTTGAGTTTGCACCCTCTTGCTTTTATCTATTTTCTTCCATGAGTATTTTGTGCATGCAATTTCCTTCTTTTAAAAAAAAAAGAGAAAAAATAAAGAGAAAAAAAGACTTATTCCTTTCAAATCACCAATTGACCATCCAATGGTCTCCTTATGATCCTTCTTCGTACCCTCAATCAAGTTCAGTTTTTCTTCTTCAATCATCAAGTTCGGCTCAATCCAAAGATTTATTTATGATAAATTTCAAGGGACAAAGAATTATGCTCACCAAAAGAAAGAAAAAATATTTTAAATGTGAGGGCAATGGTTTTCAGCTACTTTTGGCTAAAAACTTCATCTCTCTTTTTCATTCCACCATCTTCAAACATTTTCTCTCCTCCATCTTCACCAACACCACCACCCATTAACTTCTTCATTCAAAAAAAACCTCTTCACACCACCATCATTTTCACTAGGATACCACCCATCTTGAACTTTCCATTAACTTTCTTCTTCACCTTCAACTATTTATTCTCAACTTTCACCACAAAAAAAAGAGAAAAACAGAAATCATCATTTCATCAATGGCCCAGCTTCCATAAGTGCCCATTATTTCCAAGGGACCCAGAGCCGACCCAAGCTCGGTCCATACCCGCCCACCGCGTTTCGCTCGAGCTGAACAGTGCGGCTCCGTGACCGGATCCGCTAGCCCCTTAGGCATCCGGAACTCCACCGCGTCGCCGACATCTTGCTCGAGCTCGAGTAGTGCGGCTCCCCGACCAGACCGCATCCACCAGAGTTTCCATCTTGAGTTTCCGTCTTCCTCTGTGCTAGAAAGCTTTCAGTTTATTAGCTTTTTTTGTGGTTTTATTTCTTTTTTTGTTGTTGTTGCTGATAAAAATTAAAAAAAGAAAGAAAAGTAAAACGAAAAGAAAACAACAACAGACAAAATTTTGAAATATAAAAAAATAAAAATAGTAATTTCTAATGTTTTGCTTTTCCTTTAGATTTAGTTTATTGGTGATTTGGATTTGATATAATGTTCTTGATATTGTCATCCATATTTACATAAATTAAACTCTGAATATGGAATAAGATTCCAATGATGGAATAATCAAGATTAGCCTCGATAGTGGTAATATCTTAACTTTCTTGAGGTGAGGAGGAATTTTTATGGTTTTGCCAGGAGCGCTGGCAAGATTATAACAATCTCTAATAAAATAATCTTATTCTGTATCACTTCCCTTGTAATAATATCATTATGTATTTGTACTTGTGCTTTAATTTTTTTTATTTATTTTTTTGAATTAATATATTAATCAAATATTTTTCAATGGCCGATGAGCTTCAAAGACATTAAAAATACACTCTTCCCGATAATCTTAGGCTTTATATTGGATTTTTGGATCTTCAATTAAATAATTTTGTAAATTTAATTACATTTTTTAAAAAAACACAAAATAAAAATCATTTTGTAAAATAAAAATCCTCAAATAAAAGTGAACAATTTCAACATTCAACATCATGATTGTGGTGAATTAAAGTTCTATTTTTTATGAAGACTTTTTTTTGAAAATTACTACAAAAATCTCATTGTGCCAAATCAATAAATGAGATTTTATTTGGCCATTTACTTAAAGAAACATTTTCCTACCTTAAACAAATTTCTTTGAATTAAAATTATTCATTGAAATAATTTTTTTATTTGGCCAATTTTAAAAATTACTTCTTTCAAAAGATAAAATTTTAATTCACCTCTTTTATATAATATGTTGTAAACTTAAAATTTGTCCCAAAATAATGACAATTTAGCCAATTGGATTTATCATTCTTGATATCATCATTCTTGATATGTCAAAATGGGACATGTTAAAGTAAAAACAAAAAATATTTTTTTTCTTTTTAATAAAGGACCAATTTAATTAATCTTGCAAATAATATTAGATTAAATAGAACAACGAAGTCCACGAATTCTTAAATGCCATCTTTTAGGTGTCCAATTGCAATTTAATGGATAAAGCGATGAATTTATCTACTTTCACCAACACGTCTTCAATCACTCCATGGGGATGCTTCATAGACCTATCCGCAAATTGAAGTGTTACCATGGTGGGCTTTATTTGGCCGATTCCCAATTGCTTGAAAATGGATAGAGGCATGAGACTAATGCTTGCACCAAGATCACATAAAGCCTTCCCAAATGTTCTATCACCAATGGTGCACGGAATTGAGAAACTTCCAGGATCCTTAAGCTTAGGAGGAAGCTTCCTTTGTAGAATTGCACTGCACTCCTCCATGAGCATAATGGTCTCTTCATTCCCAATCCTTCTCTTCTTGGACAACAACTCTTTCATGAATTTCATATAGGAGGGCATTTGTTCTAGAGCTTTGACAAACGGGATGTTGATTTGCAGCTTGTTAAACACTTCTAGAAACTTCCCGAACTGTTTTTTATCATGCTCCTTCTTGAGTCGTTGAGGGAATGGCAACTTGATAATTGGTGGTGGCATTTTCACTTCTTGCTCCTTTGGTGACTCCTTTTCATTAGAATCATTGAGTGAGTCACCTTGCGATGTTTCAGCTTCCTTGAGAGGTACTTCTTCATTAGGCTCTTCTCCTTTGTCTTCACTCTTTTTCTCTTTCCTTGGTAATGGTTCAATCACCTTCCCACTCCTAGTTGTTATAGCTTTAGCATGCTCCATTCCTCTAGGATTTGGGACTGTGTCACTTGGTAATGAACCTGGAGGTCTCTCCAAAATCTATTTTGCTAGTTGGCCCACTTGAGATTCCAAATTCTGGATTGATGCCTCTTGATTCCTAAATACACCTCTTGTCTCATCCATGAAATCGGTAGTCTTTTGGACAAAAGAGGAGGTTTGGGAAGCTAGTTTCTCCAAAGCTACTTCCCATGAAGCCTTCTTCTCAATAGGTGGAGGTTGAGATGAAGAGCCTTGATGCGAAGAGTGTTGAGGAGGACCTTGGTATGAAAGTTGTTGTCTCTGAGGAGCTTGGTTGCCTTGATTACCTTGATTACTCCATGAAAAGTTAGGGTGATTCCTCCACCCCGGATTATAAGTGTTGGAGTAGGGGTTGTGTTGTTGCCTTGGAGGGTTATTCATGAAATTGACTTGTTCTTGAGATGGAGATCCAAACATGTTACCCGGACAATCTACATTCTCATGTTCTCCTCCACAAAAATCACACGACAAGGGCGCATTACTTACTGCATTCACCTTAAGAGTGTCAACCTTCTTCGTGAGATTCTCAAGTTGTTGAGTCAAGATTTTGTTCTGGGCTAAAAGTGCATTCATCGAATCAACCTCCAAGTACCCTTTCTTCCCCACTGCTCTTTCCCCATTTCTTTGGTAGTCATTATTGGCCATCATTTCAAACAGGTCCCAAGCTTCTTCCGGAGTTTTATAGTTCAAGGCCCCTCTTGCTGCAGCATCAACCATTGCTCTAGTTTGAGGTAGCATGCCATTATAGAAGCTTTGCACCTGGATCCAGAAGTCAAAACAGTGGTGTGGGCATTTCCTCAATATTTCATTGTATCTCTCCCACGCTTCACTGAGAGACTCCCCATCAAGCTGCCTGAATGATGTGATATCACTTCGCAACTTTGCAGCCTTGGACGGAGGGAAATACCTTGTCAAAAATTTCTGCACCAAAATTGCCCAAGTAGTTATGCTTCCTCTTGCCAATGAGTCTAACCAGCTCTTAGCCCTGTCCCTCACAGAGAAAGGAAACAATCTTAGACGACTGGCATCCTCACTCACTCCATTCAACTTCACAGTATCACAAATTTGAAGGAACCCTTGTATATGTGCATGTGGGTCCTCAGTATCGAATCCCCCAAACTGATTGTTCTGAATCAAATGGAGTAGAGCTGGCTTCAATTCAAAATTGTTTGCTTGAACTGGAGGTCTAGTTATGCTCGCCCCACACCCATCCATGCTAGGAATAGAGTAATCCATGAGAGTCCTAGCAGGTTGATGTGGTGGTGGAGGATCCACATTTTCTCCATTGTTTTCTCCATTGGGGGATCTATTTTTCCCATTGTCCGCCATGTCTTCAACAGATATTTGAGTGCTATCCAAATTCCTTCTTTGTTCTCTTAATTGCTTCCTCAAAGCTCTTTCAGTCCTTCTTATTTCTGGGTCAAAAAGAAGTTGATCCGGATGAACTTTACCTCGCATACAATGAAGACAATGTGTCAGAACAAAGATAACTAAATAAAATGCAAAAATTTAGATGTAAAATTCTAAACGTCCTAAATTAAGTAAAATAAAGAAAACTAAACACAACAATGAATAAATGAAGAAAAAAACAAATGTTTAAACTAGTGGCTGCCTTCGATATTACTGATATTGGTAAAATCGATCCCCAGCAACGGCGCCAAAAACTTGATGGGACCACGGCAAGTGTACCGGATCGTCAAGTAATAAAAACGGTGAGAAGACCGGATATCGTTCTCAGGGATCAATAACCAATTACCAATTCACGAACTTAGCTACTATTCAAACAGAACTTTGGTTCAAAAGGAGCTCAATTGTAAACAATTAAGCACGAAAGAAATTAAATTAAAGTAAAAGATTCTTTTTGGTATTTTGGCTTTGACAATTTGACAAATACTTAGAACACAAAAGAGATAGAAATTCAAAGATAAGAAAGAGTTGAGATCAAGTTTCATTTGATTTCATTTGCTGCATATTAACCTGAAGTTAAAACAAATTTCTACTTCTATTTTGTTATCGGATTCTCCAAAATATCCAAGTCCTAATTCCTTAGGCATAAGAACCTTAAATCCTAGTTAAAACTCCTAATTCCTTAGGTGATTCTAAAAGGGAAAAAGCATTAAGATTAAGAATCCACCAAGATAACAAGCATTCATCGACTATTCCTAGCACAACGAATCACAAGGTTCACGATCTCAAGCATAGTTCACACATCAAATTTCCATCCAATGCATAAACCTAAAAATCATTCTAAGGATGATCAAATCCTAGAAAGCTTTAAGAATAGAGATTATAAACTCAAAATAAAAGTATCCATTAAGCATAACTGAAACCCAAGTTAAATACAAGTAAAATCCATCAAAATCCACTCAATCCCAACAAGGGAGAGTTTAGCCAGACATAGAAACAAAAACAGAAATTAAAATAATAGAGAAGAAGAAGTAAAACTCCATTGAAGATTGAAGAAAATCTGAGCTCCTACTCTTCTTCCCTTCAAGTCCACCTCCAAGTTTTCCAAATTAGGTCTCATTTTCATCCCTCTTCGTCTCCCCCTTCAAAGACCTCTTCCATCAGCTAAAAATGCCCTCCTGACGTGAATTGGGCCAAAAGGTAAATGGGCCTGCGTAACACTCATCGCCAGCGACGCATTTGCGCCCTACCCTGTTTTGCTTGTTTCGTGTCATTTTGACTTCTCACCGCCCAGCCAATGGCCCAGCGGCCCGACTTTTTTTCTCAGCATCTTCCTTTTCTTTTGCTTTTCTGAGCTACTGGGGTCCAAATTGCATGTATTACAGTTCAATGACATTGCAAGCTCTTCCATTTGACCCCATTCTTCATAGTTCTGACCTTCATCCTCCTCTAACCTTCACTGTAAATAAGATAACACAAATGAGATCCAAAACATTCCAAAATACAACCAAACTCCATGGGATTCATCAAAGTAATCATCTTATGCCATCATGGTCAAAATATGATTTAAATGAGACAAAACAAAGTTAAAAGCTAGATGCAAATTGTTAAAATCAATCAAAAAGTATAAGTAAAAACAAATAATTCACAGGATTATCAATTAGTCTTTGAATTTATAAAATTCATATAAATTTATTTATTTTTTAATCTCAATTTAATTTAATATATAAAAATAATTAATTTGATACGAGTTTTATATTAGAAAATAATTCATAAAATTATTAAATTCAAAAACTAAACTACGAGAGGGGAATAATTTTAAACTAAGTTCCTAATTTATCCTTTATTATTAGTGATTTCATTTTTCTTTAAATAAGTAAAAATCATTTAAGTTGATCTTTTAAGATAATTTAACATTTTAGAAAATAATTTATTTTTCAACAAGTTTATTTATTTATATTTCTCTCCAATTGAATATATACAAAATGAATATTTTTCAATTTTATCCTTAGCATCACTCCTCACAAGTCACTTTCATCCAACTTGTACTCGAATCAAATAACTCAACTTGTTTGGATGTGTTTTTTAAATAATTTTTTTTAAGAAAATATTTTTATTCATTTTTAATATATTTAAATAAATTTTAAAAAATATAAAAAATAAAAATTATATCTATTCTAAAAATTAAATTTTAATGCTCTCAAAAATGATTTTTTATAATATAATATTTTTTCAAACATTAAAAAAATAATTTATTAATATTACATCTAAATATAAGATAACATTTATTTTTATAAAAAAATACACATAAATTTTTTTTATTTTAGAAACTTATCCAAAACCCCTAACCAAGGTTCAGCTTCAGTTTTCAAAACCTGAATCGTCGATCATGGTTCATTCTCCAACTCAGAACGAGAATCAAATCGAAGCCTCTCACTCTCACTCTCACAACCCTTCTCTGACCCACCCGTTCTCCACCTACAACTCCGACGACTGCAAACCCGACCCGAATTCCAAGTCCCCATTCTCTTCCTATTTCACCGACGTCAAGTAGAGGCTCAAGCAAAAGCAACCCACATCTTCACCCCTTAAAAATTCCCAAACCGTTTCCTTCACTGCTTCCGATTCCAATGTTAATTCTCTCGACGACATCCGAAAGAACCTGTCGGAGTTCAGACGCCGGACATCCGCCCCTGCTCCCGGCGATCCCTCGTCGGAGCCAATATCGTTTCAGGAGATCTATAAGCGAAACGTGTCGTAAAAATCCGGTGAACTGGCGCGAAATTCCGGAGGGAAGCTCTCTTGGGATGCGATTCGCGAAGGCATGCGGCAAATTCGATCCTCGCAGGGTGGTGATGATCCACTGTCATTGCCGGCATTCAGAAATAGCTTGAAATTGAACCCTTCCAATTCCGCCACCACCGCCAGTTCGGTTATTGGTGGGACCGGTGCGTTGCCGGCGTCGGTTTTCGGCAAGGAGATGAAGGAAAGGAAGAGCTCGGTGGTGACGACGACGACGACGGAGTTTGTGAAGATGTATAGGTATGTGGATTTGGGAGAGAAATTGAGGGCGTTGAGGCCGGAAGGTGAAGGGAGGGAGTGGTTTTCTGTCGGGGAGTTGAATGAGAGATTGATGAGATTGAGGGAAATGGAGGAGAAGGAGTCTCTCTCAACCATCAAAGGGATTTCTTTTATGGATTTTAGAGGAGCTTGTTGCGCTTGCAGGTTTCTGATGAAGATAAGGCAAAGAAAACTTCCAGTTAGTACCAAGTTTATTCTTTTACTAGTACAGCCTTTGGTGAGTTTCACGGATTTTTTCATCTCTTCATATTTTTTTTTATTTTATATTTTGTTATTTTTTATAGAGTTTTACTAACAAGTATACAAAGTTGTTAAGAATATCAAAATAGAAAGTTGTAAATGGAAAAATAAATTTTTTTAATTATCAATGCATTGAATATCTTGTTTTAATTTAAAATTTCTTATTTCGGTATTCTTATGCACATTTGATAGAAAAACTCTTTTTTATATAATTATACATAATATGCCACAATTAGATGACATGTCTATATGAGAAAAAAAAATAGATAGCAGGTGCATGCGAAAACGAAAAAAAAAATAGACAGCAGGTGTGGTTAGTGAGAGAAGACGTGGGATAATAACACCAATAATAATAATAATAATTTTGGCAGAAATAATTTTGGTTTAATTGAAACCAAATGATGACATGTGACAATTAGAGGCAGTCTAATTAGTTATAGATAAAAGATTTTGTTTTCACTTTAACATAGCTTCTATTGTCCCTTGCATCTTGAATTATGACGATGGATGAGAAAGGAATTTGAGCTTACTCATATGGCCTCTCAAATTGAATTGAACCATTAACAATTTGACCTAAGAGGGAATCAATTTGAGTACTCTTGTGTTATGTAGTATTTGTTCATAATTTTATACCAAAAATTAACTAATTGTTTAAACTTTCCAGTGCAGAGACTTGATATCTTGGGTCATTTGGGCAGGACTCCAGCCTCCTTAAGAGCATCTTGTTGAAAGGGTAAGTATGGTTTTCTTTGGTCTATTTTATATGTAGTTTTAGCTTCGTTGTCTCTCCTTCATTTGTTGCAATTGCAACAATGTATTTACCAATTGAATTTCAGTGGAGTGGTTCCTGCATCAATGAAAGTTGAATATGCGTTATGTTACTTATGTTTATGTCTAATATATCATTTCGCATATGCTGGTCCTTTTAAAATATTTGTCATGGCATATGGTTAAATTTGAACTTTTTGTGAGATTATGTAGATGTTAGACGAGTATTGTTATTAGTGTTAACTAATTTGATGCTTTAATATTACGACTTTATGTTTGTTCCTGTACTTCCATCCAGATAATATTTCTTCTATATATAGGCTAAACAGCAGAAAATTCTATCCTTAATAAACAATAAAACAAAATAACCCAATATTTCTTAACACAGTTGAAAATTGAGCTCACAATGGTTAGAGATGAGTTTAAAATGTCAGAGTCAGATTGTGGATCTGCTTGTGTTCAAGGTAAACGAAACTCTTCATTAACTGTAACTGATTTATGCAATGTGTGGTAAAGAAGATTTGAAAGTAAAGTAGTGTGAGTGACTTTTGCTGCAATATAGGTCTGGCTGAAAGTTGAAGTGAGAATTTCAAATGTGTCTTCTCCATGGGATTGAGAACTAATACTGTCCCACTGATTTTATGCAGTCGCACAACTCACAACTAAGATTAAGCATCTATCGTCAGTTCTACACAAGAAGGTGAGTTGCCTCTTTGTATATATCATTTTTCTTGAATATATTATTGCAGATATCAGGAGTGATTTATATAACGTTTAAAATCATGCTAGTGAAAAAAAATGCTTGCACCTCTCTATACTATTTTAGTTTTTTTTTTTTTAAAAAAACAATTTGAATTGATATCATCTGGTCGTGGATCTTTATTCGGTGGTGTCTTCCATTAAATTGCATTTATGTTCAGTTATGAGCAAAAGCAGATGGTTCCATATAGTGTCCATTGTTATTCAGACGTTGGAAGTTGTAATTTCCTGTATTGTCGGAGTGATTCATTCGTTCTAAGTGGTCAACAATGTGATTTTCTAGCTCAATTGAGTACAGAGCAAATATGTTATGTGTTCTTCTGTTAAAAAAATTAGGATAAAATTTTGAATTGGTGACTGCATATTGTGCTGTGTTAAGCTTTAGGTTTCTTAGTGTACGGCTCGGCAGTTATTACTTATTGCCCTGATCAGTAGTTATATTCTGTGTTATTCAATATTCACTGTGAAATAAAGGGTGAAAATCTGACGTTGTAGCTGTACTATTTTATCCCTGATTCGATTTATTCTATGATGCTTTAGGGTAAGCATTCTCGTAAAGGTCTGCTATCAATGGTTCAGAGGAGAACAAGATTACTGACATACCTTAGAAGCACTGACTGGGATTCCTATTGTTTTGTTATTTCTAAGCTAGGTTTACGTGATAATCCAGATATATCAAGTACTGAAGAAATGCTTTTATCCAGATTTTTTATTTTTAATTTTAATTTAATTTTAATTTTAATTTTTTCCCCTGTATGAGGATAAGAATAATATTATGTTGAACTCATTATATTATTTTCACACTTCTGTGGGTTGAATTAGTTTCAGTTGTTTACTTTCCTATAAGGCTATAAGAAGGGAAAAAAAGGACACCATTGTTTGTTAATTATATTTTTGGTTCTTTCCCACTATAATTATGTATTATACTGGAAACAGACAATTAGGTTCGGAAAGTTTTCTGTTTCAGTTCACTCATTAGTTATATTATTATTATGAAAGTGGGTTATAAATTTTACAATGCACAATTACTTATGGTATTATAAAGATAATAATCAAGTTACAGATGAATATGTGCGCTATAATAATTAAATTAAAAAGAAAATAAAATCACCATCCATAAAATATTAAAAGTAAAACTGATGATATAAAATTATTATTCAGAAAATCATCTTACCTTTATAATGCAATAATAATAAAATATAGTAACTATAGGACAACATATATCTTTTTAAAAACAAAATTGAAGGACTTTCGTGATTATTTTGGACATGCACATAAAACAAAATGAACAACTCAGTTTCTAAACGGAGGCGAATTAGAGGGAGGTGGCAACAACACTAGTGGTGATGGCTCTGGAAATGGAAGAAAGCTCCTTGGTGCCTGCGGCTTCAAGGGAAATGGAAGCGGCTCCAGTGGATTACCTGGGAGCTCAGGAACCACCGGTGGTGTGGACGGAAATGGTGTTGGTTCTTGTGGATTATCTAGGAGTTACGGAGCCAACGGAGGCAGCAACAAAATGTATGGCGCAGTTGGGGTTGATATGAGAGGTGGTGAATATGAGAATGGCTCTTACGGTGGTAAGTAGCGGAAGCTGTGGTGGCTAAGGTGGCGTGGAAAACATCGGGACAAGTGGTGGTGCTGGGATGGACCCATCTGATGCAGGTGGTGGAAGAGAGATGTCTGGTGATTGTGGGGGAGGATCAGTGACTATGTCAGGAGGTGATAGCCATGGAAAAGTTTGGTGTTTGTGGTATATCTGGTGCTGGAGGAAAATGAACCAGTGGTATTGGTGGCAAATCTAAAAGGTTCAAGTAGAAAATTTCATAAATCGCAAAAAAAACAGTGATTTTAAAACGAAATGGAATTATCAAACGTGGTGGAAGAACTGTAGGAGGTGGTGGGGATGGTGGCGGTGGCGATGGAACTAATGGCGGAGGTGGTGGTGGGGAAGGCGGAGGCAGTGATGGAACTAATGGTGGAGGTGGTTGTGGGATAACTAGTGGCGGTGGAGAGTATTGCACTGGTGGCAGGGAAGGTACCAAAGGCGGTGGAGAATATTGAACTATTGGAGGAGGAGATGGGATTCTTGGTATGTAAGGTGGAGGAGAAGCCACTAATGGCGGTAGATGCCGGCTAGGAGATGGTCTTGGTGTTTGATCAAATGGGTTGTCTGGTGAAGGAGTGGTAGGGAAAGGCCATTGGCCACAGGTTCCATATATATATAGGTAAAATGGGTCGCAGGTTGATCCTCTTGTCCTTCTTCCTCCACTGCCTCTGCTTCTTCTACTGATAGGCCGTCTGCTTCTGCTTCTAGATCGTCGAGATCCTCTCAATTCTTCTTCTTCTTCTTTGCCTTGTTGTCTGTATTGGTGAGGACGCGCTCTTGTTTCTGCAAGAGACTGTGAGAGCAAAAGAAATGTAAGTAGAGATATAATTACTATGTTCGCTTTCATTTGTCTACAGCGTGTTTCTCCACAGGAAAAGGACGGAAGATTTCAACCCGTTTCTCATGTGGTCATCTCTGTCTGCTTAATTGACATTGTCTAACTACAAGGTGTGTATATATATGTGTGTGTATGTGTATAGATATATATATATGATGCTTATGGATTTCATATTTTTACACTGTTGCTTACTTGCTTCTATATTTTCCACTATTTTAATTTACTATTTGTAGCAATCTGCGTAGAAGGCTTAAATGCAGTGTGTGAATTTAGACACGCAGTAAATACAAAGAGATAAGACCATGAGCATGGGCGGCTAGAATTACGCCTTTCAATAGATATGGATTGGCATCTGCCATCAACCATGCTCTCTCTGCGTGACACAACCGCTATCAAGACTTGGAGTCGTTGATTGCTTGCTGCTGAGCAGAATAGCTAGGTAGTGAATTAATGGAAGGAAGGGGTACCTGGTTGTACGTGCCATTTTGACAAATTTGAGTCTTAACCACTAATTGGTGGCCGAAGAAATGCAATTGTAACCTGTCCCAGACATAAATTCCAGACTCTAGCAATACTTTATGCCCAGTGCTGTATTTGCACGGTTGGACACGTAAAGTAGCTTGACACAATTAGCCGAAGTTGAGCCCACTTGGGAGTTGGGTGCGTATATAATGAACAACAATATTGTTTAATGTTAGACCCAAAAAAGTTAATAAATGACAGAACGCTTGTTAGAGGGATTCTTATATCCTTCGGGAGGAAAACTTTTTCTTCCTCCACACATTACAATTATTAAATCTCTATAATTTGTACTTGTTTTGTGGGTCTCATACAACTATCCAATGATGGTTATGCTTTTAGAGGAAGAAAAACTCTTCCTCCTTGAGGAAATAAGAAATTTTCCGCTTGTTATCGTTAAAATACAAAAAAAAAAGTTTTTTTTTTAAAGTGATATTATAGGGGGTGTGCTAATATATGAATAGATAATACTCACATTAGATAAAATGAATTTGATAATAAAATGAATTTGAATAATTACATTTTAAGAAGTATCGTTAATGGAAATATTTTACCATTCAATCCCGAGTTTTCACATATTCAAATAAGTCTCATTATGATAACAACTATTTAGTATGTTAAACTTTTTAATGATGTGATAATATATGATTGAATGATAATTAAATTTTCTACATTAATAGTAGATCAAAAGTAAATTCATAATTATTCATGTAATTTTTTGTTTATTAGCGTCAAATAACTAATTAATATGATTATTTTGTATAAGGATTTTAATTTTAATCATCTATTAGTATAATTTTTTTTATACTATCATCTAATCATATATTGTCAAATCACTAAATGAGTTTATAAATCTATAAAGCAAATTCTTTCAATTATGTGTTAACATAGTGTAAAGATTTTATAATAACAGTGAGTTAAATTTTTAAACTCTCAATATAATTAAATTAAATTAAATTAAATAATTCATATTGAGTGATTATTTAGTTGTTTCAATGTCTTTACAAAGTTGACAAAACAGTCATATTTGACAAAACATAGGTTTTCACAAGTGAACAGTTAACGAAGAATTTAAGGCTGTGCTAAAGTTGACCATGAATTAATTTACTGTAACGCGTGACTAATCATTTAATCAAATGAATTATCTTATTGGAATATAATTGCATATAATATTCACAATTGCATTCAACATCTGAATTATGTTATTTATCTAATCATTTAATCAACATCTGCTTACATTCACAATTGCATATAATATCTATACTAGATGTCCTATTACATGTGTTGAAAAATATATTTCCCTAAGCATATATACCTACGAAAAAACATAAAACATATATATGCCATTAATAATAATATTTTTATCATAAATAATACATATTTTTTTTACATTTTTTTAATATTATTTATCATATTTTTTTTTTTTTTTCATTTAATTACACATATTTAAAATAAGTGTAAAAAGAAATGTGAAAAAAAAATGATGTATGATATGCCATACGTGTACAGCAGTCCACCCCCCTGCCCCCCCTTTGATTTGATGGTTTATATATTAAAAAGTTCACGTGACATTTGTGATTTTGTCACACGTCCCGCAAAATTTTCTCCACACCTTATCATCCTAGTTCCTAGACAAAAGTCATGATACAATGTGCATTACATGACTAGAGTTATGGCTAACTTTCTATTTTATTTCCCTTGTGTTCATTATTTCTTTGTTGATTTCCCGTGGGTTTCCTGGTGAGCTGGATTGTTGTGTGAAAGTTACAGTTGACATTGCGACTCTACTGCTAGCTAATGCTGTCCGGTCACCCAGATGCAGTACATGCCAAACTTTGTTAATGTTGTTATTATCCTCACAATTGGCCATATCCTTGTTACAATTATTTTCTGTGTATGGTTTCAACTTTCAACTTTTAAATAATAATAATAGTAATAACAGACTTTTCATTCTCTTTCAAAATAGGATGTGAATTCACAGTAGTTATTTTTAAAATACATGAAATCGTAGCCTTTAAAAACAAATTCTTTTTATAATAAAATCATATAATATATAAATTCTAACAGTGTCTTTTCTGTCATCAAGTAAGTACATTACTTGTTTGACATATAATAAGTAAAATAATAAATAATTTATCACATGTTATCTTATATAATCATTTTTTATCATATGTGATATGATGTAACCATTTTTGCACAAGGACAATTAGAATTACAAATAATTAACGAGCATAATTTAAATTTGAATTCTCATCTTAATTGAATGACATTTATGTACGGTCAACTAATTACTTGCATCAATCATTTAATATATTAATTATTATTTATTATCTTCTATGAATCTCTATTAAAATTATCTTTTATAATTAATATATTACTATTTAAATTCAAATAATAAAATAATTAAAACTTTTAAATTTCGAGACTCATCCTTAATGAATGCCATTTATTTACTATTAAACAATTCATATATAATTAATTAGTTTCCTTTAATTAATTTGTTAATTTTTCACTATCTTTCACTAATAAGATTTACATTTAAATAAGTCAAACAATAAAAGAATAAGAAAAATTAAAACTCAAATTTTCCTCCAAATTGAATGTTATTTATGTACATTTAATTAATTATCTAAACAAATTAATATATTAATTATTCATTATCTTCCTTGAATAATATTACCATTCAAATAATTTAAATCTTTTAAAAATAATAATAATATATAGAAAGATAAAAATAAATATATAGAAGTTCATCTTAAAAGAAAAAAAGAGAGGACAATACAAACACAAAAAAGAATATTCATAAAAGATAATGAATAATTAATGACCAATAAATATTATTGCTAAAAAGATAACGATTTCAAGTAATAATAATGTTATTACTAAAAAATTAGATTATGGTCATTTTTTAAATTTCATTTCATATGCATTTGAGTAAAATAATATTTATTTGTCCTTTTATATTTTGGCTATTAATAATAAATGTTTAATAGTTTATTTCACTTTGTAATAATTTTTTGAATAATTCAAAAAGTCAATCGTTATCTTTTTAATTTTTCCCATGATATTCTTTCAATTAAGGCATTCATATTAAATTAATTAATAAATGTATAATTTATCTTATTACTTTCAAATTTGTATTTTTAAAATTTGTCTTATTAATTTGTATTAATTGATATTATAATCCTTTTTCATTAGTTAAGTGAATTATATTAAGTATACCAATTTGGTGTTTAATTATAATTTCTTTATGCAAATAATTCATGCACTAACTATTTGTTTATATAAAGAATTAATTATCTATGTAAATGTAATAAAATCATTAATCAAATTAAGGTTATAAATAATTTTTTTTATGAATTTAGTGTATTAATAATTAGTAGATAATTTTTAGTTAGATCTTTATTTTAAAATTCTTAACCATTCATTATAATTTAAACTTTTGTAAAATATATAAGGTAATTAATAATAATAAAATTGGTAAATATTCCTCATATATGAATATTTATGAAATGTATATTTATAAAATAAATTATTCCTCTCAAATTTTTAAATCTTATATATATTTTTTATTACTTTTTTCTGATAATGATACTTAAATTACAATTTCATAAATAAGGGGACCATGACACGAGTTAGAGGACAAGTCTATTATTTGAAAAACGAAGAGGTAAATAGCTAAAGAGAAAGCTTGGAGCTTTAGGCCTTTATGTTTCAAAAGTTGGCAAAGGCAAGGGCAAAGCACCTTAGATCCTTCCATTAGTGTTTTTGGTGTAGCGTGAATGATGATGACCCACATGGAGGGTAGTGAGGTCCCCCCAAGTGTCTGTCTCCACTATCCACATCTCACAAACCTTGTGAGTCCCAATAACTTTTTTTTTAAATTTTTATATAAAAGGTTAATTTCTTAAAAATATAATTAGAATTTAAATTAAAATTATTTCTATTCATATTATTTTTATACACATAAATTTTAAAATAAAATTTAAAATTACTTTCTTAAATAACTTAAACTCATTCTTCTCATATGATAATAAAAAATGATGATACTATACTTTTTTTGAGATATAAGTATTATATATATTTCTTTTAAGAATGTATAATTAAAAAATAATAAAAAATAAATATAATAAATAATATTAAATAAAGTGTAAATATATATATATATATATATATATACTATTTTAAGAATATAAAAAATATCAGAGTTGTATAATAATTTCAATAACTTTTGAACACTCAAGTCTCACCTTTGCATAACTGCCACATGATTTCATGTTTCATATTGCCCCCCCCCCCCTCTCTCTCTCTCTCTCTCTGTCTCATGAGCCCACTCATCGTCGTTCATCTCATCAATCATCAAATAGGGTAATAGATGGATTAAAAAGTGCTTTCTCGGTTTCCCTTAAAGAGACTTTGTCCATTTCTGCAGAATCTGATTACTGCCAAAAATCGTTTCAAAATTGAAACAAGCTTCTCTTGACAAGTTATTCCACTCACTCACATTCTCCCTCTCTGTCTCATTCTCCTTGAATAAGGACACAGGAAATGAATCTCCTTGTTCTATTCCTGCCCATTTGGGTGCTAAGCATTTATCTTTCCTCACCAATTCTTCATGCTGCAAGTGCACAAGCTGAATCTCCAGGTACTGTAAGTCTCCCTGCATTATCTGATCAAGCCCCCAATTTCACCTTATTTGAGTTTCTGCTCCCTCTATGCTGGATAGTGTGTTCGTGAGTTACCATTGTTTTGATTCGTTTGGAACACTAAAAATTTCTGAATTTGAAACCCCAAACTACAAAAATTCACTGTTTGTACTTTTCATTTTCTCTCTTATCATGAGTTCTTCTTGAATTATGGTGGGTATCACCATTTTCATGATATATATAAGTTTGGTTTCTGAAAAATGCAATCTTGCAGTTAAAGGAACAGAAGAAAATCGTAAACTTTGCATTGTTTGGTGCTGGAGTCCCTGGAAAATCATAAACCCTGCATTGCTAGACATAAATTCTGATGAAACAAGATTTTTTCCTCAGTTTTGCTTACTTAATAGTTAATAGACATTAGTATGTGACTCCTGACTTTGCAGATCTCCCTACCCACTTGTTCATATTAGATTTAATTTCATGAGTTGTAATCCCCCTTCTTTCCTAGGCCATTAGAATTTTATTTGATGTGAATTTCTTTATACATTCAGTATATGCTGCTTAATGAGTTGTAGTATTGTGTCTCTTCTGTTGAAACAGGAATTCAGGACGTTAGAATAGTGCACCACCAGAATTTGAATAAAAGCATTCTAGTAGCACTAATTGTTTGTTCTGCTCTTCTTGGTGGAATCTTCATATTCTTGTCATATGTCTGGTTCCGTCGACATAAAAGTTTAAGAAGCTCCAGTAGTAAAAGCCAAGGAACCATGGGTATTCTCTTGTGAAACTTTTATTTGGGTTTTCTTTTTGTTTCTGCACAGTGGTAATAATGAATGCACAGAAAATTCCTTTTCCATCCCTCATTCATTCATTTATTTATTGAACTTGTAGAGGCTGCAAAAGGGGAAACCTTAAGCCCTGTTAATGCTAAACTTAACTACTCAAGGATGGCAGATAAGAAGAGTTCAGTTGCTATTTTTGACTTTCAGTTGTTAGAGACTGCAACAAACAGCTTTTGCAAAAGTAATATAATGGGAGAGAGTGGTTCTAGAATTGTTTACAGAGCTCACTTTGATGAACATTTCCAGGCAGCTGTGAAGAAAGCAAATAGTGATGCTGATAGAGAATTTGAGGTGATGATCCTTTTGAATTAGATTTGAGTATTTCCTGCGATCTGTTATTTCCCTTTACTGAATTTGCCTTTAATTATTGCACTGAATTGCAGAATGAAGTGAGCTGGTTGAGCAAGATACGGCATCAGAATATCATAAAACTTCTAGGTTATTGTATTCATGGTGAATCGAGGTTTCTTGTTTATGAATTGATGGAGAATGGATCTTTAGAAACTCAATTGCATGGTAAATTATTTCATTAATGTTGATTAGGAAGAAAGAGAGAAAAATATCATATATTTGGAATTAAAGCATTATATGTTGTTCATTTATATTAACAATTGTAGGGCCTAATCGTGGATCATCTTTAACTTGGTATCTCCGGTTAAGAATTGCAGTTGATGTTGCCAGGTGAGTCTGTCACACTTATTGTGCTAAAAACTGTTTTAGTATCCCTTGTCTCATGTATAATGACTAATACATATTTGGTTTTTCTAGAGCATTAGAATATCTCCACGAGCACTCCAATCCTCCTGTGGTTCATAGAGACCTAAAATCTTCTAATGTTCTTCTGGATTCTAACTTTAATGCCAAGGTTAGATCGTACATGACCTATTAAGCTTACATGTTATCAATTAGTTACTTATTACTCACTTATGCTTCCCTTTACTGAGTTTTGTGATTCAGCTATCGGATTTTGGACTGGCTTTAGCTTCTGGAATGCAACACAAGAACATGAAGATGTCAGGAACTTTGGGATATGTGGCACCTGAGTACATATCACATGGTATACAAGACTATATATTATCATTAAAAGACAAAATCTTAGTCCTTGTTACACTGTTTGCTCCTTTCTTGAGCCAGGTGGTTGTAGTATTTGTCCTTCCTTAATCCTAAATGCTGATTGGTGCGCGGCATAAGATTTATTTGGGGAGGAACTTCTTCTTTTTTTGTCCTCGTGGAAGTTGAGAAAGAAAAAGATGTATTCCACTTTTATTATTTTTTTTATAAAAATTATTGAATTGTAATTTACAAATATTATAAAGGAAGATAGTCCAATTAGGGTAGAGGAAGACGGGGGACCTGAGAAAACAGTAGGAGAAACTATTAAAAAGACTTGGTAGATTCAAGTGGGATAAGGCTTGGTTGTTATTGTTATTATATAATTTACAAGTATTAGCTTACTTTTGCCAAAAAAGAAGAGATATTAGTGAATTCTTTTGCATTATTATTGCTTTAAGCTTAAGTAGAACCTATGGAACTTGATCTTTTCTTTTTTCTTTTTCCTTCAAAACAAAATGTAACAATAGTAATTTTTCAGGTAAACTAACTGATAAGAGCGATGTCTATGCCTTTGGGGTTGTCCTTCTAGAACTTCTAACTGGAAGAAAACCCATGGAGAACATGTCCTCACACCAATGCCAATCCCTCGTCTCATGGGTATGTTTTCTTTCATACCTTCAAAGCTTTTAGTTAATGAAGAAATCTGGGTGAAAACTCAAGTTCAGTACTTGGTGGTTAAAATTTTTGACTTGCAGGCCATGCCTCAGCTAACTGACAGATCGAAGCTTTCAAGTATTCTGGATCCTGTTATCAGAAACACAATGGATTTGAAGCATTTATATCAGGTTCATTGAATAGAAGCACTGTAATCACAAGTTTTCCTGCTTACTGATAAATGCTACATCTTAAGTTCATGTTAACATTCTACAGGTTGCTGCAGTGGCTGTACTCTGCGTGCAACCAGAACCAAGTTATAGGCCACTAATAACAGATGTCCTACACTCTCTCATCCCTTTGGTACCCCTTGAGCTTGGAGGGTCACTCAGAGTTACAGAACCAGTCCGCTCAGAGAACTTGCACTGATTTCAGAAAATTTTGTTTACAACTCTGGTATTATTTGTGCACTTTTGTGACATTTTATATTATTGCAAAGAGGAGAATATCAAATTGTCACCATCCTTTTCCAAATTGTCATCCTTTTGTACCTTATATGAAACAATGCATGATTGCGCTTTGGTTCTTCTTTGTTTTAGCTGTAAATCATGGTAAAATTATCTTATATTAAATTGGCTGTGCTTCAAAGTTTACACGATACCATAAAGTAGCATATCACATGGCTCAACAGAAGTTGAAAATCTCGTATATATGGCGTTGCAACTAGCAATCACAATCATTTTCTTAATGCTGATTTGTGACCATAAGATGACATATAACTGACATATAATGTTCAATCCTTAACTATAGTAAATGTGCTAAATTAATTTTAAATTTTTCTTAAAAGGGTGCGTGCTATCAATTAAAAATAAAACAAGAATATATATGTCAATTATATTTTTGTTGTACTTATGAAGAGTTGTATACAATGGCAAGCAAATTGTACTTTTAGGAGATAATAAGGGTTCGATTGGTACGAAATATAGGATAAGACTTGATAGTATTAGACTTGATAGTATAAGGCCTGACTGATAATGTAAGACCTGATAGTATAAAGCTTAATACGTAAGAGTTGGATATATTGAGGTGTTTAGAATTATAATAAAAAAGTCTTTATAAGAGCTTATATATCAAAACTCTATTAAGTCTAATCTTTTCCTCCAAGACTTGATTAAGTTATCTATCATTTTAATGTATAAAAAGAATTTGATGGATAAACTTATATAATACAGTGTTTACACCAAACAACTGATAAGGTATTAGCATCATACTTAAAGAGAATGACGATACCTTAAGAAACAATATATATATTTATATATTTTTGTGTTTGTTATTCAGAAAAGTGTAATTAATGACCAATCATAAAAAATGTTCGTCTCAACATGTTTGTTTATGAGAAAGGATATTGCTAGGAAAGGCTTGAGCTTCCCAACATTCGACATTCCAATCCATTGATCTAACTAAATTTTTTGAAATGCGTGGAGTTAGAATGAAAAATAAAATAAAATGTAAACAGTACTGTAGAAACTCGAGCGCATATGCTTCTTAGCATATCCCTATGAGAAATAGGTGGTATAGGGACACACAAGTAGCATGTGTGGAGGTCTTATGAATTGTCTTAATCTTAGTGGAAACTGAAAAGTATCCCACAAATTTCAAACGTGCTCTTTCCCTGCTCCTTCTACCTTATTTTTTTATTTTGATAAGGAGTTTAGATTGCCAATTTGGGGTATTTGAAACACAGCCAATTTGACATTTTGACTAACCCAAGCAATCTCTAATAAGGACAGGGCATGTAAATTTGTTTTCAATTAAAAAAAAAAAAACAAGAAGAACGGGCTAGAAGACACAGAAATATAACCAAGACCATGCATTCATGACTTTGTTTTTTTATGTATCTGTAGAATTTCTTGAGATTCACGATTTTGAATGGTAACTACCATAAATAAACTTTGACGCTTTATCACTGGTTTGGTTTCCACGGATACAAACAAACGGAGGATGGAAAACTCCTCCAGCCATCTTTGTAAGAATCTCATGTTCTTTCGTAATCATCAACTCAAAGGAAATTTATTCACTTCTCAACAAACAATTGCTTACTTGGCTTAAGCATATACTTTATAAGTTCTAAAATGGATCTAATTAGAATATTTGTGATACTCTTTCGGCTAAAATGCAAGTTTGACAGAGATTGTCTGAAGTAGTCATGAAAAACATATTTTAGCCACTGCCCATCATTGAGACATTCAGAAAATTTGCACTAGTACATGTAAAATTCCGGTGATGTACTTGTGATATATTGTTCTTAGAAGTTAAAGCACAGACCATTCATCATGATCCGTCGCTGTTGTAAACTTCTGACTATATAATCATTTACACATACTCCAGATCATTTCAACTATGGAGTAACCAAGATGAGTGAAAATGATGAGGTCCAGCAATTCAAATTGTACACGAAGGAGTGGGGGCATCTTGTTTGAAACTTGTATAGTTTTGAGGTGAAAAAAATAATACATTATGAAATGAAATGTCTGTTTAGTAGAAGACAAATGCATTCTAGAGAATAAAAACAAGAGACACATGCATGATACAAATTTAATCTACTATGCCTCGATGGCAAACAAGTTTTATGATATTATCAATGAATGAGATCATTAACAGCCTTAACAGCCAAGAAGAAGGACAAAGTTTGAACATTGATGATAACAAAGTAAATCGCATGTCTTGTATTTTTTTCAGTTGACCTTGGTGAGCTACTTAGACTCTTCAAATCTTCCCAATGTTGTTACAACAACAGCTTGTTCCCACTTCTTCCTCCCCACACACTGCCCTGCGCTCCCAAGATACAGAGAAACCATGCCATTTTCAAACTGGATTTGTACTAATAATTCAAAGACCATGCTTCTTCGGATTGTCCATCCTGGTGGTCACGTTGAGCTCCATGACAGACCTGTGACAGCAGCTGAGATTATGTGCCACAACCCAAGATGCTGTGTCACGTATCCATATGTGTTCCAGCAACCATGGGCAATTGTTGCACCAGATACAGTGCTCATGCTTGGACAGAAGTTCTATGTAGTACCGATGAGCACAATAAGGAAGCTTCAAAGGCTTTCTCCAATGTCCTCTCCTTCTCCTGCTCGTGAAATTAAAATCAGTTCTCCACTTAATGAAATTAGAAACGTACAATCCAGCAAAGAGGAAGAAGATGATGGCATGATCAGTACCTGTTGTGTATTCAGGAAAAAAAGCATTGCCAAGCAATCTTATAACAGCAAGCAACATTCAAGAAATAAAAGCGAGAAATCAGAAATCAGATCAGATGTAAGAAATTTGAATCTAAATGTTAACAATAAGAATGGTGGTTTATCATATGATAATTGCTTTGTGTGCCTGTTTACTGGAGTCATGACTAAAGCAAATGTTAGTGATATGACAAAAGAGACAAGAACATTATCAAGCAGCACTGAATTTTGTGACAGCAATGCACTAACCAGGACGAGGACACAAGATTTGACTGGAAATGGGTTAAGAGGCTCTCCTAAGAAAGTATGGTCTTCTGAGCATTGGCAACCAAGTCTAGAGAGCATCACTGAAGAATGAAATAAATTTGGTGGCAGTGGAAGCCTTGGCTGTTGATGATAACTAATAATTTATTAGTTCTTCATAACAAAACCTATATACTTTAAGTACCACAATGCCCCCTCAGCTGCGTGGTCTGCTGCTGCTTTCTTTTTTCGATAAGGGGCACCATAGCACTCTATAATGTTTCTCGATGCTTCTTCTATCTCAATAACAACCTTGAAGGTGAACCTGTGAAAAACATCAAGTAGTTACTGAGAAAAACAAAAAGATAATTTATGATTACATTTCCATTAGTTTCATTATGAGTGACAAACAGAGGCAGCAGAATAGATTAGGAATATCATGCATTTACTATTATAAAGGCCACTTGTTTCGAGTTTATTCAAATCTTGGAAGATGCCTGGCCAAGTAATTAGAATCCAATCAAAGACAGGATGAAGACAAATTTTGCAACAGCTGCTGGGAAACACAGCATGCATAGTAAATACCAGCTGGATACCAGCATGCAATGGAATAAATCTTGTGAGCAAGAATGAACAGAAATAAATCTGCAACCCCATATTATGTAATGGAATAGTAGTTCTGGATTACATGACAGAGAAAAGTTACTTTCCTTTTAATAGAACCTGCTTTGACACAACAAAATTAATTTTTCTACCCCACCGTTAGTATTTGATTTATATTAATTCTGACTTATCTGAGCTTGCAGATGCCAACACATAAAATGTGGCCTATGTTGATGTTAGATACCAAACAGAATACGATAACAGAAATATAGAAATGCACACAAGATCACTGAATTCTGGATGATATCAGTGTGATATCAGGCCAGTACTGTATTATTATCTGGAAAAGGAAAACTAGGTACAGAGAAGAAGAAAATTCTAGACGGGTAAAAGGTGTCTAGGCCCTCCCAAGTCCCAAGCCAAATCTTGCCTGCCTTCACGTTTTTCCCCATCCCCTAGTTATATCCCTCCTAACAGAATTCCACTCATCCTTTGGCCAGCTCAGCAATCGGTTATTCAGAGCCAAAGTTTGTTCTCTCTCTCTCAGTTCCCCACTTTCTTACCTCACAGTGTCTTTTTCTAACATACTTTTGTCACTTTTGGGCTTGGGCTTCTATCAATACTTCCCTCCCAAAGATGCACCTTGTCCTCAAGGTGAAATGCAGGAAAAGTTGCTTGTATGGCAGACAGCAGCTCCCACGAATTTTCAAAATCAGGCAAATCCTGCCATTTAACCAAAACTTCAATTTCTCCTGCTTCATTCTTCCTATGATCAATGACATCAGCAGGCTGAACCTGCAGTTCCCCATCTTCTGCAAGGAAGAATGGCAATGGTTGTGTGATGATTTGGGGGGCAATTGACTTCTTGAGCAAAGAGACATGGAAAACAGGATGCACCATACTACCCTTAGGCAAATTTAGTTTGTAAGCTACTGGCCCTATTTTTTCCAATATGTCATAGGGACCATAGAACCTGGGGCTCAATTCCTAGTTCACTCTTTTGGCTAGAGTTTTCAGTTTGTAAGGCTAGATATTCAAATAAACAGTGTCTCCTGGCTGATATTCCACTTCTCTTCTGTGCTTGTCAGCTTGCACATTCATCCCGTTTTGAGCTTTTGCTAAATATTCCTTCAACTCATCTAACATCTGGTTTCTTTCGATCATTAATTTATTCACTTCTTCCACTGTTGATTGAACTCCATCTCCTCGGATAAGTGTGGGTGGATCTTTTCCATATAAAGCCTTGAAGGGAGTCATCTTGATGGCTGAGCGATAATTAGTGTTGTACTAGAATTCTGCCCAAGCTAACCACCTTGGCCATTGTTTAGGTTTATATCATGTGAGACACCTCAAATAAGTCTCTACACAACTATTCACCACCTCCGTTTGGCCATCTGATTGAGGGTGATATGTTGTGCTATACTTCAACCTTGTCCCTGACAATTCAAACAATACTACCCAAAAAGAACTGAGAAAAAGTCTGTCTCAGTTTGACACAATTGAAGAAGGAAAACCGTGTAACTTCACTATGTCCTTGGTAAATATCTCCACAATATCCTTTGCTGTATAGGGGTGTGAAATAGCGACAAAGTGTACATATTTGGTGAGTCTATCCACAACCACTATTATAGTGTCAACCCCACCTGTTTTTGGGAGTCCCCAAATAAAGTCCATAAATAGATCAGTCCAAACGTTTGCTGGAATGGGTAGAGGTTGTAAGAAACCTCCAGGAGTGAGGTTTTGTTATTTATTCCTTTGACAAACATCACACGCTTGCACATACTTCTGAATGTCCCCCTTCATTCCCTCCCAATATGACAATCCTAAAATCCTCTTTAAGTCCTAAAAAATCAGGAATGTCCCCCTACAGCAGAATCATGGAATTCCTTCAGCACTAAAGGAATTTTGTGAGAACTTTTAGGAATTACCATCTTCTCTTTATAAAACAGTCTGCCCTTCTTAAGCTGGAAACCAGCATGAGAGTCTGGCTGCCTTAGTAAGTCTCGAATAACGCCCCTCAATCTTTCATCAGCCTGGATCTCATCCTCCAAGTCATCCCAGTCACTGAATTGCACAGCTGAAATAGCTGAATACTGCAGCTTCCTGGATAAAGTATCTGCGGCCCCATTTTCTCTACCAGGTTTATATTTGATTTCAAAATCATACCCCATTAACTTAGAGACCCATTTCTGCTGTTCTTCTCCCCATATTCTCTGATCTTGCAAAAATCTGAGACTTTTCTGATCAATATGCACTATGAAATGCCTCCCCATCAAATAATGTCTCCACTTCTGAATTGCTAGCACTATGGCCATTAATTCCCTTTCATAGATTGACTTATTTTGAGTCCTATTTGAGGGTGTTTGACTCATGTAAGCTACTAGTTTGCCTTCTTGCATGAGTATTCCTCCTATTCCCTTTCCAAAAGCATCTGTCTCTAACACAAAAGTCTTGTCAAAATCTGGTACAGCCAAGACAGGTAAGGTTGTCATGGTAGTTTTGAGACCCTCAAATGCTGCTTGAGCTTCTACACCTCATTTAAAGTTGTCCTTCTTGAGCTGTTGTGTTAAAGGCCAAGCAATCTTTCCATAATCCTTCACAAACCTTCTGTAGTAGCCTATAAGGCCTAAAAATCCTCTTAACCCCTTGATATCTGTCGGTTGAGGCCAGCTCTACATATCTTCCACTTTCTTGGGGTCTGCTGCTACCCCCTTGGCTGAAATGATGTGCCCCAAGTATTCTCACTGTTTCTGGCCAAAAGAACACTTCTTTCTATTCACCAACAACCTATTATCCGTCAACAATTGCAGCGCCAATTTGAGATGCTTGCCATGAGTTTGCAAATCCTTGCTGAAAATTAAAATGTCATCAAAAAACACTAGCACGAATCTCCTTAAGTAAGGTTTCAGCACCTTATTCATTAATGCTTGGAAGGTGGAAGGGGCATTTGTCAACCCAAAAGAGAGCACCAAGAATTCATAATGTCCTTTGTGTGTTCTAAAAGCAGTTTTTGGTATATCATTCTCTTTCATTCTTATCTGATGATAACTAGATTTGAGGTCCAGTTTCGAAAAAATGACTGCTCCTCCTAGTTCATCCAGCAGCTCATCAATCATCGGAATTGGGAATTTATATGGTATGGTAAGCATATTTAATGCCCTATAATCTATACAAAACCTCCACCCCCCATCCTTCTTCCTTACCAAAATTACAAGACTAGAGTATGGACTTGCACTCGGTCTGATTATGCCCGCAGTCAACATTTCATCCATTATTTTCTCTATTTCATTCTTTTGGTAATGGGGATACCTGTATGGCCGAATGTTGGGAATTTGGGCTCCTTCCTTGAGGTTGATAGCATGGTCCTGCTCCCGGGTGGGAGGTAACTCATGTGGTTCTTGGAACAGGTCTGTAAATTCTTGCAGAATTGCTTGAATTTCTTCTGCCAAGACCTCCTGTGATGGTTCCTCAGGGTGCAGCTCCTGAGATTCTATGTAGTAACCCTCTCCTTCATCCCTTAAAGCTTTTAGCATAGCCTTGAGTGAAGCTTGAGCCTTATAAAGGGATGAGTCCCCCCTTAATGATACCTTTGCCCCATTCGTCTCCCATGTCAAGGTAAGATCTCTGAAGTTGGCTTGAATGTCTCCCAAACTCTCTAACCAGTCCATGCCCAAAAATTGCCATAGCCCCTCCTAGATCAAAGAGGAAGAAATCCTGCTGTATGTTTATCCCTCGCACACACATCTTAACATTTCTGCACACCCCTTTACTCCTCACCTTATAGCCATTCCCTATTTCCACTGTATACTCACCGGTACTCTCCACTACCAAGCCTAATTCCTTCACTAATTCCTTTGAAATAAAATTATTAGAGGCTCCACAATCAATGAGCACTACTAGTTGATATTCCCCAATATTTCCCCACAATTTCAGGGACTTGGAGGAAGTCAATCCCATTATGCTCTTCATGGATAATTGTAAAGCCTTTTCATCCACTTCTGGTTCTGAAGTCTCCCCTCCCGTAATTGATTTCCCTTCTTCATCCTCTTCTTCCTCCACCATAAAGAGTTGATAATGCCTGAAATTGCAGACATGCTCCTTACCCCACCTTTCTCCACATTTGAAACATAATCCCTTTCTGCTCCTCTCTTAGAGTTCTTCCTGGGATAATCTCCTTGGCCCCGAGTTCTTTTTCTCTTCTATGACTCCATCTGGGGGCTTCGGTTCTAAGAGACTCTTTAGGTTCACATTAATTCTTGGTGCCTGGTAATGACTCTTGCTTCCTTCTGCTCCACTGTAGGTTTTGTATCCTCCTTCTCCATGCCTCGTTCTGCTTGGACATACTCCTTTCATAACAGTCCCTCCTTTTCGTATAGCCCAAATTTTCTCTTCAATCAACTGAGCTTTGTCCATAAGGTCTAATAGAGATTGCAAATCATACAATTCCAATTCAGCCTTAAGCTCCTCCCTTAACCCATTCAAGAAAATTCCCTTCAAAATCGTGCTATCAGCAAGCCACACCAGTCCTGAAGTTAACTCAAACTATCCACGGTACTCCGTGACAGTCCTAGTTTGTTTGATGCTCAGCAGAGGTACAAGAGGATTTTGGATAATTCCAGGTTGAAACCTGCGAATCACCGCCTCCTTGAATGGGTTCCAACTGGGATTATAAGTTTGGTAGTGCTCTTCCCTCCATGGCCACCATAACCGATTCAATCCTCTCTGTTTCAGCTACTCCGTTCACCTTGAAGTAGCACTCCACTCTGTTAATCCAGCCATAAGCCTCCTCTCCCGAAAACACAGGAATCTCAAGCTTTCTGCTACCTTCACTTCTTTCTGGAGGTCGACTCCCCTCTGATGACTGTGTTCTGGAGCCCCAAGACCATTCTCTGTCTCTGTGTGAAGAATTCCGAGCTTTCTCCAGTCCAGCCTTGCTCCTCTGGTCATCGTCAGCGTCCTCTTCATCCTCGCGAAGCGAAGATCGTCGCCTGTACCGCAATCGTCCCCTTGAATTCCCTTTGTTGCGTGCCTTGAGCAAACGCAACATTTCATCTAGACGGGCCTCTGTCCTCTCCTACTTCGTCAAGCTCTCCATTAAACTCCTCTCCACCGTTTCTAACCGTGACTCCATGGTTGATATGGTATTGACCATCCAAGTTCCTAGGGCGTACAGCTTTGATACCAATGTTAGGTATCAAACAGAATAAGATAACAGAAATATAGAAATGCACACAAGATCACTGAATTTTGGATGATATCAGTGTGATATAAGGGCCAGTACTGTATTATTATCTGGAAAAGGAAAATTGAGTACAGAGAAGAAGAAAATTCTAGACGGGTAAAGGGCGTCTAGGCCCTCCCAAGTCCCAAGCCAAATCTTGCCTGCCTTCACGTTTTTCCCCACCCCCTAGTTATATCCCTCCTAACAGAATTCCACTCATCCTTTGGCCAGCTCAGCAATCGGTTATTCAAAGCCAAAGTTTGTTTTCTCTCTCTCACTTCCCCACTTTCCTACCTCACGGTATCTTTTTCTAACATATACTTTTGTCACTTTTGGGCCTGGGCTTCTATCGGTTGACTTAAAGAATTTTTCATCATTATAAGCATACAATTTGTCAGTTGTTCATAATTGGAAGCAGTTATTTGTATACAAATACTATTTAAACACTGCAATGTAGAATTATTCTGTTGGAGCTGGTAGACATACATTCTCTGATGACTTGGGCCTTCCTCTTTGTAACATTCAAATACAGGGGGCTTCCAATGGTTTGCAGCACAGATCTTGTACAAATTTGACCTAGCAGATCCTTTCTTCATACCCTGAAATCAAAAGAGTTTTATTTTTGATAAAAGAAATATTTTTAGAAGAAAGAAGTAGAACTAAGGGGGAGGATAAGACATTCTCCAAAAGCGACAAAACTAAATAAAAATCAAAGAAAGTTTTTAAAGAATTAAATTCATAATCCAAAGGTTCTCCACTAACAACTTGAAGGCCTAGCATACTCTAATAACAACAGTGAACAATTTTGAATAAGGAGGGAGGATAGGTAATTTATCTAACCCAAAAAGTGCATCACATCAGAACATAGATAGAAGCAGCCTACTTCAAACAGAAAACTACCAAGCAATATAGAACCAATTAATCTTCAAATAAACAGATGCTGATAAAATGTCTTAAAAATTCCTAACTAGAATAATAGAATCCGACCATACAACTTCCCATATTACAACCTTTTAGTTGTAACTTGAGACCATGAGCATGTTTCATCAGTTCTTGGGTGTCTGAAATTTTTATTTGATTGCCAATCCAATGAAGGCTGACGTTTCCGTCCCTTGCCTCCAGGTTCTCCATGGCATTGTTCTTCTTTCTTCATTTTCCAATGAAGGCTCACAGGGTTATATAGTGCCTTACTGCCTTGAACCTATGGAGTAGACACACTACATATCTCCTCTGTTCAGTATAAAACTAAACTGAATTCTTTTATTACGTGGAAATTTACTGAACAGATATTTCTTCTTTCTTCTTGTTTTGCTGCAAAATATTTATATGAGGAGCCATATTTGTTATATTTAATATTGGCAAACTCATAATCATAGATCAATATAGCACATTTACTACGGTTAGAAAGTAAGCGTAGTTATTTTGTCCCTAACAGTGATAAACGTGCTAGATTAGTCGTTAAGTGTAAGTCCCCCTTTATTATATGCCAAGCCTATACCTTTTGAACCTTTTGAATGAGGGAAAAATCAACACTTGAAGAGAATATTTTACCCTTTTTAGCTAAGTACTCAGAAGAATTTTAATTAATATGTGAATAAGGAAAAAAGGGTTTGGTTCATATTCATTCATACTCCAAAATAGGAGGGGTGTCAGATCTGTACCAGAAGAAAATAAAAGATAAAAAAGGAAACAACAAAAATCTTGACCAAACGAAATGTTTCTGGGGCAGGGGCAATTTTGTACATCTGCAGAGTGTGTCTGAGTCTGAGAGGTTGTATTCCCACAAATCTCACTCTTTTTGTTAGATGAAATTGAAGATGAGTCCTCAACGACGACGTTTTCCAAGGTGGGATTTTCCACCACGCCTTCATCAGAATGAAACACCTTCATTCCCTGATTGGGGCTTTGCTTTACGACTTTAACAGCAGCTCTGGTACTAAAATTGTTCAACTTACCATGCAAAAGAGAAAAAAAAAAAAAGATTTCAACACATTGAAAAGAAGCAAAAATTTTACATACCCAATTGTTAAAAAAGACAATTTTATTACCTTGGAGGAGGAAGAGTTCATGATTCGAAATGGGTCAATTGGAGGAAGCTGTTTGAGATTAACAACAACTTTTGGTGGATGGGAGAGGGAGAATTTGTCGTTCATGTTTGTTTGTCCCTATGTATGCACAGAACAAATTTGGGTTGCAGGTGAGACAACAGAGGACTATGATTCGTGTTTCTTTTTCTCTGATGCCAAATGCCAAGTGTGCATGTATGCTATGAAATGTAGTTGAGTTGAGAGAGAGATTACTATGTGTTATCGGAAAAAGAAATTTTGTTTGTTACGTACTATTGAATGAGTGTCGTAAATTTATAGATAATTTTTATCTCTTATTTAAATTATATTTTTAATATTATTATTAAAATATAATTAAAAATATAATTTAAATAAAAAACACTAATAATTCATAAATTTAACATAATACTTATTTAATAATATAGAATAAGAGAATTGATCCTCCTAAAAACACGCAATAATTTCTAGTAGTTGAAGATGGTAACCAAACCAAACGAATGAACCAACGAGAAGCACGTGTCTGTTGCATCTCACTCTACATTCAATGATGGAGCTTCTATTTTTATATTTAGCAATTAATTAAGGAAAATAATGTGCATACATTATTTTTTTTATATTTATTTTGAATAAATATGATTAAGTAAAAAAAAAAGTGATAAAAAATATAAGTATGATAAATAATATTAAAAAAAAATAAAAAATATATACACATTATTTGTGATAAAAATATCATTATTAATTAATTAATAGATAATGATATTCTTATATTATTTTTTAAATATATCACCTTTTTAAAAAAATTATTACATATAAATATAACACGTTATTTTTATATTTATTTATAAAAAATTAAAAAAAATAATAATTTTTTGTGATGAATAAGTTAGTATGATTTATTTTTTTTGTTTTTTTGTATAAAAATAACGTGTTATATTTGTATGTGTATAATAATATTTTTTATTTTTTATTATATTTTTAATAATTATAATTAAATGAAAGAAAGTGATATAATTAATAATATAAAAAATAATATAAAAAATGATATAAAAAAAGTAATGAAAATATCATCGTTGTTAATTAATAGACTTTTTTCAAACATAATAAGGATAACATGGCCCTTCAAGCCGTGATAATAAATATCTTGACTTTTACATTGATTTTTTTAGTACAGACTTTTATTTTGATTTTTATATTAGTTATTTTAAATAATTTTAAAAAATTTGCTATAACTTATGATAAGAAAAACTTTACTATTTGTTTAATATTTATTATTTTAAATTCCTTTACAAATGTTGTAAGAGGCTAAGAATACTTGTTAACTACATCCTTTAAAAAATCTATGGTGATTATACGTATATTTTTTTTTACTAACATGTGTATTATTTTAAAAATTATATTTAGTTTATCGGAAAATGATTGCATTTAATTTTTTTAGTATATTCCCACATTGACCTATTAATACTTTTTTAATTATTAACTCTACTTTCAAGCCACTTCTCTTGTTTTCTCATATATGCTCATTTTGATTCGTGACTGGAAATCTTAAAAATTTCCAGCGAAACAAATGCAGTAATCTTACAGTAAAGACTCACTATTTGCATAAATCCTAAAACATTAAAGTAAAGAATAAAAGTTTAACTTCAATAAATCAGTTAACTATTTTTTTTTCCAACAAACAGAGACATACAGAAGCATCATAATAAAAATAAGAGATCTCAACTAGGTTGACACTACAAACCTTATTAATCATCTGTAACGCACCTCACTTTATTAAAAAAAAAAGAAAGAAAAAACAAAAAACATGGGGACATAAAACTTAAACCTATAAAAAAAATTACTTAAATCTGTAATTAGGAAGATCTCATCTATAAATCAGTTAACTAAATTTAAGATGTTTTAGAAATTACAATTATAATTAATACATATTTAAGATTGTTGATAAATTTATTTACACTGGTACATACATATTTTCCAAGGAATGGTACTACTGACGACTTCCCAAAAAGTTCAACAATTCCCACCTAATAAAACATGGAAAATGCTACACATAGGATGTACAGAGAAAAAAAAAACTGATAATATCTGTAAAGAAACTCGTGCTCCTCGGGCTTTACAATACGGGTTGCCTAGCATAGCCAATAAAACATTTTGCAGAAAACAAATATCTAGTACCACTTAAGATGGATACCAGTTGGGTCTTTGACCCGTATGCTTATCAAGAGGAAAAAATAGCAATGCAAAAAGCAAAGATAGGAAACCTTCATTGGATATGAAATCAAATAAAGTTCATGCTAGTACTATGATATATTGATGATAATATCGGTCAAAATCATTTGGTCTCTACACCCCCAACCTTGGATTGTGTTGCACAATCTCCTAGTGTTGGATTATTCCAAAGCCCTTGCATCTTCCTAAATCCAAATGAGATTTAAGATCATAAGGGCAATCAATATATTGAGTTGTCTATTTATCTATTTTCTCATTTTCTAAATCTATCTTCCAAAAGCACTTTTGTCCCTAGACGGTGTAGTGCTGCTGAATTGTCTCAATGTCAAGTCCCTTGAGTTTCACAACAGACTCAACATGCCCCTTCAGTGTGTGTAGCTCCCTCAACCTGTAAACCAAATGGATCACATTGGATTGGATTCAGCTTTAACTAAGAAAAAAAAAAAACAAAAATGCAGATAGAACATTTCAGTGGACATTACCTTGAAACTTCAGCACGTTTCTTGGCCTGTTCTGCTAGTTCAGACAATTCCCTATAGTTGTTCTTTTCATTCAACATTTCTTCTGTTTCAGGAGGATTCAGTCCATGCAATGTGCGTTGAGCTGCAGCCCATTGTGCTTCTCTCTCACCCCTTCCATAATCCTTCTTTGTGGTGAAAGCAATCTGCATCACACAGCACAGAAAAAACATGGTCATAGTAAGAGAGAGACATAGGTTTGGCATTTATATGGTTCCATTTAAGTATACATAAAAATTGAGATTGAGATTGAGATGTTACCCTGCTCTCAGTAACAGTATTCCATGCCTTGCCAGTTAATGCATATCGGATGATGAATTTAATAACATCCAAGGGGACATAGAAAACAATGCTGTACAGCCAAATGACACCTGCCCAACCCCATCCAATTCCTTTTATCCTTGCAAAGCCCCAGTTTGCATACACAGCTATGATTGTAGCAATCTAAGAAATTATTCAGCTCAGTAATTTGTTGTACACAAGACAAGACAATATCATCAACCAAACCAAACCTATTTTATTACAACTCACCAACTGTGCTATCAAAAAGGCAATAATAAGAAGGATTCCAGGACGTTCAATGTAAGACCAGCTCCTTGACCTTGTAACAAAGATGAGAGCCTGACTTACAATACTCACTTGAAGGTAAACAGCTGCTGTGAGCTCATGGTGGTTATCCCTGATAGATCTCACGCCAAATTTGTCCTACCAATAATATTTTAACATATAGATTAACCCTGAAATAATTTTGCAATAAAGTGTTTTTTTTTTCTCTTTATCATACCGAGAAGAAATTAGACGAATGAGCAGCCCAGAAGAAGACAACAGTCATAACAGCTAGGTAGGCACCAAGCACTATGCCTGTGGTGAAAATCTCTCTCAGCTTCCATGAATCAGGTGAGGGAGATGGCTTCACTCTGTCCTTGGAAATGGTCATAATGGTGCCATCATTTAGTATGGCAATGATCAAAACCATGAAAGGTGAGAAATCAAACTTCCAGATGAGAGCAAGCAGCAAAAATCCCAGCACGATTCGGATTGTTATAGAAACAGCATATATGGTGTAGTTCTTCATTCTCTGAAAGATGGCTCTACTTGTCAAGACTGCACTCACAATGACACTCAAACCAGGCTCAGTGAGGACTATGTCAGATGCACTTCGAGCTGCATCGGTTGCATCAGCCACAGCAATTCCAATATCTGCCCTTTTCAAGGCAGGAGCATCATTGACACCATCTCCAGTCATTCCACATATGTGTTTCCTGTCCTGGAGTCTCTTTACAATCTCGTATTTGTGTTCTGGAGAAATGACATCAAAATTATGACTCAAATCACTCAATGAAGTAAAGCCTTCTCTTCCCTTGAAGTTTAAAATCACTTCATATATTGTAAATTTATCTATTTAGTATTGGATTTAATTTTGATGCACTGACAGTTAGTATAAAAGTTTTTGACACTTTTTAAATGTAAGTGTAAAAAACTTGACAGACAATGCATTAGCATTTAGTATGTACCAGGGAAGACGCCAGCAAAGCCATCAGCCTTCTCAATAAGCTCATCAACTGGAAGGGCAGCAATAGACTCATCCTTGTTCTGGCCAAGGAGGGAGGAAGAAGGATACATGTTACTTCCCATGCCAAGCCTGCGACCAGTCTCCTTGCCAATAGCTAGCTGATCACCAGTAATCATCTTAACGTTCACTCCCAGATTGAGAGCACGCCTGATTGTCTCTGCACTGTCATGTCTGGGTGGGTCAAAGAGAGGCAACAGACCTACAAATTGCCATGGTCCTCCTGCACTCTCTTTGTTCTTTTCTGGTACTTCCTGCAAGTACATAATTTATCACATAATAACTTACTAAAGTATATATATGGCTCATCATTTGTGACTACAAAGAACCACAACTCACTTGTTTGGAAACAGCAAGGGAACGAAGACCACGATCAGCAAATTTATCAATGATGGAATGAGCTTTCTTCTTCACATCTTCCCGGAGATTGCAAAGTTCGATAATCTGGCAAGCAAGAAATTCAATATGGGCTACATAAGTGGTGGACATTTACAAGGAAGCAAGAGACATCTATTATGTGCACTAAAAGATGTATTTACTTGCTCTGGTGCTCCTTTGCTGACTCGGTGCCAATTACCCTCAGTGTCTATGTATGTTATGGCTGTACGCTTGTCCACTGGATTAAAGGGCAGGAAATGCACCTCTGTAATGCCATCTCTGGCCTGTAGCAAGCAAAAGAAGGTTGTCAACACAGTTATAATCTATCAAAAGTTACATATGCTTGTTCAGAGGCTAACAAGAGGACTTTATGAATGTATTTTTTTATTCTTTGGTCAAAGATTTTATACATGTAGAATCTGTCAACATTCAGTCTTGTCAAAATGTTTAGAAGAGTTCTATAGAAGGAAAGCAAAATATAAAGATGTTATAAGGTGACTAAGGTGATTGCCTTTGTTCCATTCAAGATTCTTACTGTAATTTCTGTAAACTTTCTAATGACTATGGTGATTTAGCTTATCTTCGAAAATTTATATTCCAAAATTCTCCCCCAGTGCTCCAACATCCTGGTAGTTGATCCTATCTAAGGTAAGAAAACAACTAGCAGGCCAAGCTATCCTCTAGAAGAAATTACAAACCTCCTTTGGATCACCCAACATTCCAACAATGCAAGCATCAATAGCATCTTGGTTCTCTACCCTAGAGGCTCTAGCTCCAAGCAAAATTACAGTATCCTTGTCAGTATCTTTTGAAAAAACCTGCAATATAGACAAATCACTTCCATGATTAATAAATCTGAAAGAGTTCTAAACAATTGACCATCCTAAATCATAGAACCTATTAATTGAACATTAAATTGATGTATCCTAAATCATATATAAATAATCAGTTAAATAATGATTTGTGTGTCATCTGCTTACCTCAATCAAACTCTTGTCTACAGTAAGCTTGTTCAGTGTTAGAGTGCCAGTCTTGTCACTACATAAAACATCCATCCCAGCCATCTCCTCAATGGCTGTCATCCTCTTGGTGATTGCACCTTGCTCGGACAGCCGATGGGAACCAATAGCCATTGTTACTGACAAGACTGTTGGCATGGCAATAGGAATCCCTCCAATGAGAAGCACCAAGAGATTGTCAATTCCATTCCTATACTTTCGGCGCTGAATTGGGTACATAACAACAATTTCTATAATCATGCCAATAGCAATTGCACAAATGCAGAAGTTACCAATGGCTGTCAACACCTGACCAAGTTGAAACCATCAAAATACACATAAGTAAAGTTCAACACAGAGGCAAAAGAAAAAGTTGAACTTGTTCACGCCACTACAGCATCATCTTAAGGGAATATAGAAAAATGCTAAGTACATGTCTATTTCACACACTCCTCTTTCACATCTGCTTATGTGGTACAATCAGAGTTAAGTGTTGGTGTGAAGAAAATGAAGTTGGTCCAGTTGTAATTAGATGGTAAAAACTATAAAAATATAAAGTGATGTGTGTCTAAGTACATGTTTGTAGCAGTGTTGGGGAATATAAGTACCAAATCAAGGGATAATATTTTTCATGAGCATTGTTATACAGAAGAGCAAGAGATAGTACCTTTTGAAAGTGACCAACTTGGTTAGTGCTGTCTACCAGGTGAGCAGCCTTACCGAAGAAGGTGTGTACCCCAGTAGCGATGACAACAGCCTCAATCTCTCCTTGCTTTACTGTGGAACCAGAGAAGACTTCATCACCAGGGCTCTTAGAAACAGGCAAGGACTCACCAGTGAGTGCAGACTGATCGATCTTGAGTGCGTCTCCTTCCAAGAGACGAGCATCAGCTGGGATGATGTCTCCTAATTTGATGCTGATTATATCTCCTGGTACCAATATAGAAGCCTCTTGCTCATCCCACTTTCCGTCTCTCAGAACCTGCCAACCGCTCAAATATAATACATCCATGTAAAACATTAAACATGCCATGAATTGACCAGAAATTCGTAGGTGCTATGCTGCAAGAAAAAGTTTTTGTTTCATTCAATGTATGTTATCTTGAGAAATTATTGCGTAAAACTACGGCAGTCAAATTTTGAATGTATTAAATCAATCACATCTTTAATTAATAGATAATTATTATAATTAATTAATAATGTGATTGATATATAGTATATCTAATTTTAGTACTAAGAATTTCTCATATTATCTTAACTATAATATTGAATAATTTTAAATTCTCTTACCTAATTTTCTTTAATTATCTTAATTATTAAAAAAAGAAAATATTAAATATTTTTTATATTTTTAAAATATTAGATATATTTATTTTTTATTTAATATTTTTATTATTTAGTATTAAAAATATTATTAAAAAATTTATAAAAAAATAACAAAATTAATTAAAAATATTATGAGAGATAATAATAACTTACGTAACTGAAGTAATACATATTGAATTATATAAATCAATGATTTTTTCTTAGTCTGAAAGCAACTAAAAATATCTCTAAAATTAAAAAATATAATAATTCTTGAGGGCTAGCAAAAAACAAGCTAATGTTTATGATAATATATATTACTATCTAAATACCGGAAGCTAGCTAGCATGCAAGGCCTTGGCTTTTGTGACCATAATATTATACCTTGGTTTTGGGAGCAAGACCTGCCATAAGTGCTGCAGCTGCATTGCCTGCATTGTTTTCTTCTATAAAACTAATGGTGGAGTTGATAATTAGCAACACCACTATTCCCAGAAAATCCTGCCAGTCTGGTGGCTGGCCCTGCAAGTTTCAAGAGAGAATGAGATAAAAGAAGGCCAAAAGCAAAAACATAAGCAAAAGGGTATTATTTAAAAGCATGCAGTACGTACCCCTCCATTCGCCAATGCAATGGCCATGATAGCAGCGGCTTCCATGACCCATGAGAGAGGGTTCCACATAAAGCCCAAGAATTTGAGCAACTTCCTTTCCTGTTTGAAAGAATAATGTTTGTGCAAAGCTCAGTAATTATTAAAAGATGATATGTAATGAAGTACGATAGGAATGAACGAATTGATGATTGCCTTCTTTTCTTCCAACTTGTTGGGTCCAAAAACTTGCAACCTCTTTTGGCCTTCCTCATTACTGAGTCCTTCCTTGGAACAGTTCAATTCTCGGAACACTTCATCAACAGGTATTCGCTCCTGCAATGCAAGCACATTGCATTGTAATAACAAAAATCTAACAACAAAATAGAAAGAAATAAACAAAATAAGAAAAAGAAACAGAAAACTAACGAGATCGACTGCCTCATTCTTGATATTTTCGAGGCCTCCCATGTAGTTCTTAATTATTATTAGTTGTTAAGTTGAGAGTTGAGACTCAAAGGGGGAGAGAGAGAAAGAAGAGGTTTCTTGTTTAAATAAAAAAATGTGTCAAAGTGCATATCTCTATATATAAGGAAAGGAACACAACAATGATAATACTAGTGATCATTCATTATTCCCTCACTTGGAGTTATTGGTGTCGATGGTGCGTGTATGAGTGAGAGTTTCTCCTTTCAATTCTCTCTCTAAAACTAGTCTAGAATCACTCATTCCCACTCGTTCACTAACAACCTGGGCCTCTTCTCTTTCTTCACTCTCTTTATTTCTCTTTTTTGTTTATAAGAACTAACCAATTAAATTAAACAAAAAAAGAAAATCAATATTAAAATAGCGAAGCAGCGGGACTCGTGGTGTTCCCTTTGGCCCCGGTCATGCGCTTCAACGGGTTCTCGCACGTGGCAATTCATTCCCTTTGACTACACTACAGTTGAAAAACAGAACGTGCATCATATCATATCATATAATGTATCATATCATTTGGCAAATTGGCAATCCTGATTCTTAACAAGATCACATTCCAAACACAAGTATCACTCCCCATTGCCATTTGGGGCACCCCAAATCATACTCAAAAGTCATAGGCCTAATCCAAAATAGAGTCTGCCAGTGGCTCTACTGTCCACATATTAAAATTCTATAGAAAATTGGCCCAAACACCTTGGATTAACTTTCTGGCCCAAGTAAACTTCGGTTTTTCTTTCAAGAGTATGTTAGTTTTCACAAAACATATTGCAGTTAGAGAATGACCCACTAAGCTACCTGATGTGTCAAATAATAAATGAGTCAGAGCAAGAAAATTGTCTTGTTTGAAGAGCATATAAGAATTTATCTTGCAGTTATTTGAAACTTGGGCAGCAACTGAACCTATAAAATATGTAGAAAAAAGAAAATTTTGATAAATTTTATATTACGTCATTTGATGATCAACTTCTTCTCTAAAACATAAATGAAATAAGAAAAGAGTAAATAGATCAAATAACATTGGTTTTCTTAAAAAAAAAAGATAATAATTAAATCAAAATAATGTCATTTAGACCTGATACGTAAATTAATCACAACTGTTTCCATATTTTTATAATTTTATAATTGTCCTATTTTATAAATTGCATCCATAATATATATGAGCTAATGCAATCGTGCAGTTCAATTATTAGCTTAGACCATAGACGATTTGAATTCATCAATTATGGCTCCCACATGATATATCATTTAAGTCATAGACTTGTGAGAGCAACATTCTTCCCAATCAAAATTGAGAAATTCTTAGATGTTTTTGAAATAAGAAAAAATTCTTATTTTATATCATTTATTATATACAATTTCAGTTATAATATTAAAAGTATTATTAAAATAAGAGACAACAATAATTTAGCTGAGCTACATTTAATGGCATACAAGAACGTTTTCTTGTTATATGAGCATCAACGAATTCTCATCAAAATTTCCCATATCAACAACCAAAATTTAATTGGTAAGCTAGTTAGGTCCAATTCTTTATGGAAAACACACTGAATATTTATTTTCCATGCCAAAAAATTGAAGAAAAAAAAAAGAAGAAAAAGGAGTAACAAAGGATGAGACCAAATTCAGAAACTGAAATGTTGCAATCAGCTATAATAGTAGACGTTAAAAGTTACAACAGCCACAGATCACAGGCAAACAAAAGGCTATTAGCTAATAAGCCCTGAGATAATGTGAATTTGAAGGTTACATTTACATATATTTGGATAGCATGGTTTCCCATATGAAGGAATGGAGAAGGAGAAAAAATTGAGAAGGAGAAAGAGAACTGAAAGGCCAACATGCATGACACCCAGTGTGTGTATGTCGTTGTAGAGGGAATGTGGTTGAAGACCCAAAAAAGAGAGAATGTGGTTCAAATCCAGTTTAGAAGAAGAAGCTACTGTAGTGACAAATGTATCTTCAATGAGCTCAACAAACATAAACTTGTTTGGTTCCTAAGGACCGAAAATTGGAGTAGAACTAGCTCTGTTTGGGTAGTTTGTTCACATAAAAATTAAGCCTTTTAGTGATTTTTGTATGACTCGCTTTAAATATTTTTTCTGGATCTTAATTCCACATGACAACATTTGATTCCATGTGTAATATCATTATTTTGACTCCCTGCTGAGTTTTAACTAGAATAGTTTCAGATTAATTTGTCCCATTTTTCCAATTCGGTTACAGTTGTACCACTGAAATCTACATCTTTTTGGGTTCAATTGTTTGTCACTGTCAGCTATGTTGTTTGAAGTAGAGTTCCTCCCTTTTACTATCACTTACATAATTCAGGCCAAACCAAAGGCCTATTGCTTAGCATCTTAAGTAGCTTGGACTGAAATATGACCCTGCTTTTATGGCATCCTTTTATTTGGGGGAAGAGAAGAGGGGCTGGTCAAGGCGAAACATATCAAACTTGTGTTTTTAATTGGTTGTGGGGGACAAGATCAATTACCATATAGATAAATAATCATTAAGCATGAGGTTAGAGTAGTGGAATTTAATGTCCCATCCATCTTTTCAAATATTTAAATTTACAAAAATTAGATCAACATAGTAGTAAAAAATGATGAAGCAGAAAATTTTATGATTATAACAGCCGTTGTTTTCACCCCTTGAACATATTCCACATGCAGAAAGAGTTCACCCACTTTAGTTTACATTTGACAAGAACAAACAAAATCACATTCATTAAGGATCTTTCAAAGTAATTTATGAGCAAGTAAGCATTTATTAATCATTAATAGATGAGCTCACTCATCAATCAATAGTTGATAAATATTTATTTGTCTATAAATTATTTTAGAGGATTCAAATCCCAGTAGCTTAGTCTTAGTCTCCAAAGTGTTCAGATCAAAAACCTAACTGCGTTTTTTTTTTCTTTTGCTTATTTTATTTTTTTTGGTTTTATAACTCATGTTTTTAACCTTAACCTCAAAAAACAATATTTTATTAGTAGATATTCTGGTACTTCATGCATATATCTTGAATAAAATTAGGTATATGAGAATCTCATATGCCTAGAAATGAGCACCTTTATCGCAATGTATAATCAGGAAAATACTTGTTACATATCTATAATAAGATACATTCTTTCACATCACTTTATGTGACAAAATTAAAGTGAAATTATGTAGAAAATGAGGTAAGACTAAATGTAATTAGATGATTAAAATTGTACAGATATGAGTATAAGTCTGTGGTTAGCATTACTCGTGTGATAACCAGCTACATGTTTGACATTACTTTATCCGTACTATTCTTCTGCAAGCAGAGCAATTCCAATTATATGACTCGGGCATGATTGCAAAGCCAAGGGACATACGGGTCCGCAGTGTTGGAAACAAACAAATTCTTGATTGTAAGCATGGAGGACAAAGTCTTGATTGTAAGCATGGAGGACAAAGTCCATGCACATAATTAAAGTTGCTGGCTGAAGAATTAATTGCATTTCAAAAGTGACAGACAAAGCTCCCAATTTGGTTTTTTTTCTTTTGAAAAAAAGAAGAAAGAAAAGAGATCTAGGAAATAAATGTGTAGGGCATATTGCATATTGATTCGTTTGCATCATGCGGACCTAAGTCTAGGCTATTGCATCAACAAAAGAAATATTCTTCTCGCAATAGACTGAAATTTTAATTTTTTTAAATAAAAATAATGGTCAGAAAAAGAGTAAACAATGTGATGCAATCCGTCTTTTGAGATAGATGAGATGATAGAAATTGTCGTTTTGTCACCTCAACAAATTTTCTTTAACATAGTTGAAACGTGTATATTCTTTTATTTTTTGTGAATTGTGTAAAAAAAAAAAATAGTGCAATAAAATTATAATATATCTGGAAAGCATTTTCATTATTTGAAAGGAAAATGACAAAGATAATATAATCAGACGCATCATGAAATCCGCAAAAAAATTAAAAGGAGTTGTGTATGTGGATTGTGAATAGATATGTCTTGTGGTTAGTAAACAAAAATGAATATGTGGGTCAAAAGTTCTGCTTTTATAGAAAACAAAGGATCGAGGATGGAAGGATACTTCAAAAGAGTATCGAAAAGGTCGTCTGGTCTGTTATCAACTAGAAAAAGCATGTGGGAAAACAATAAGAATGTTTAATTGTTAAAGAAGTAATGCTTCATCACGATCTCTTCAAATTGGCATGGCATCCTTTGTCATATTTAGCATTATCTGTGTGTACATTCCTTGGATAGACACCGAGGGATTGACTTTATGTTCGTACAATAAATACTGAGTTTGATCCTCTTTTTCAAATGTTGCTTGCTCTGTTTCCATCACTCTCTTCTCATCATGGCTCGTGTGCTTGTTAGTGCCGACTCCAGCGCCCGCTACTGCCAAAATGGTGGCTTTATGACAACAACAGTGTGTAGTGTACAATTATTAAAGTCTGTTTGGTTAACAAATGTTGGATGAATTTGACTACTAATATGATTAGACCCATTTTCTTTCTATTATTTTTCATGTTATTGTCTTTCTTGCCACATAATCTAGAGTTTGTGTGTCCTATCCTACCTTGGTTAGGTTTGACTTAAATTGAATAGTGATGCTTACTAATAAGTTTAAATAAAAGCTATAGCTTTTTTAATTTAATAATAAGTGTTTGATTCAATAAACGATATTAAAACCAAAGTTATGAGTTCAATTATAGGAAAAACACATACCATCAAGTGAGGGAGGAATGTTGGTCGTAGACGTAGACATATAATCTCTTAGACAAATATTATATGTCCAGATGACACAAATTACTATTTTATTAATGAGTTTAAATGAAAGTTATAACTTTTTTAATTTAATGATAAACACTTGATCAAACAAGTTATATTATAATTAAAGTCACAAGTTTAATTAAGAGTTTGATTCTCAATAAAGCACGAAGTAGCATGTGAGAGAGGGATGTTGGTTATAGGCATATATAATGTCTAACACAGGCAGTGGTCCCGCATCCGCACTTTGTGAAGAATTTTGGGCAACTTTCATAATTACCCAGATATAAACAAAAATAGAAGCTGGAAATTTGTAGTCTTTTTTTATGCTACTAATGCTATATTATAGTCCATCATATGCATGAGTTGGATGTTGCATGATTGACTACATTCTAGTTCCACATGCTTGTCCACTAATTGGTGAAGTGATTGAAACTGATGGGTGACTCTCCTATATGGTACTAAAGCTCACTATATTTTATTACATGGTGCATTAGTAAATAGTACCACCCCTCCCCCCAAAAAGAGGTCTGCATTGGCCTAAGGAGAATGCTACATTTTAGGGCCTAATCTGAGCCAATAGAGCAAAGCTCAATTGATCCATAATCAAGCAACTCCTGTATCATCTGCTCTATGTGATCATCTTCAAGAACTGGCTGAAATTGTTGCTCTGCCACTTCAACTTGCCCTTCCTCGCCAACCCAATTCCCTTGTAGCCATTGCAGTTCCTCGTGTCTCTTCTCTGGCCATCTAAAACCCATGTCAGCGCTTGTTCCGGCAATGGCATTGCCAGAGGCAAATGGGTTGGATCTGTGTGCCCCTTGAGGCTCTTTCTGTGGTGGTTTCTGCTTAGCCATTTGAAGAGAAAGAGAGGCCATGTGACACTTGTGTAGCTTGGCAGTCAAAGTTGCAGATAGGAGCTTGGATGAAGATGACTGTGGCTCATTGGGATTGTATGGGAAATTGGTGCGTGCTTTTGGACCACATATGAGCCTCGCTGCTTCATCGTACGCTCTTGCTGCATCTTCTGCCGTTTCAAACGTTCCTAGCCATATTCTAGTCTTCCTATAAACCAAACATGAAACAACAATGTTTCATCAACACATAGACAAATCAAGAAGAGGTTCATTAATATAATGTAGTAATTTGCTTTCAAGAAACATGACAAGAACTTATAAGAAGTGAAATTACTGCAAAACATTATAGTAAAGAGAAAACTCAAGCTCATATTGATAAAAGTAAAAAATGCTTATTAAGGAAGTTGGAAAAAGAAAAGGTGAATATTACAAAAGAGGGTGGCGAATTTCAGAGACCCAAGAGCCCCAGTGCCTCTGGCGGACACCTCGATAGCGTTGTTGGGGTCTAGCCATGATGGAACTTTGCTTCAAACTTGTTTGTGAAGCGTCTTTGAGAACGAGAAAGCGAAGTGAAGTGGAGAAGAAGGGTAGCACACATCTATATAAAATCGTGTTTTGCGGCCTTCTCCTCTATCAATTTAGAAATGGGCCCATACAACTGTTTTCAGCCTTTGTTTCCCAATTCTTCCCTTTTCTAAGTGGGGTAAATTTATGGTTTTACAAATAGGCGAATATTATTAGATTAATCTTAGCTTTCTATGCAAGTCATAACTACAAAGTCTTCAATGCTAAATGTACAACTAATACACATTTTATTTTTTTGTTTAGAGTTATTGCCATCGTTTTAAAAACAAAATTACTAGCTTGGTAATTTCCAAAGGCCTAGTTAGCTCTTCCTCACTTTTAATCTGTCACTCAAGGTTTTGTGAGTTAGATATTAGTCAGTACTTAAAGGCAGACAGGTAAGATGGTGTTTAGAAATTGATAGTTAATTGCCAAAAAAAAAAAAGAAGAAGTAAGAAAACACTACAATGCGGTGGCCCTAATAATATAGCCAGAGAGAAAATTAAAATAAAATAACTCGGTCTTATAATTTAAAATTAGTTAAAAAAAATCCTCTCCTATTATATTCATGCAGTGATATCAAGAAATTCAATTAAATCTTAATGTGGTTGTGAGATTTGTGAATATATAATTAAATGTGTATATGAGGAAAATGTTATGACATTGTTTCAGTTAGAGAAAGAGACTCCATAATTTTACAAATAATCTCACGATTCTCCACTATTTGGTATGATATCAAGAAATTCTTAGGTATTTGTTACAATATTAAGTAGATGTATCCGAGAGTTATTAACCCAAATTTATACGGTGCTTTGACTTAATTTCAGTGTCACATACATGCCATCTGTTTGCGTACAATTCAGTTCATGTTCCAAAATATCAGTATGCAATTAGCTATAAATAAGACAGACAATGATGACATCTAAATGAAGAAGTATAGCTAGGTAGACACTTAAATAATAACCTTACTAATGGTCTTCACAAGTGGTGTATATGTATGTTCCTCCCTGATTTTCAATGTGACGGCATGTTTAAAGTTAAGAAGCGTTGATACTTTAAAATGATTATCGTATTAATATTTAATATAAATTGAATCAAACACTTTAATATTTTTTTAGATATTTTTTGTTATATATTTTTTAATTATTTTTAATTTTTTATTATATTAATATACTTATATCTTGTCATATCCATATTTCGTATCTATATTTGTATTTTCTAGATGTAAAGAAAGTAAAGATGTTTATATATTATTGAAACGAGTTAGTGGACATAGGTACGTGGCTCACATCACAGCTTTCTTAACATGGGAAACCTACCCATATGCCACAATGCAAGGTGATCAAAGACATAAACCCATGTTTGATGTACTTTTCAAGCCCATCCTCTGTGTGTGTGTTGCGGACTTGGAGCGTAGTAGCTGCTATATTTGACCTCATTTTCGTGTGTGGCATTAGGCAATCCAAGTTAGCAACATTGATTTTGACATGAATGTGGCACCCATATTGTTTTTCTCGTTCTCTCGAGGCTTAGGTCACTCTCACAAGCCAAGCTAGTTCGGTCTTGTACCCAAGCAAATATGAGGCTTATCTACTCCATAAACTCATCCAGAGTTTTAAATCTCGGACCGCATCACGTGATGCGGCCGAAACTCATCTTTAAACCCCGAACTCATCTTATATGAAACTTGGTCTAAGTTGCTATGATACATCTCCACCCACAAGAGCTTGAGTGACATGGGTATGCATGCATGCAATTTTTTAGAGATCGTAGATTAGTTTAGTATTGTTTGTTCTTTTTAAAAGATATATATTTCGGAAAGTTACAACAAATATAAATCACAATGTTAATGGTTGCACTATGGGACAATTCTAATACTTGAGTATTGGATGATTTTGTAATTTAAAGCCTGCAAAATTGTTTTGACAGAAAATAAATCTCGAATACAAACCTTATTGAATCCAACTAAAATAAGATTTATGCAAATGACTTAATTATATATACCATATTTTGCGACCCAAATTATAAAAAAAGAAAGAAAAACATTTCACCTTTTAGAGAGTCCAAGAAGCATGGTATAATCACTGCGACAAACTTCCATAGATGACTCTGCATTTTCGTGTCTGCCTAATTTTATAATGAATTTCATGTAGTTAATGATATGAAATATACAATTATACATAAATACGTAATAATGTATATGTCTGCATGTTATATTCTTTTATCTGGATTTACCATCTTTGCCCTAGGATAATGATAAGTATAAACCTAATGTGATGTGTTTTAATACTGATAAAACTTCATATCTCTTTCGAAGAATTTTGGTTTTTAATTATACTGGCAGACTCAATAGGATTATCGATCCTTTTCCGAAACCAAATAATAAAAATGGGTTCCAAAAGACAACAAAAATCCTTAAGTTATTCTAATTACGCCTCTCAGATCGTGATGGGGTCTCTAAGCAGAATGAAAGGTCATTATAATATCATTAACCCAGTTTTGGAGCCACAATATATGAAGTCATCCCCCCGTTGTGTCTCTCTATAATTGACACGGTAAAAGTAAATCCATAGACTTGGTAAATGTTGTTGTCAAGTTTGGCCGAAAGCATTGCAAATACAATAGTAAAATTTTATAGGATATGTGAGATAATTAACAATAAATCTATTTATCACTTTTGCTGTTTCATTTTCGAAAATTAGTATATGTTATCAGACACACATTTAGATACATACACAGCTTCAAAACCTACTATTTTTTTGTGACCTATAGTATATAGTATTTATTTGCTTCGTGTACAAAATATAGTTTTGCTAAATTTTATAATGGAGTTTCCCTCAATTGATGTAAATTGATTTAAATTGCAAGTAAGATATATCATAGTAAGTTTACATGTCATGTTTATAAAAAAATCCATTTATTTGTTGTATTTCGAGATGAGTATTCATATTTGTTTCAAATCCGAAAATGATTAAATTTTTATTTCTCATATAGTTTTTTGTATCCTAGTTGAAAATCTAAATTATGCTTGCTTGAGGATATAGAAGCCTGTAAACGGACAAATAAATATGGCGAGAGGGATATTGTTTTCACATAAAATTAATTTAAAAATTCAAGGATTGGTCTAATGATAGATGAGTATGTAGTGTTTGGATAAACACATGATTATGAGTTTGAATCTTTTGTAAATGACTTGCTTTTAACAAATTGAAAAAATAGATTAATCGAAGTACACGCAAATTGACTAGTCACCACCAAACTGCAATTGAAGAAATAAAAAAGGAAAATTAACTGAAAGAGACTAGCTTTTACGAATTGATGGGTCAACCGTTTGGTTTCTATCGGAAATATTATGTATAAGTCTGATATGGTAACTTAATCATGAGTAAACCATACTTTTGCATATTGAATCTAATAAAAATTATAAAAGGTATAAACCCTGCAAATCTGTCCTAACTCTGAGATGGGGTAGTCACATTTGACCTTAAATTTTTTGTAAAAAACAAAAAAGGTTTTGAAGGTAATAGCTATAAAAAATCTAAAATTAAATCTTATATTCATCAAAAAGGTTGAAGAAGAAAAAGAACCACCTAGACAAAACAGGAAAAGAGATTAAATAATGAAAGAAAAAAAAGAAAAGAGATAATATATGAACTCCTTATCGAACCTTCTAATCATTTCAATAAATCATTTATAAGCAAGAAGACAAATTTTACTTAAAAAGTTTAATAGACGCAGACATGCATAGTAGATTTTACATATGCAGCGGGGCTTTAAATTATATGCTTTATCTCAAACTTGCTGGATGTGAGACACATGGTGTTGCGATTTCTCTCTTTCAGTTAGGGACTAGGACTCTAACAAATTTTTATTTGAATTAGAGAAAATTTCTCATCATGTATTCATTTTTAACTATGGGTTATAATATACATTTATTCTCTATTTATACAATAATTAGTAACCAAATAATAACAAACTAACTAATATACAACAATTCGTTTTAATATATACTTCCTCTTTGATGTAAATAAAAAAGTTTAATATAATACTTAAACATATTATTCTTTTATTTAATGAACTAGTCTTTTAACTTGGACTCTCATCATAGGAGTTAAATTATGACAAATAATATAACCTTTTTTTTAAAAGGCTCTATAATTAAAACTCGTCAATTTTCAATCACATTTAACTATGTATTACAATACAACTATTTTCTTATTTATATAATAACGAGTAATTAAATGGTAACTAATGAATTCGTATCACATGGCTGTCATGGTTTTTTTTTTAAAGTGAAGAATATTAACCTAATGAGTTACGTACGCAAAGCAAAGTATTTATTAGAACTGTAGAAGATGAGCCAATTAGATAATCCCTTCCATAGAATTATGCTTTTCCAATTGAGGCTCATTGGTATATTAACTGGCAATATATTTTGCATGATAACTACTAGTACTTTGTCCTGATGGATCGGCTGCATAATATTATTAATAGTGTTCTTATTTAATTATTTCGTTGGCTTTGTTTATAAACTATAAAATAACATGGCTTTTGAGTGAACAGAACACGTGCACTATCATCGCCCCCCCCCTCGATCTTATGTATTTAATTTATTTATCATAATAATGGCACTCTATAATAAGGCTCTTCCATTTGTAATGTAACTAATTAATGCATTATTTTGTACATCGATCGAATTGCATCAATACAAACAAATACCTACTACTACTACTACTACTAATAATAATACAATTACAGTAACATCAAAAGATCGAACAACATTCGTGAAGTTTGAACAATGATGACTACATTGCATCAACCTGTTTAAGCAGTTAACATACACATGACTAGAAACAATTGTGTAGACAATATTTATACAGTTGCATAGATTTGACCAATTAATACTTGAATAATTACATAAATTTTATATCACATAATATTCTATATTAAAAATATTAATATATTAATTATTGATTAGTCTAATTTATACAATTTATGTAAATAAGATATAAACAAGTATTTCTCCATACATACACAAGTATTTCTCGTATAGGATAGGGTAAAAGTTAAATAATTAATAATTAATTATTTTTTTGGGTAGGAATAATTAATTTTTTAATCACTGAAAGTATAACCTTACAGAAGAATTAGATCAAATGGGAATTGGGGTGCAAATAATTTTCATGACTCATTGGCTTAATTTGTTACCCAAAGATTACTCTAGCTTCGTAGCAATTTATTTACTTTCTGATTCCAAATAGGCGAATAGCGTTTTCTATCACTTTCATTCTCTTCCACCTTATTTTCAGTGTCCAAAGCATCCAATATGGCCTTAGTGTTATGATTCTTGCAAATAATACAATTGGTTTCTTATGATTATGCAAATTAAGAAACCATGTTGTATATTATTCGAGAGACATGTGCAAAAGAGCTTCTCTTTTTCAAAGACCAATGTTAGTAATAAATTGTATGATGGAGACTTCCCCTATTCTCCAATTCCATCTTCAAAGTTACTCTAAAATATCTTACGGACAAAGAACATTAAAGTTAAAACCGGTCGATCCCTTCTGCAACTGAATGAGAGGTAATACTATACTGTGAAGATGGTGAATTTTACTATGATTTTTAGGCTTTTTGGTTACTGTACTTAATATTCACAGCGTCTAAATAAATAATAGTTATGCCCTTCTGGGCTCTGGCCCCATTCCTTCACACAAAAAAAAAAAGTTCTAAGCCTCTACCGTCTTGGGGTTTAGGGATAGTGGAAGTGGAAAGTGAAAAATTAGTTCCTGTGTTTAAATTAATTTATTTTATATTTAAAATAACTTATAATCGTAAGAAAATTTTTAAAAAATAAATAATTATTTCTCTAAATATAATCTAATCCAATCATCCTGTAGTCTTTTTATAAGACATAGTGATTTTTATTATAACTATGCAGCAAATAAACTCTCTACAGCAATTGTGGTAACTTAATCAACATGGGTATCAACTATCAAGAGACGCAATTATTCTTTGTCGTTTAATATCGAAAGGCTCTTGTATTAACATGAATGTAAAAATTTGTCAAAGCCAGGCATTTTGCAAATCCACTTCGAGTGTGTTTAGAATGAATAAAAATGAGAAATGATTTGATTTGATTTGATTTAGAAATCAAATTTTGTGTTTGGAACTTAAAAAAAAAAAATAGGATTTGAATTGATTTAGAAATCAAATTTTGTATTTAGAATTTATTAAAATGAGAATTGATTTGATTTGATTTTATCATTTTACATTTTAATCCTTATGAGAGGTTGTTAGAGATAATTATTAAGGGTAAAATAGTATATTTATTTCAAATCAAATCAATTCCTAACAAATCCTATCAAATTTGATAGAATTTAAAAAATAAAAGAAATGAAATCCATAAAATTTTAAAAATCAAATCATTTCCTATTTTTTAACATTTTAAACACAAAATTTAATTAAGTTTAATTTATAAATAAAATCATTTTCATTTTTTTACATTCCAAACACACTCTTCTAGTTCTAGAATCTAGATGGCCAAAAATTGGTTTGAGTGCCAGCATTCAGCAACCAAGCGAAAAGGTAAAGGTTGCGCGTGATTTTAGAATCATACATAGAAATCCTAAGCAACGAGTGATAATTTTCAATAAAGAGAGAGAGAGAGACTTTCCATGGCATGCAATATATGTCCCTTTCTTCACATCTACTCAAAGATGATTTGTCTAAATAAATAAATAAATAACTTTGATTATTATCATCCGTCCATGCATGCATTAGAAAGGCCTGTAGAAGATTTGAAAGAAATCTCTGAATCATCGACTTCTAGTGACCCACATTTGATGCCTACAATCTCAACTGAATTAGTCATTTCTCCTTCAGTGGATTTCACTTTCACCTGCTCAACTTTCCGTTAAAACTTGTGATCTTACAATATAATGGGACGGAACCTAAAAATAATGAAAGATATTAAGAGGTATGCATGTGTTACACACTTTCGTTCCTCACAGTAATATTCGTTTCTCTCACTGTTTAAAGATCCTAAAAGGAATGCTAACTGCTAAATTACCATCTGTTATTCTCTTTTATGGCCAAACATATGCATAGTACAAGCACTGCTTCAAAGGTTGTAGTAGTTTGATAACGTAAACTTGTCACGTTTCGCAAAACACCCCACCAACTATACCTCATCTGTTTTTCTATACTTAGGAATCAGGATGGCCCAAAATATAAAGGATAAAGTTTCATGAACATTAGGTGTGAGAAAATCTGCCCACACTCGAGTTATATGTTAGAATAATATTGCAAGTATGCAGAAAAGAAGATAAAACTTGTTCTGGACTGTAATTCGGGATTTTTTCTAGCAGATTAACTCGACAAGCGTACAATCGGACTCCGCCTTGAATGACTCAGCTTAAAACCTTGATGACAGTCCAGACCTCGAAACCATGCACGTCGAACGACATTGAATCATAGAATCAAGACTGCTAGATTTGTACAGAAGATATATTCCAAAATATCTGTAACTGTCAATTATTATCTTACGATATTATATGACTCATAAACATCTCAATCTCAGACTGTTAAGTAGATTCCATATCTAAGTTCATCACTTATAGGGATTTACTCCAATAACAATGGGATAATAATTTCTACCAAGATACTAATTTTAAATAATTGCATTCAATACAGATTTTGCATTACGATTTTATACACACTCTATAAATACCAGACTAAGTAACTTTAAACAGATATTAGTAAATTGTCATATATAGCATAACCCTACTTGTACAGAGTCTGACTTGAGCGTTAGAATCCCTTTGTAGGTACCAACCCCCCTTTTGACTCAACACGTTCAGCTGCCACTGCGCAAGGAGGAAACCACCATAACATGTCTATCTCAGGTACAACTTTGAATTCACTTCATAATATTGACGAATAATAATCATATGGTGGAAACATAAAATTAAGTGTCTTTAGCATTATTCAAATATAAACATGTCACTTTATCATTGAAAGATGATGGATGATACATGGATAGAGAAATGAAGAGCAAACTACATGTCTATAAAAGAAAGAAAAATCCACCAATGATCCATACACATAAATTGTAAAAGAATATAGGCATCATTTGAATATGTACATGTGATACAAATTAATAGCAACAACCAAATAGTAAATCAACATACAACTACACAGGAAAAGTAGAAAAATTGAACAAAAATAAGGAAAATTGACAAACCATTTTTTTTTTAAAATCTATACCTCAAAGTATGAGTTAAATATAGATCTCAAAACACTACAAGAAAATTAAGATTTAGCGTCAGATTTTGCGACGGATTTCATATCCCTAGTTAATATCATGATTTAGCGATGGAATTTGCGAAGAACAATTTGTTTGTTGTGGATGTAAAAATTTTAGTTTTTTAGCAATGAATTACCCGCGGCTTTGTTCGTAGCTAAATTTTGTGAGAGCTTACCCCTCGCTAATCCATAGTAAAATCTTTTGGTGCCTACACATTTCACGCTATTTCATTCCTGCTTCCCTTTTTTTTTTATAAATTTTCTAAAAATTAAAAATAACTTATAAATTATAAATATTTAACAAAATTCATTCTGAAACTCCCAAATTTCATCCCAAATCTCCAAAATCGTATTTCACATCCCAAACCCCCTTCATGCTCTCTCTCTCCCAAGCTCAAAAAAGTTTCATATCCCAAACCCTATTGTACTATCTCTCTCCCAAACTCAAAAACAGCTCACTCAGTATCCACCCAACTCACTCTCACTCACCATATCCACTGGCTCACCGCGCCACTGCTCCTGTTCACCCTCGTTGCCATTGCTCCTGTTCACCCACGTCGCCACGACTCAAGTTTATCTTTCTCTTTCTCTTTCTCTTTCTCGCAATATCTCTATCATGTTCTCATAGCAAATCCATCCACCAAATCACACAATCTCAACTCAAAATCCTCACCAAAGCACCAAGTCCTTTGTGATTGTCTCCCTGCATCATTAAAGCCACCCCTCAAAACTGAATCAAGCCCCTATTTTGAAAATTTGTTTCAGACGTTGCAATGTGTGAAATTGGATTAGGGCTGCTACTTGAGTGATAAGATGTTTCTGCTATCTGTTTCGTAAGGTTGAAGATGTTTATTAGTTGAATGGTTGAGTGCTTTGGGTTGGAGGATGAGATGTGAGGGGTAGTTGCTTTGTTAGGATTTTGTGGGTGAAGATGGTGAGACTTTAGGATATTGGCTCTATTTTTGTTTCTCCATGATTCAATAGTTGTTGCTTTTGTTTCTCTATCATTTCTCTCTTTTTTGTTTTTGTTTCACCATTCAGTATAAGAAATTCTCCATCAAACAATCGACATTTCACCTTTTCCTTTCGCTTGTTAAGAATCAGATAATGGCTACCTATGGGTCGATTTTATGCTTTATTCTTCAAGAAACAAATGTATGAGCATCATTAGAATCTTAAACCTACCTAAGTTTTGTACAATATTTAATAAAATTGTTTTTAATCACATTTCTATCTTTTATAATATAGTTAGGAAGCTTGGATCCAATTCATCTTCATACAAAAAGGAGGAGGGATTTGAGACAGAGATATGATTACCTTCCTCCTATTAGTATTATTTAAGTTTAAAAGATTCTCATTTAAGCTCGAATGATGGCTTGATTTCAACCAATTGAATAAAGGAAGCCAAATATTGCAAAAGTTCAAATTCTAAAACAGAGTCACAAAAACTATTAAGATTATTTGCTGTCGCGACCGGGATCGCGGCGGATGATAACAACTCTTAAGGTTTTAGGGAAAAAAAAAATAGCGTCGCCACCAATTTTATTTAAATTAGGAAAAATTAGAAAATTTTTCTTTGAAAATGGTCTTTGGAACCAGATTGAATTCGGGAGTCGGTTATAGATAAGAAAGGGTGAAAACTTAATCCCACGGCACCCCTAACACACCCGTTCTTAAACGGTACCTTGAGTCAATTGGGCAAATTCTTAACAATTTACGAAAATATTTGTTTTACCATTTTTATATAAAAAAGAAATAAACAGATGAATTAAAAAAAGTTTTAAAAAAAAAAAAGAAAACAAAAAATTATTTATTTATTTATTTATCTATTTTTTTTAAATCATCGAGTTGTCACAACTTAAATGATTCTAAAAGAACGAGGCAAAATTAACAAACTGTCACAGTTCAGTTAATTCCACTTTATTAGAATAAAAAAGATTTAAACGAAAAAGGTGTTCATAAGGTAAAAAAAATGGTTCATGACAAAAGCTAGCGTGTCTTGACGCGACATATATATATATACATTACTATATATATGTATATTTATATATTTATATATATGTATATATAGGTAAGTGAAAATTAGAAGAGGAATGCGTGATCACATTGTTTGGCCTTTGACTATTGAACCAACCTGATTGGCAGGTGATTTTAGAATTTGAAACTAACAAATTTGACCATTTATTTGCAAACGAGCTTTCCAAAGGACATAGAACCACTGATTTACGTATGTATCAAAGAGCAAAACTGGTATTATCACCAGAAAAGGATAGCAACCTTGTTGGTGGTCCAGACAACGAAAGAAAAAAAAAACTATATTAACAGGATAATAACAGAAGACAGCCGCATAACCAGGATGCAAAGCTTTGTATCATATTTTAAATCAACGAGCAAACGTTCACTCCACCATGGATTATCCCCAAATTCATCAAGTTCTAATCAGAATCTGTCATATAAGAGCTCAAGTCCAAAACAAAATTTATTTACAGCATGTACAGAGCTAAACTTCCTATTTTTTTTAACTTTTGTTTAGTCTAACAAATTGTGAACATAACCAAATCATAGGACTAGTTCACTCTAACGTACCACAAAATTAACAACTGGGAAATGAAGCTAACTTTTGTCATGCACAACAAAGCCCCTTTATTAGTTATTAATTTATCACAACTAAACATTCTTGTGGTTGAACCAGCACCTTATGGCATCCCAGGCAAGAATCCAGCATTCATTTTTACCTCATGAAAAAAGGGAGACAAAACCCAATTACATTATTTTATAACAAGACAAACATAGTCATAACCTTAAACAGGCATCTTAAACAGGCATGATATGCCATAGCGAAAAATCCCCAAACCAACAAACTTCACCCTATGTTCAACAACAAAACAGAATTTGAATCAATAGTAGAGAAGAGCATCAAGGATGCGAGTTAATCAACACTTTAACAAATAAACAGAGGCATCACAAGACAATATAAATCACTTCCTTAATGCAAATACTCGAGAGAAGGAACAGAACTGATTCCTACGTGATTCATTGGTCACCTTAAACTAGATATAACCTAATAATCTATTTTGACCCCACAACTTGTCACCAAAAAAACGAGAGTTAGGATCAAGACAACAAAAGTGACTAATTGGTCATATTTGAGCACACCAGCATATGCAGTCTTGAAAAACCAAAAATAGATAATCAAACAAAAGGGTTATCCTTATGGCCACGGATCAACACATTGAGAAAATTTTCAATATTAGAACAATCCAAACTGGTTCAGGCATTTTATCAAGCAGCCTCCATTCGTACAAGAGCAGGCAAGAATAGAGAAAGAAAAATAACCCAAGATGGAAGGCCACGGTTCAACCACTCTATCAAGCAGAGGAAATGGCAATAAAACGAAGTTAAACTAGAAGGAAAAGTTCATACATTAGGCACTAAGTTTACGTTCTGTACAGAATCAAGCCAGAAACACTAAAAAAAAGGTTATTTCATTCTGAATTCTTCAGTACAACAATGGAAGAGGAGCAAATAAAAAAAACAATAAGCCAAACTAAAATTACCAGATAGGAATTTTTCCAAGTTGTTGAGAATAGAGGTTATTCTGATCAGTTCTACCTCTCTCGAATTCCCTATTACAGGTTTTCTAAGACTCTCCCCAACAGAATTTCTCTAACCCCCTTTTTCTCTGATTTTCATCCTTTATAGAAGCCTGGATCAGGGGAAAATGGAGGCTTCCCCGGTTGTTGAGCCCGAGTCTTCTCACATCTCCAAAATCGCATCCTCGCGCCTTGAGTTCTGTCAGCACAGGGGTGGCGGTTGCTTGTGGTTCCCGTGTTGCAGAGCTCCCATCTTCTCAAATCTTCCATTTTTGTGCATATTCACTCTACTCCAAGTAATATCCAGTTTCTGAACCCTGCAATCTACCCAAAATTTGCATCCTCGCGCCTTGAGCTCGGTCGGAAGAGGAGTGATGGTTGCTTGTGGTTGGATTGTGGAGCTTGGGGGTTCGCGGGTTAAAACGAATCCACAGGGGGAAGAACCGGTGGGCTAATGCTCCTGCTCTTGGAGTTCTGAGTGCTACTGCTAGGATCACAAAGGCTAGAGAGAGAGGGGTGACGGCTGGTTGCAGGCAGCGTGAGGGAGGGGAGAAGTGCTGCAGCTAGGTTAGGAGAAAGAAGAAAGAAAAAAAAATGAATGGGTAATTGGGTGGATCCGGGTAAGTGGGTCACGGGTTGGATCCGGGTAAGTGAGTGGATATGGGTCACGAGGTGGATTCGGGTAAGTGAGTAAGCCCAATGGATCCAAGCCCAAACCCTTCTCTCCTTTTTTTTTTTTTTGCATGTCTTATTTATTTTTATAAAAGCAGAATTACCCAATTTTTCTTATTGGTCATTCATAATTATATTTTTTTTATTTTTACTATTATTTTTGGTCCGGACAAAATTAGGTGTTCACATTTGCTCTATTCTTCTTGAGTTTCTACATATAGGAAAATTCATAATCACTGGAATAGACATTCTTCAATATAGAGGAAAAGAAGGAAAACATGTACGTATAGGCTTACCCATGTAATAAAACCAGGTTATGCGCCATTAAGTATTGATGGAGAGCTCTATTACAAAACCCTAACAATATTGTTATGTAAGCTGCATTGAAACTCGAATAGAATGCTACCATGTCCACTGTTGTTTCCTGTCCTCCTGTGTTATTGGATTTTGGTGGAGGTGATGCTCCAATGCTTTCACACTTCCATTTGAGGAGTGGTCCACAGAGTCCTAAGTTACCTGTGTAGGTCTCTTCATCAAAGGTTGCAAATTGTCTTGTACTAGGTGGTATTCCAGAAAGACTGTTGTGTGACACATTGAAGATAGACAGAGAGTACAACTGGGTTAGTTGAGAAGGTATCTCACCACTCAAGTTGTTGTAGGACAAGTCAAGGCTCTCTATCTGGGTAAGATTGGAAAAAGTCTTTGGTATAGGACCTGACAAGTAATTATGGGATAGGTTCAAGGAACGAATTTGTTGCAGGTCTCCAATTTCAGAATGTGACCAGTTATCTTATTGCATGATAAATATAATCTAGTCATGTTCTCTAGGATACTAGCTCTATAAGAGTAATAATTACTCTTTGTTCTAAATTTCAATGCCGCTAGTACCCTTAATAACTTCACAAAATGTAGTTATTTGTGCCCTATATCTATGCTATATTAATTGCTTAGTCCTTATTTTTTATGCATGAATGGAAGACTTTGGTATCATATTCATATAATTTAATATTAATGACTTCCATTATGATTTTGAGAAAATATTTCCAAATCTGTGATAAATTGAGTACATTTGCATTTGTTATTAAAGTGGTAATTTCTTTATTATAGGAAGGGCTCCAATTAAGCATAAATTTGGAGAATTTGGACAAGCATTGGACTAGAAAGCCGAAGAGAAAGCCAAGTTTGAAGACCAGCATTCAACGCCGCGGCGCAGGCATGTCAATGTCGCGGCATTGTGCATCCCCTGGTTCAGTACATAGGACCCGAGGCTAGAGCGCCGCAACGCAAATGGATTCAACGCTGCGACGTGGTGACCTAATTTGCTAACACGCCACGGCATGATATGGTTAATGCCGCGACGTGAAGAACATAGTTGGGCCTATAAATACTGTTTTATCAATTTTTCACGAGAGCTTTTATCATTTTTAGAATACAGCTGGTAGGTTTTGGTATTTAAGACCTAGAAAAAGTTAGGGAAGCCAAGGTTGAAGGCCATCTTCTACATGGAGGATGATTCAAGCATAGGAGATCACATCTATTGAGCTTTCTTCCTTTCCTTTCATCTTTCTCTCTTTATTATATCATGAACATATTGAATATGTTTGTATTTTCGTGTTTCATGGCAGGGTTTTATTTGGATCCTCCTATGGATATGGAATGATTATGTAATCCTTTGAGTTTATATACATGATTTGGTTTTGTTCAATCATATTGTTCTTAATGCTCTTAATTGTTTAATCAACTTTTAAGTGATTTGTTGATATCTAATGAACCTAAACATAAGAATTTGAATTTAAGATCATATATATAGTTGATGCATGTTCGATTTCATTCAATTGGCTTGGATAAGTTGATTCGCTAATAGGATAGAAATATACCTCTTAGCCATGCATAGCGTGTGTTTGAGAATAGATCTTAATGAGTTGATTTTGCATCTAACTAAGGAGTTAGGTAAATGAAACTAGGGTTGATTGACCTAGACATAGGCTTTTAACTAAGTTAGATTCTCAAACTAACCTAATCATTTCATTTGTATTGCTCATAAGGATTACATATTATCAATTGAAGTAGGAGGTGAAAAAGGATTCCCTATTCTTTTTATTAACATCTTTAACTTAGTTTTACTGCTTTTTAGTTTTTAAAGTTATTTTATACAACCTTTTATAAATTGAATGTGTTTGGATAGTATTAACTAAACTATTAGTTAATATTTGATTTTTGAGATTAACGTATTCTTCGTGGGAACGATATCTGACTCTTTACTATATTACAAGTGTGACCTGTGCACTTGCGGTAAGCAAAAGAGTGAACAAGTTTTTGGTGCCGTTGCCGGGGAATACGATTTAATTTCTTTATTGCCAATAGTAATAACGAGTATAGTTAATTCTAGTTCAAGTTACTTTTTGTACATTTTAATTTAAGTTTTTTTAAATCATTTTGTGATATAGGTACTAAGATGACATGAGATCACAACCATACGAGGCCTTTGAGAGAGTTTGCAACCCCTCAAATGGAGAACTTACAGTCAAGCATAACATGACCTACCATCCATTCCAACAATTTTGAAATTAAAGCGGCCATCATGCAAATGATACACACCTTTGTGCAGTTTGGCGGATTACCGAGCGAGGATCCCAATGCTCACTTATCTAACTTCTTAGAGATTTGTGACACTTTTAAGCACAATGCTGTCTCTGAATATGCTATTTGCTTAAGGCTTTTTCCCTTCTCTCTCAGAGATAGAGCCAAGAGTTGGTTACAGTCTCTGCCTGAGGGATCAATAAGCACTTGGACTAATGTCTGCAGTAAATTTCTGAACAAATATTTTCCACCGGCCAAGACAGCTGAAATGGTGAATGATATCACATTATTCACCCAAACTGAATCTGAGTCCTTATACGAAGCATGAGAGAGGTACAAGGATCTACTCCGTAGGTGTCCTTATTACGAGATTCCACCCTGGCACTAGGTCTACTCCTTTCACAAAGGCTTCTGACACACCATCACCCAATTGTGGATGCTACTGCTGGAGGCTCTTTATTAAGCAAATCATTTGATGATGCCTTTCAACTGCTAGAGGAATTGGCAACCAACAGCTACCAATGGCCTTCTGAAAAAAACACTCCAAGGAAGACTGCTGGAGTGCATGAAATTGATACAATGGCGGCATTATCAGCTCAGGTGGCAGTAATAACAAGTAAGCTGGATCGTTTGGGTCATAGCCAACACCAAAGCCCATTTGTGTTGTGTGACAAGTGTGGAGACAACCATTCAACCGATAGCTACCCTTCCAATTCAGAAAATACACAATATATCAGTAACTATTGTAACACCCACCGTAGGGTGTCACATTTATGTTACTTAATAACCCCCAAGTTCATATAAGGTGACGTTGTAATAAAAAGATAAGTCAATTTTTTTTTTGACGACCATAAAATAAACTTAGCGGAAAATAAAACATTATAGCAACCTCACACATAGATTACATCATATACTTATTGCAAACATACTGTTGGAATTATTTATTTTACAGCCCATGTCTCAAACTAAAACACACTTAAATAAATTACACACATAGTTCATATCAGAGTTCAAACTTGCCCAAGTTTAACTAAGCAAATGGACCCCTCAGATGGGTCCTCCTCGTTCCTCACAGTAGGAATCAAGTTATGACGAGTAGCCCTACGGACAGTGTGTCCGGCCGATGATACTATACGATTTCCGTTGGGACATAATTCCTGGTGTCCCAAAGTTGTCGCCTGATATGCAACGGAAATTCAACATGAACTAAGATAGTTACACGTAAAAACGGATCTCTACGAAACACCGCTAATGCTAACGAATCGATATCCCTCATAAATAAGTCCTCGCTCATCGGGACTTGTCCTCCATTCTTCACTCTCCGTGAAATTGTAGACGTACATATCCGAAGAAACTGGCTCTTGTCGTCATAATATCGTTAGAATTCGGCGTTCCCAGCCGTGAGAAGTAATTCTTCTTCTGCTTCTTGTACCGTTTCTTTCTCAATGTCTTCACCCAATTATCAATACAATATACAGATATACATACAAAGAGGTGAGATTATCTACGCCAATACAAGCATGATAGTACAGAGATAATACAAACAACACATCATGCAAAATATCATATCATGATCACAATTATACCATCATCATAGTGCAAAATAATAATTACCATTGTGCCACTATCACTGTTTAAATCATACAACAATTACAACAACACCATCATATAAATATAGATGCTCAATTTCATGCATGCGTACATAGACTCAATGCCCTACTCCATGGAGCTAATACTCAAGTCGGAGAAATTGATCGAAAAGAGTCTTTGGTATTTCGTGCTTCAGACCAAGTGCTTATAATTATATCTTGCACATCTAGCACATACACAACAGTCTTTGTCAGATCTTGATTAAGAATAGTGTCTCGGTCCGGATCACCGGTGTGTTGCATCGGTCTAACCCACGGTACAGAAGAGCTACCAACTGCCCATTGTGAGCAACCCGCACCCCGATGCCCCCAAGGTCCATAAGTGACCTACACTACGCGTATCGCACCCACTCAAGAGGTGTACGTTTCTCCTAGGCAATTAGCCATATCCACCCATCGAGACCATTTTCAATGCATGTGTAATGCACCAATTACCAACCAAAGGTAAATCACATAATTTCTCATACAAAGTTCAAATACTATTTTACGTTCGTAAAATGGATTTATGCCAATTATAGGCAAATTGCTCAGTTTCTTGTACAATATTCACATACTGATTTTTAACTGTAAAGTTTATCAGTATAATTAACAAAGAACATTATATTATTGTATTTTTATCATTCGCAAAATATTTTTGTCACATTTTTAGGGTCTTGTCATATTTTATTACGTAAACAATGATTTGTAACATTTCTATTACATTTAAAAATTGCATAACAATTTTTTTTTTATCGTATTCTAAAATACGTAAAAATATTCTTTCATTTTTAAATCGCATAGCGATTTTTCTACAACATTTCGATCGTGTAAAATGATTAAATGCTTTAAAAATTACGTAGAAATATTTTAACATTTTTTAATCGTGTAATTTAAAAATTACGTTTTTGAGCTACATAAATCAATTTTCACCGTTTCTACACTTCGTAAAAATATTACTTAACTTTGAAATATTATTTTGGGCTTTTCTTAATATAATATAATCTCTCACCTCATTTCATTCCTATTCTTTTTTTTTAAATATTCCTTTTCCATAATATAATTACTAAAAATTTCATTTTACTAATTTGATCTTGTAAAATCTCATCTTGTTAATTTAATTACTATTTTTAACTTAAAATATCATATCATTTTCCAAAGCTTAAAAATTAAATTATCCTTAAATAAATTTAAGTTACAAACGTTTTCTAAATCACTTCTAAAAATTTATTCTCTTAAAATAATTTGATGTTCACCACTTTTAAATTTTCTTTTTCTTTATTTTACTAAAAATCCTTTCTCAACCAATTGATAACACTTGAATTTCCCTTTTAAAATCCTTCTATGGAAATTCTTATATTTTATAACATCAAAACATTTTTTCTAAGTTTATCAAAACCTTATAAATGGTCTTTGGAACCATCAAATATTTTTCTTTGAAACATCTAAGTTCAAATCTTGTTTTATACACAAATTATTTTACTAAAACTCCATACTAAAAACCGTGAGCATCATTGTTTGGAATAACAACCCTTTTTATTATTATTATTATTATTTTTTAAAATCATTCAATTTCATCCTTCTTGAAAATCTAATTTTGTAAACACCAAGTTGGTTGGTGTCTTGGCTGAAATTTTCTTAAGTCTAAGGACTAAAAAATCAAGTTCATTGTTCTTGAAAATTTTCAATAGAAACCTTAGTTTTTGAGAGCCAAAACCGTGAGCTTCCTATGACCTTTGAAGCCATAATTTCTTGTTTCCAACATACATTCCATCATAATATATTTAACATATATCATCATGCATATTATAAGCATACCATATAAACAAGTAAAAATCATATTAAGCATGCATACACAATTAATTCATGCAAAGCATATCAAGCATAAACAAAATAATTAAAAACACATAACACAAATAATTTATTACATGACCATGGATATGAATCATCACATGGATTCATCATCCATCAAATATAACCATCTCTCACCACCATGCTTGGTTGGTGAGATAAATCTCCCTCTTACCTCTTGAAGAACTCCAAAAGCTCCTTGCTTTGAATTTAGAACAAGATCTCCTCCAACAAAAGTCTCTTGAACATAGAACAAATACAAGAAAATTAGTATATTGAACTTGATTAAGAGGAACCATGGATCAAACATGGTTTAGAACATGAAAAAGAAAAGAATAAAAGAAGTTTTCTTACTCTTCACCAACAAGAGCTCTAAAACTTGATCTTAGAAAAAGTCCTTCAAGATGTAAGAATTTGAGAAAATTCTCAAAAAGAAAGTTGTTTAGAACAAGGTGATGATTTAAGAAACTAGGTTGTATGAAATTAAAGAGTGATGGAGTGTGAAGAGGAGTGCTTGGCCGAATGCTTCACTAAGGAGAGGAAATAGAGTTTTTCTCTTCGGTTGGTTTTTGGAACTTAGAGAAAATGAAGAAATGAAGAATGTGAAGTGTGTAAATGAAATAATTTGGCATCCTAACTATGCATGACCGTGGACTTCATGGAGAGAAAAGCCAAAATGGAATTTTGAAAAGCATGCACATTAATTGTGCAATAGAACTTGTCTTCATCTTTTTCTTTGGCCTAAAAAGGCTACTCCCTAAAAGTCCAAGCATGTCTCCTTCCTCCTTGTTCAACAAAACCGTCCCCCTCCTTGCATGATTCATGCAATTTGTCATCTTTTCTAATAATCATTTGAGCATTCCTAACCATTGATTCATTCAATGGTTAGGATTTAAGTAGATATTGATTTTTGGAAGACAAAATCTAGGCCATTGGATCTTTCCTCTTTAAATCCTAGCCATTAGATGTGTCTTCAAATGGAAGGTCAAGATTGCATCTTCAAACTTTACATCCAAGGGTCCAAAATGGTTGTGTAAATTTTTGATGACCAATTCTCCACCATTGATTTAAATCCAAATCCAATGGTCATTAATGATCCATCTCCACCATTGATTTATTTTACATCCAAGGGTTGATAATGGTCATAGTCCTTTATAAGATTAAATCTCTACCCTTGATTTAATTTTCATCCAACGGTTATAATTGATCCTATTTACTTTTAAGATCAAATCTCCACCGTTGATTAAATCAAGATTAAATTTTCAATGGTAATTAAATTAATGGTGGATATCCAATCCACCAATATTAACTTAATAATATAGAATATTATTTTGATTCATCAGAACCCCACAAAACATACATTTATCGTATTTTTACCATCACTAAATAAATACAATAAAAATATGGTAAAGAAAATTTTCTAAAACTGTTTTCGGATTCAGGTTTAGTAAGATCCCCTGTCTCCGTCTAAACAAGTACAAATTTTTCTATGCGTGAGAAAAATTTTCACTTTATGGGACCCACCTAGGCCCACGTATGGCCACCTGAGCCCACAAACACCTCGCGGGGCCCACAAATAGTAAAAAAAATCAAAATCACACATAAAATCACAAAAATTAGAAAATTCACAAATATCAAATCGATTACGTAAGTTAATTAAGACTAAGCAATAAAAATTAATTTACGTAAATTTTGTCTACCGAAAATTATTATTTTCCGACACGAACAAATCACTCAAAATGACCAAATATGCAGACGGAATATTCAAAATAATTTTACAAAGGCACAGAAATCACTAAACAAGAGAATTCTCGTTAACTCGTCAAAATTACTTATTTAATACATAGAAAGTTTGGGGTGTTACAATTCTCCCCTCTACAAAAGTTTCGTCCTCGAAACTTGACGAACTTGACTTCACATCCTTAAAATAAAAAGGGATACTGTTCTTTTATCTTTTCTTCTAGTTCCCATGTAGCTTCCCCGCTTACATCATCCCAAATAATTTTAACCAATGAAATTTTCTTACCTCGAAGTTGCTTTGTCTTTCGATCCTCAATCTTTACTGGAACAGTGTCATAAGTTAAATTTTCCTTCAGCTGTACTGTGTCTGGCTTGATAACATGAGTAGGATCAGAAATATATTTCCGTAGTTGTGATACGTGAAATACATTGTGAAGGTTTGACAGAAAAGGTGGTAATGCAATCTGATATGCCACCGGACCTACCCGACGTAAAATCTGATATGGTCCGATAAACTTTGGAGTGAGCTTCTTGGACTTAAGCACTCGTCCAACACCCGTCATAGGCGTCACTCGCAAAAATACGTGGTCACCTTCTTCAAACTCGAGAAATTTTCTCCTTTTATCAGCATAACTCTTTTACCGAGTTTGACTCATTCTCATTTTATCTTGAATCATCTTAACTTTCTCAGTTGTCTGTTGAACAATCTCTGGTCCTAATATAGCACTTTCACCGTCTTGATACCAACATAACGGTGTTCTACATCGTCTTCCATATAATGCCTCATAGGGTGCCATCCCTATACTTGAATGAAAACTGTTATTGTATGTGAATTCTATCAATGGTAAGAATTCATCCCAGCCTCCAGTTTGTTCCAGTACACAAGCTCTCAACAAGTCTTCTAACGATTGAATCGTCCTTTCTGACTGACCATCGGTTTGTGGATGGTAAGCAGAACTTAGACGTAGCTTTGTTCCCATCGCTTCTTAAAAACTATCCCAAAATCTCGATGTAAACTTTGGATCTCGATCCGAAATGATACTGGATGGTACACCATGAAGTCTAACAATTTCACTGATGTACACCTGAGCCAACTTTTCCATTGAGTATTTAATATTTATCGGCAAAAAGTGAACTGACTTAGTAAGCCGATCAACAATTACCCAAATGGCATCATGACCCTTCCGAGTCTTTGGTAGTCCCATCACAAAATCCATTGCTATGTCATCCCATTTCCATTCGGGAATAGGCAAAGGTTGCAACATTCCCGAAGGTCTTTGATGTTCCACCTTAGCCTTCTGACAGACTAAACAGGATGATACATACTCTGCAACATCTTTCTTCATTCCTTGCCACCAATATAATTATTTTAAATCTTGATACATCTTTGTGGCTCCCGGATGCATACTCAGTTTACTCCTGTGAGCTTCCTCCAAAATCAATCTTTTAAGATTTGGATCATTTGGCACACAAACTCTTCCTTGAAACTTCAAAATTCGATTAACACCTTCGCTAAAATCCAACACTGCCCCTTGACTCTTTACTTCTTTTGCTTCTTGCAAATATTGGTCACTGTTTTGTCCTTCACGGATTCTATCCATCAAATCATTTGAAATGGTGATCATATTGAAACACATCTTGCCCGGCGTCAATTTTACAGATAATCGCATATCCCGAAATTCTTCTATCAACTCCTTTTCTTTGATCATCATAACAGAAGCACTAAGTATTTTTCTACTCAACGCATCCGCTACGACATTCGCCTTTCCGGGATGATACTGCAATTGAAACTCATAATCTTTCAGAAACTCTAACCAACGCCTCTGTCTCATGTTCAACTCTTTTTGGTCAAACAAGTACTTCAAGCTTTTATGATCACTAAAAACAAGTGAACGTAGCTCCATAAAGAAAATGTCTCCATACTTTCAATGCAAACACCACAACTGCCAGGCTCCAAATCATGAGTCGGATAATTCTTCTCATGATTTTTCAACCGCTTGAAGCATAAGCCACCACATTACGGTTTTGCATAAGTACACCACCCAATCCTTGGTATGAAGCATCACAATATACCTCGAAAGGTTCATTTGGATCAGGTAAAATCAACACTTGGTGAAGTAGTCAATCGTCTTTTCAATTCTTCAAAACTTTCTTCGCATGCATCACCACACGAACGGTTGATTCTTTCGTGTAAGTTGGGTAAGAGGTCCTACAATCTTTGAAAACCCCTCAATGAACCGTCTATAATAACCAAATAATCCGACAAAACTACGGATTTACTTTACGATCTTTGGTCTTTCCCATTCCAAAATCGTTTCACCTTTGAAGCATCAACTTCAATTCCTTTCTCCGATATCACGTGTCCCAAAAATTGAACTTCATTCAACCAAAATTCACATTTGGACAACTTGGCATACATCTTATTCTCCTTTAGAATCGGAGAACCACCCTGAGATGTTCAAAGATGTTCCTCCCGACTTCGAGAATAAATTAAAATGTCATCTATAAAGACAACAACAAACTTATCCAAGTATGAACGAAAAATTCTGTTCATGAAGTCCATGAATATGGCTGGTGCATTTGTCACACCAAACGGCATCACTAAATATTCATAATGCCCATAACGAGTTCGAAAAGTGTTTTGGGAATATCCTCCACTTTCACACGTATTTGGTGATACCCAGAACGTAGATCAATCTTGGAAAATATTGCGGCTCCTCGCAATTGATCCATCAGATCATCTATCCTTGGAAGTGGATATTTATTCTTAATCGTGATTTTGTTTAATTGCCGATAGTCTACACATAGACGTGAAGTTCCATCCTTCTTCTTGACCAACAAAGACCGAGCTCCCCATGGTGACACACTAGGTCTCACAAATTGTTTCTCTAATAAATCCTCCACTGTTTCTTCAGTTCGGCTAATTCTACCGCGACATCCGATAGGGCGCTATAGATATTGGTCCAGCTCCAGGTACAAGATCAATGGCAAACTCAATTTCCCTTACTGGTGGCAGTCCAGGTATATCTTCAGGAAATACTTCAGGAAATTCGTTGACTACAAAAATATCTTTCAAGGCATCTTCACATTGCACCTCTAAAGAATATAACAATAGATACCCAAGATCTCATTCCTTCAAACAAGCTTCCACTTGAGTAGCCGTTAGGAATCTAGGATCCTTAGCCTCAAGAAACACTAATGTCTTATTCGAACAATCAATTAGGATATGGTTAGAAGACAACCAATCCATTCCTAAGATTACATTAATCTTGGAAAGAGGCAAACAGATCAAGTCCACATAAAAGATTCTATCCCTAACACAGACAGGACAATTCAGGCATACTGTTGATGTAACTACAGACTTATCAGTAGGAGTAGCAACATTCAGATCATATGGCAATGCGATACACATCAATCCCAAACGCTCAACACAATCACATGCAATGAAAGAATGTGTTGCTCCTGAATCATAGAGTATGGTTAAAGGATTACCTCCAATAGTACCCTCCTCCATTATCAAGTCCTCGATTTAGCACTACTTCTCCGCTCATTGTATAGACACGACCACCGCTCGTGGCCTTGCAGTACGAACATTTCCCACAGAGGATTCCTTCCTTATCTGATCACAGTCTTTAGAGAAATGTCCATGTTGTCCACACTTAAAACAAACAACCTCCTTATGTTGACAATCTTTCATGAGATGGTCCTTCCCACATTTGAAACATCGAATAGGAGTCCCAGCTTGACTTGCCTTATTGCCGCTAGAACTTCCACCCACAAATTGCTTTTTAGTCTGACTTCCTGCAGGTTTCATATATGGCTTTTGCTGAGAGCGACTTGCTTGAGTACTCTTTCCTTTTTGGAACCTTGTAGGTCCAAAATTCTTATTTCTTGCCGCTCGTTGATGATCAATCTCTTCAATTTTACGACATTTTTCAATCAAAGTTAGAAATTGATTAATCTCCAACATCGATACAGCTCTCTTAATATCCACTTTAATCCTTCTTCAAATTTCCCGCATTTCCACCTTCATCCGATTCATCCGCAAATATCTCGAAAATCCGAGACAGACTTTCAAATTTTGCCGCATACTCACTTACGGACATCAATCCTTGTCGTAAGCTCGAATAATTCCGTTTCCTTCATATGCCTCACACTTGCCGGAAAATATTTCTCCGAAACTTTTGCTTAAAAACTTGCCATGTCACCATCCTTCCTTCACTTCCAACAGTCTTCTAGCTCCCGTCCACCAACGTTCACCATCTCCTACCAAAGATAAACGTTGCCGCGTAAGCTTCCGTTCATCGACAACCCATACCATCAAATATCTTTTCAAGTTCTTGGATCCAAAGTTCACTTTCTCCTGATCAAACTCTCCACGAAATTTCGGTGGATTATTCCTTCGAAACTCGACAAAACCGTGCATATTTTCATTAGCCCGTTGATTTTGTTGTGCAACCACTTCCGCCATTCTTCGCATTGTCTTTGCTACAAACTGCAGCCATGTTCCCATTACCATTCCCATTATCGCTCCCATTAAGCTCCATATCTCGAGCCATTATTTCCACGTCCACGTCCTCGTCCTCGTCCCGTACATTACTTTCTTCACTCAAACCGGATAATGATAATACAAAGAAAGTAAGGTCAATCTTCAACAATATTGTTTTCTTCTCAAAAAACAATAACAGAAAATTTTCAAACGATATTATTTTCTTTTCAGAAAACAATAACAGAGAATCACACAACACAAACAAGACAGACCTAACCACAACCCCGAAAGACTCAAACTTGGGCTCTGATACCAACTAATGTAACACCCACCGTAGGGTGTCACATTTATGTTACTTAATAACCCCCAAGTTCATATAAGGTGACGTTGTAATAAAAAGATAAGTCAATTTTTTTTTTGACGACCATAAAATAAACTTAGCGGAAAATAAAACATTATAGCAACCTCACACATAGATTACATCATATACTTATTGCAAACGTACTGTTGAAATTATTTATTTTACAGCCCATGTCTCAAACTAAAACACACTTAAATAAATTACACACATAGTTCATATCAGAGTTCAAACTTGCCCAAGTTTAACTAAGCAAAGGGACCCCTCAGATGGGTCCTCCTCGGTTCCTCAAATAGGTAGGAATCATTATGACGAGTAGCCCTACGGACAGTGTCCGGCCGACGATACTATACCGATTTCCGTTGGGACATAATTCCCGGTGTCCCAAAGTTGTCGCCGATATGCAATGGAAATTCAACATGAACTAAGATAGTTACACGAAAAATGGATCTCTACGAAACACCGCTAATGCTAACAAATGATATCCTCATAAATAAGTCCTCGCTCATCGGGACTTGTCCTCCATTCTTCACTCCTCCGTGAAATTGTAGACGTACATATCCGAAGAAACGCTCTCTTGTCGTCATACTTGTCGAGTCGGCGTTCCCCACCGTGAGAAGTAATTCTTCTTCTCGCTTCTTGTACCGTTTCTTTCTCAACGTCTTCACCCAATTATCAATACAATATACGATATACATACAAAGAGGTGAGATTATCTACGCCAATACAAGCATGATAGTACGTAGATAATACAAACAACACATCATGCAAAATATCATATCACGATCACAATTATACCATCATCATAGTGCAAAATAATAATTACCATTGTGCCACTATCACTTTGTTTAAATCATACAACAATTACAACAACACCATCATATAAATATAGATGCTCGCTTTCATGCATGCGTACATAGACTCAATGCCCTACTCCATGGAGCTAATACTCAAGTCGAGAAATTGATCGAAAAGAGTCAGCCGGTATTTCGTGCTTCGCACCAAGTGCTTATAATTATATCTTGCACATCTAGCACATACACAACAAGTGATCTTTGTCGATCTTGATTAAGAATAAGTGTCTCGGTCCTGGATCACCGGTGTGTTGCATCGGTCTAACCCACGGTACATGAAGAGCTACCAACTGCCCATTGTGAGCAACCCGCACCCCGATGCCCCCAAGGTCCATAAGTGACCTACACTACGCGTATCGCACCCACTCAAGAGGTGTACGTTTCTCCTAGGCAATTAGCCATATCCAGTCCATCGGACCATTTTCAATGCATGTGTAATGCACCAATTACCAACCAAAGGTAAATCACATAATTTCTCATACAAAGTTCAAATACTATTTTACGTTCGTAAAATGGATTTATGCCAATTATAGGCAAATTGCTCAGTTTCTTGTACAATATTCACATACTGATTTTTAAACAGTAAAGTTTATCGTATAATTAACAAAGAACATTATATTATTGTATTTTTATCATTCGCAAAATATTTTTGTCACATTTTTAGGGTCTTGTCATATTTTATTACGTAAACAATGATTTGTAACATTTCTATTACATTTAAAAATTGCATAACAATTTTTTTTTACTGTATTCTAAAATACGTAAAAATATTCTTTCATTTTTAAATCGCATAGCGATTTTTCTACAACATTTCGATCGTGTAAAATGATTAAATGCTTTAAAAATTACGTAGAAATATTTTAACATTTTTTTTAATCGTGTAATTTAAAAATTACGTTTTTGAGCTACATAAATCAATTTTCACCGTTTCTACACTTCGTAAAAATATTACTTAACTTTGAAATATTATTTTGGGCTTTTCTTAATATAATATAATCTCTCACCTCATTTCATTCCTATTCTTTTTTTTTTTAAATATTCCTTTTCCATAATATAATTACTAAAAATTTCATTTTACTAATTTGATCTTGTAAAATCTCATCTTGTTAATTTAATTACTATTTTTAACTTAAAATATCATATCATTTTCCAAAGCTTAAAAATTAAATTATCCTTAAATAAATTTAAGTTACAAACGTTTTCTAAATCACTTCTAAAAATTTATTCTCTTAAAATAATTTGATGTTCACCACTTTTAAATTTTCTTTTTCTTTATTTTACTAAAAATCCTTTCTCAACCAATTGATAACACTTGAATTTCCCTTTTAAAATCCTTCTATGGAAATTCTTATATTTTATAACATCAAAACATTTTTTCTAAGTTTATCAAAACCTTATAAATGGTCTTTGGAACCATCAAATATTTTTCTTTGAAACATCTAAGTTCAAATCTTGTTTTATACACAAATTATTTTACTAAAACTCCATACTAAAAACCGTGAGCATCATTGTTTGGAATAACAACCCTTTTTATTATTATTATTATTATTTTTTAAAATCATTCAATTTCATCCTTCTTGAAAATCTAATTTTGTAAACACCAAGTTGGTTGGTGTCTTGGCTGAAATTTTCTTAAGTCTAAGGACTAAAAAAATCAAGTTCATTGTTCTTGAAAATTTTCAATAGAAACCTTAGTTTTTGAGAGCCAAAACCGTGAGCTTCCTATGACCTTTGAAGCCATAATTTCTTGTTTCCAACATACATTCCATCATAATATATTTAACATATATCATCATGCATATTATAAGCATACCATATAAACAAGTAAAAATCATATTAAGCATGCATACACAATTAATTCATGCAAAGCATATCAAGCATAAACAAAATAATTAAAAACACATAACACAAATAATTTATTACATGACCATGGATATGAATCCTCACATGAATTCATCATCCATCAAATATAACCATCTCTCACCACCATGCTTGGTTGGTGAGATAAATCTCCTCTTACCTCTTGAAGAACTCCAAAAGCTCCTTGCTTTGAATTTAGAACAAGATCTCCTCCAACAAAAGTCTCTTGAACATAGAACAAATACAAGAAAATTAGTATATTGAACTTGATTAAGAGGAACCATGGATCAAACATGGTTTAGAACATGAAAAAGAAAAGAATAAAAGAAGTTTTCTTACTCTTCACCAACAAGAGCTCTAAAACTTGATCTTAGAAAAAGTCCTTCAAGATGTAAGAATTTGAGAAAATTCTCAAAAAGAAAGTTGTTTAGAACAAGGTGATGATTTAAGAAACTAGGTTGTATGAAATTAAAGAGTGATGGAGTGTGAAGAGGAGTGCTTGGCCGAATGCTTCACTAAGGAGAGGAAATAGAGTTTTTCTCTTCTCGGTTGGTTTTTTTGGAACTTAGAGAAAATGAAGAAATGAAGAATGTGAAGTGTGTAAATGAAATAATTTGGCATCCTAACTATGCATGACCGTGGACTTCATGGAGAGAAAAGCCAAAATGGAATTTTGAAAAGCATGCACATTAATTGTGCAATAGTAACTTGTCTTCATCTTTTCTTTGGCCTAAAAAGGCTACTCCCTAAAAGTCCAAGCATGTCTCCCTTCCTCCTTGTTCAACAAAAACCGTCCCCCTCCTTGCATGATTCATGCAATTTGTCATCTTTTCTAATAATCATTTGAGCATTCCTAACCATTGATTCATTCAATGGTTAGATTTAAGTAGATATTGATTTTTGGAAGACAAAATCTGCGCCATCGGATCTTTCCTCTTTAAATCCTAGCCATTAGATGTGTCTTCAAATGGAAGGTCAAGATTGCATCTTCAAACTTTACATCCAAGGGTCCAAAATGGTTGTGTAAATTTTTGATGACCAATTCTCCACCATTGATTTAAATCCAAATCCAATGGTCATTAATGATCCATCTCCACCATTGATTTATTTTACATCCAAGGGTTGATAATGGTCATAGTCCTTTATAAGATTAAATCTCTACCCTTGATTTAATTTTCATCCAACGGTTATAATTGATCCTATTTACTTTTAAGATCAAATCTCCACCGTTGATTAAATCAAGATTAAATTTTCAATGGTAATTAAATTAATGGTGGATATCCAATCCACCAATATTAACTTAATAATATAGAATATTATTTTGATTCACTGAACCCCACAAAGCATACATTTATCTTGTATTTTTACCGTCACGGTAAAATAAATACAATAAAAATACTGATAAAGGAAATTTTCTAAAACTGTTTTCTGATTCGGGTTTAGTAAGATCCCCTGTCTCCGTCTAAACAAGTACAAATTTTTCTATGCGTAGAAAAATTTTCACTTTGGACCCACCTGGGCCCACGTATGGCCACCGGGCCCACAAACACCTCGCGGGGCCCACAAATAGTAAAAAAAAAAATCAAAATCACACATAAAATCACAAAAATTAGAAAATTCACAAATATCAAATCAGATTACGTAAGTTAATTAAGACTAAGCAATAAAAATTAATTTACGTAAATTTTTCCTACTAAAAATTATTATTTTCCGACACTTTAACAAATCACTCAAAATGACCAAATATGCAGACGGAATATTCAAAATAATTTTACAGTGCACAGAAATCACTAAACAGTAGAATTCTGTTAACTGTCAAAATTACTTATTTAATACATAGAAAGTTTGGGGTGTTACAACTATCGCCCTCAACAAAATAACCCATACTCCAATCAGTACAACCCAGGATGGATGAATCATCTCAACTTCTCCTGGAGGGACAACCAATGAGCCTCATCATCAGCTCCTGGGAATGACAGACTTTACAATCCTCCTGGATTCTTCTCCTAGTCAAGGCAGCCTCTGCAAGACAAGAAACTCTCTTTGGAGGACATGTTTATGCAGTTGATGGTAAAGACGGACTCCTATATGACGAAGACAGATGCTCAGTTGACCAAGCATGATGTTATGTTTCAAAGCCAAACTGCTTCTATAAGAGCATTGGAGACGCAGGTAGGGTAGTTGGCTAATGTCATCAATAACAGGCCTCCAGGCACATTCCCAAGTGACATTATCAATAATCTAAAGGGTACCTCAAATGAGCACTACAAAGTCATCTCACTGAGGAGTGACAAGAACATAGAAAGGAACCTGAAGACAAGGCTGCTTAAAGAGGATATTGAAGTTGCCTAAGAAAAGGAGGCAGTGAGTAAGGATGTCGGGTATAATCAAGAAATTGTCAAGAGGAATGTTGAGGATAAGAAAAAGGAGTTCAAACCTTATATATACCCTCTACCTTTCCCCAGTCGGCAAGTAAAGAAAAAGCTTAAGCACTAATTTCAAAAATTTTTGGAAGTGTTTAAGAAGCTGCACATCAACATCCCATTTGCAGAAGCTTTGGAGCAAATGCCAAACTATGTAAAATTCATGAAAGAAATCATATCATAGAAGTGAAAGCTTGGTGAGTTTGATATTGTTGCCCCTTACGGAGGAATGCAGTGCTATACTGCAGAATAAACTTACTCCTAAGCTCAAAGATCCCGGAAGCTTCACCATCCCCTGCACAATTGGTGACAAAAACACTGGTAATACATTATGTGATTTAGGTGCCAGTATCAATCTCATGCCCTACTCCATATATCAAAGATAATGTTGGGAGAAGTTACGCCTACTTCAGTAACCTTACAGTTGGTGAACTGAACCCTTACTCATCCGAAGGGGGTTATTGAGGATGTACTGCTGAAAGTGGATACGTTTATCTTCCCTATGGATTTTGTTATACTTGATATGAAAGAGGATAATGAAGTCCCTTTGATTTTTGGCTGGCCATTCCTAGCAACAGGAAGAACTCTAATTGATGTAGAGAAAGGAGAACTCACTATGAGGGTTCAGAATCAAGAGGTCACTTTCAATATTTTCAATGCTGTAAAGAGTCCCCAAGATTAAGAAAAGTGTGCTTTGGTGAGTATTATTGATAGAATGACATCCGAAGCAATTTGTGCGAGTGTAGCCTGTGCTCCTAGTGAAGGTTATGTCAATTCTGAATATGATAGGGAAAATGAGGAGCTGGAGCAGCTGAATTCAAGCATGGTGGTCAAGTCATGTAATCCACTAAGAGAGAAAGCTTCAAAGTTGGAGATTAAATCCATGTCATTCTAAGTGTTTCAAGCTGATTTTGAAGAAAAAGGAGGAAGATCCTCATCCCTTAAACAAATGTAATTGGAACTGCAGATAAAGTCTTGCCGAGACTATAAATCAGGCCCTTCTTGGGAAGGAACCTAAGTTATTTATTTTATGTCTTAAATATGTCAATACCTTGATTTTTAGGTTTTTGTATATTTTTGTATTACATTTTGCATTTTGACCTTATAGGCATGTTTTGCAGGTGCTAGAGGCCTTATTTGAGCAAAAGTCCTGGCTAAATTGAATTTGTTGCAGAATTCTGCAGATAGACTTTTCACGCTACGACGTCAGACTTGATACGCCACGATGTGATGCTAATTTGGGCCAAAATCCAGTGAGCACAGCGTCGCGATGCATCAAACCAGAACGCTACGACGGTCTTGTGTAAAAAAAATGTAAAGAAGTAAACAATATTTATTTAAATAATTAATTTGGGAGGGAATTAAAGAACGCTGCGGCGTATGTATGTTAAAGTTGGGGTTAAGTGCGGCGTCGTTTCGTGTGGCTCTCCTATTTACTCCCACTTTTCTCTCTTCTGCTTCCTCTGTTTCTCTCTATTCTTTGAACTTCTCTATTTCGTTTTTGCTCTCCCCCTCCCGTAATCTCCTTTCCAACCTTGCTCATTCACTGTGCTAAGGTATGTTTTTCTTTGTTTTAATTTTTATGAACATATTTTTTATTTTCTTAGTTTTTTTTCTTTTTTCTCCATTTGTATTTGTGTTGTAATATCAAGAATGTTAGTTGATAGGTTAGATATTTTTACGTTTTTGTTAGTTTTTGTTTAATTTTCTGCCTAGAATGCATGATAGGTTAGGTTTAATCTGTTGTTGCCAGCGTTTCTGGGTGAATTAGGTTTGCGCGTCGCGACGTTGGCTTGAATATCGTGGCATTGATCATGAATGTCGCGATGTTGGCTTGAATGTCACGACATTGTCTTGAATGTCGCGACGTAGGTCATGAATGTCGAGACTTGAGACCCCAATTTTTCTAGAATTGCTCTGTTTTTATAAGTGTTTGATACTTTTCAATGCGCAATTATGACATTTTGAATATTTACAGGTTCAGGTACAATTTATCTCTTGCATCATGGCTCATAAACGCCAACGTGGGTCCACAAGCCAGCGTAACATGGAGCCATCTCCTCCTCCAGAATTTGATCAGAGGATATTTGTATTGGTGGTGGCTGCCCAGAGGTACTCACCACTGGTTACTAAACCAGTCATAGTAGAGCGGGGGTTTTCCTTTAAGGAGGCCATCCACCATGACATTGAGATGACTATCCGCTAGCTGGGATGGGGAGATTTTGCTAAACACCCTGAGGTGGCGGCGTTACCATTTATGCGAACGTAGCTTTTGCTGAATCACATACCACTACAGTTATGGTGAGGGGACGCCAGGTCTCCTATTCTATCAATGTCATCCGAGCTGCGATGAAATTGTAACCTCCCCCACTGATATGTGAGTACACAGAATTCCTCCGCTGGGAGCCAGAGAAGGGCATTGATCTAAACTTAGTTACTGCCAGGACCTGCACTGCTAAAGCACAACCTATGCTATGGATCATGAGCATTCATACAAACAGGCCTCGCTACTTCCCCCGAGCTTGTTTGACGCCAGAGGCCAAGGTCTGGTATCATTTCATATATATCAGGATCCTCCAGTCAAACAACTTATCTGAGGTGACCCGTGATCGGGCAATTTTGATTTATGCTATCCTTGAGCATCGCTCCATCAATGTCACCTGGATTATTCATGCTCAGATCAACAGGGCGACAAGGGAGTTCAGGAGCCTTTTCTTTCCTTCGCTCATTCATGCACTTTACTGGAGGCAGTCTGTACAGATTGGGCCACATGAGGAGACTACAAATATAAAACAACCTCTTAATAATTACTTCATTGAGAGATTGAGAGGAGCTCTAGCCCCAACACCAGCTTGTAGGGTACAGAGGCAGGCTCGTGTAGAGCCCAGGGCAGCAGCACCTGATCTAGCAACACTTGTAGATGATATAGCATAGGGCGCACACATGGAGGCCCAAATGGCACAGATGATAGCCATGCTGTCTTTCACTATTCATATGCAGAGGTGAATAGCGGAGCAATTACAGCTTCCGATGGAGGACTTCCCAGTCCCATACTTCTCGCCCACCCCTGTAGCTGACCCTCCTCAGCCTGGGCCTGCACATGCACATGGTGATGGTGAGGATGCTGCACAGCCTATTCCACAGGATAAGGATGCAGATGCTAAGACCATAGACACTGATGATGCGATTATCTAGCCCTCATGGCATTTAAGGCATTTTCTTTCGTTGTATTTTCTTTTATATATTATTATATGCTTTTTTTTTGTACAGTGCAGACATTGTTTCGCTCAGGTTTGGGGGGTGTCTTTGTCTTTATATTTTGATTTCTGGTATGCGGTAGTATTATTATTACATGTGTTTTAGTATCATTTATGTTAGTATTATAATTTTTGTAGTATATATATGTGTTTTAATGTTGCTAGTTAGTTTTTATAATACCCATAGGAGCAAGTATCTTGATAAAAATTTCATGAAAATCCCATTCAAGATACAATTGTCATTCCTTTCCACATCATGGTTGCAATGTTTAATATGCATGTTGGATAATGTTGAAAGATTTTAAAGAATATCATGTTGCCAAAAGCTAGTGTGAATGATTACCCAATGATAGATAAGGGTGCAAAATAACCTACATATTTCTGTGAATCTATATGCAATCTTTGACGCATGCTGGAGCAATCTAGTTTCTTTTTATGTATGATACGTTTCCCACTTGTATGCTTGTTTAACTTTGAAAATGATAAGAATTTTTGTCTAGAGAAAGTTTATGGATTGTACATGTGAAAATTTCAATTGTCCTTGAAATTGTTTTTCAATTCTCTTGAGGCGAAATCCTAAATTTTGCATGATTGAGGAAATAATTAGGGCATTGTTTGGACCGATTGAGCCTTTCGAGCTTACCATGAAATGAAGTATCCATAGGTCCCCTTTTGAAACTTTATATATGTTTGGACTTATAGTTTTTCATCACCATTGTATCTGTTAACTTGTTAACCATTCTAATGCATGTGAAAGCATTGCATTTTCTTTCTACCATCATTGTTTGTTGAGTACATAATATATTATTTCTTGAAGTGAGACTATTGATTAGGGGTATTAACGATTCAATATAAAATGAGCCTAAAGGAACCAGATGTAGTCAAAGAAAAAAAGCAATGTTTTGCAAAATTAAAACAAAAAAAAAAGAAAAGAAAAAGCAAAGCAAAACATAAGAAAAGAAAAGTATGAAAAACATTGAATGGTTCTGGCATGTTTTCTTCTTTCACTATTGAATACCCTGCTAATATCAGTTAGAGACTCAAGACTTGAAATAACATGTTTATGTTTCTCAATATTTGTGTTAAATCCTTTCCTTTTTATTTTTTCACCCATTACTCTTGGCCTTACATTACAAGCTATTAAAGTCCCTTTTGATCCTCAATTTTGTGTGATTTACATTAGTGGAGAGAGAGTTGTATTACAATCTTATGGATTCTGTGATTTATATTCATGTGTATGCTCATAATCTTATCCAGGTGAGAATGAAGTGAATAGAAGAAGTTTTGTTTGCATGATTGTGGGAAAAATATCTTGTATAACAGGAAACTGTGAATGTTAGCATGATGAGGATTGTGTATGTGTGAAACTGATTGTGAGGTATGTGCATTCTTTGAAGTTTTATGCAATCATTATACACTAGTTTGGTTTGAGTGAAAGTGAAATGTCAAAAGTTGCTGAATGCAGGTTAAAAAGGTTGATCAATGTAAGTGTACTTTGTTTTGCTCGAGGACTAGCAAAAATCTACGTTTGTGAGTGTGATAACTCTACAAAATGTAATTATTTGTGCCCTATATCTATGCTATATTAATTGCTTAGTCCTTGTTTTCTATGCATGAATGGAAGACTTTGGTATCATATTTATATAATTTAATCTTGATGACTTCCATTATGATTTTGAGAAAATATTTCCAAATCTATGATAAATTGAGTACATTTGCATTGTTATTAAAGTGGTAATTTCTCTATTATAAGAAGGGCTCCAATCAAGCATAAATTTGGAGAATTTGGATAAGCATTGGACCAGGAAACCCAAGAGAAAGCCAAGTATAAAGACCAGTATTCAACGTCGCGGCACAGGCATGTCAATGCCGCAGCGTTGTGCATCCCCTGCTTCATTACATAGGACTCGAGGCTAGAGCATCGCGGCACAAATGGATTCAACACTGCGATGTGGTGACCTAATTTGCTAGTGCGCCACAACGTGATATGGGTAATGTCGCGACGTGAAGAACAAAGTTGGGCCTATAAATACTGTTTTATCAATTTTTCACGAGAGCTTTTATCATTTTTAGAACACAGTTGCTAGGTTTTGGTATTTGAGACCTAGAGAAAGCTAGGAAAGCCAAGGTTGAAGGTCATCTTCTACATGGAGGATGATTCAAGTATAGAAGATCACATCTATTGAGCTTTCTTCTTTTCCTTTCATCTTTCTCTCTTTATTGTATCATGAACATGTTGAATATGTTTGTATTGTCGTGTTTTATGGCTAACTAAGCTGTGTATAGGGTTTTCTTTGGATCCTCCTATGAATATTGAATGATTATGTAAGCCTTTGAGTTTATATACATGATTTGATTTTATTCAATCATATTGTTCTTAATGCTCTTGATTGTTTGATCAGTTTTTAAGTGATTTGTTGAAATCTAATGAACCTAGACATAGGAATTTGGATTTGAGATTATATGTATGGTTGATACATGTTTGATTTCATTCAATTGGCGTGGATAAGTTGATTTACTAATATGATAGAAATATATCTCTTAGCCATGCATAGCGTGTGTTTGATAAATGATCTTAATGAGTGGATTTTGCATCTAACTAAGGAGTTAGGTAAATGAAACTAGGGTTGATTGACTTAGACATAGGCTTTTAACTAAGTTAGATTCTCAAGATAATTTAATCATTTCATTTGTATTGCTCATAAGGATTGCATGTTATCAATTGAAGTAGGAGGTAAAAAAGGATTCCCTATTCTTTTTATTAACATCTTTAACTTAGTGTTACTGCTTTTTAGTTTTTAAAGTTCTTTTATACAACTTTTTATAAATTGAATGTGCTTGGATAGTATTAACTAAACTATTGGTTAATATTTAGTTTTTGAGATTAACGTATTCCTCGTGAGAATGATATCTGACTCTTTATTATATTACAAGTGTGACTCGTGCACTTGCGATAAGCAAAAGAGCGAATAACCCTATCATCCAAAGAGAATTCATTTCTAGGCAGAGACAATGGCACACAAATAATTACTCTATTTTTGAAGATTTTCTTCATGTTTTTATGGGTTTTGTATTAAGTTTTGGGTTTCAAAGAATTGATAATTTTTTTTTACTTGGTGGATAGAGAGATCTCAGTGGGAAACATGGATGCGTACATGATGTGTTATAATTTTCAAAATTTATCACCGTCTGAAAATTTTCTAGGGGCTATTTTCGCTTACCTTCACATTCTTTTTCCTTCCTCTTTGTTTAGTAGCCAAAAGGGACTACTTTTCTAGCTACAATTATATGAGTGATGGATATATATATATATATATTAAGCAATAATAGTGGTACTAAGCAATAGTGGAATAATTGATATGGGTGTTCCTGCATAATAGTGGCTAGTCTTACACAAAGATGACTTTAATCCCTTAACTTTCAACTGAAACTAAGCAATAATTGATCATAATTCTATTTTCATTGTATTTTACAATGTTTTTTTATACTCTATAATAATTGATGGTACTTTCAAAAATTTTATTGTTTCCTACCACAGTTCTATGGGAGGATCTATCATACACCAAATGTTGTCTGTACTTGAATTGCCAACCAAAACAAATTATTAAATAAAAAGGGAAAAACACTTTATGTTGCTAAAGCCGCTAAGAATATAGTCATAGATCCTCTTGCTTTGTGCTATTTTTGCCTGTGAGAGCCTTTGCTTTCTGCCTATCAAAAAGGCCAAGATGATACTATTGGATTTCTTAGTGTTGGGTCACAATTAAAACGATGTCTCATGGCAGAAAGAACAGATAAGGCTTTATTGTCATTGTAGGTTCAAATATTCCTTATGAGAAAAATGTCTCAATTATGGTGAATTTAGCTTAACTTAATACATTTCAAGATAAAATTTTTGTAGCTATATTTTCATGTATATCTATCTTGATACTACTTCATTTTGATCCATTATTTTGCCGCTTAGTTCATTCATGATGTCATTTTCAGTGTGTGACATTAAGTCCCTTCTGGATTATTTCTTTAAATGCATTTAGTTTATTATTAGTGTTTTGATTAGTTTAGATACTTTATATGATGCTAAGCTTTTTTTTTAAATATAGGTGGAGAAGATGAGTGTTCAGCCCACTACACCAAAGTTGTTCATGTTGACCCACCACTCAAAAAAGAAAGATGATTGGTGTGACTTGAAATCAAAATCTATTGCGGTATGTACCCATTCTTTTGTTGGATTCCTTTCCATTTCTTCATTCCAGTTGGTTCTAGTTTGTGTTGTTCTCTACTTATCATGATTGATATTAGAAAGTTTCTGGTAGGAAATTATATCTAGTCTGCATGATTATCTATATAAATTTGAGTAGTAGATGTCTTATTTGAGCAAATGATTGGTCCGCTATTTGCTCTTGAATCTTAAATATAGTCTGTGATCTTTGTAGGAACTTTCCCTGCCTTTCCTGCTACCTCTGCTGCAAATTTGAAACTTGCATCTTATTTGTTTCATCTGCTATTGTCAGTTTATATCTATTCTCACAAAACCTTTCTTTGGTTATGATGCAATCTTATTTACCCCTAAGATATATGAAGTTATGAACTAATAAATGGAGCTAAGTAAATTTTTCTTGAACCAATGAAGTTATTTACCTTTCTTGAACTAATGAAGTTATACCACAGTTTAAATTTAAATTAGTGGTTTACATGGCTACTTATGATCTGATCTTGATACAAATTGTGAAATGTGTGCTAAACAAGAAGATGCACACGACAAGACAATGTGACCAAAGTAAATTTGTCTTACCTCCCTGAGATATGTAATTATTATCCTCTTTCAAATGATTAGTGTCATCTAGTTGCAAAGTATTTGTTATCAAGTGCTTTGTAAGAAAATTGGGTACCACTATAAAGCCATTTGATGTGCTAGAAAATCAGTTGTCCTTTGGTAAACACTGTCTTAGATAATTTTAGTTATTGAAAGCTAAAAACTTAGGAGAGAATAAATGATAAAATTATTTGAGCATTTGTTGTAAGGACATTACAATTAAAGTAAGTTTGATGAACATTTCAATGTAGCAAAGAATTAATAGAAGTACAAATAATGGCTAATTTATGTTCAAAAACAAGTTAATAATCAGTTAATACTAATTTTGATCAACCATTAATACCAATTGAAATCTTCCTTTAGTTTATCCAAAATTGGTGGAATGTGCTGGAGATTGATGAAAATTACAAAAGTATATTGTGAATTTTCCTTATTCAATTGTATAGAAAAGGTTTGCATAATGGTTTATCAGATTCTTTACAGTAATTGTCCTTAAGTTTCGAATATGTAGCTCAATATATAAATTTGTCTTACCTCCCTGAGATCTGTAATTATATCCTCTTTCAAATGATTAGTGTCATCTAGTTGCAAAGTATTTGTTATTTGTTATCAAGTACTTTGTAAGAAAATTGGGTACCACTATAAATCCATTTGTTGTGCTGGAAAATCAATTGTCCTTTGGTAACCACTGTCTTAGATAATTTTAATTGGGTAGCTTAACTTGTTCAGTGTTCTCAAAGATGTGTTTTGATTGCAGCTTTGATACTAATCTAGAATAAGAATTCGTATGGATTACATATGTATGCTATTCCCTCATGAAACTAGTAGTCAGAAGCCAACTAGACACTAAGAAGAGAATCTAGGTCAACGGATATATGCTATATTACTTAAATATGTGTGAGAAAACAAAAGTAATTAGTGTTTGGATTAAAAAAAAAACTTTGTTTTTGTCTAAGCTATTTCCTTGTTCTTCTGGGTCTTTGACAGTGGATGTATATCTGTAAGTGTTTGATGTGAAAGCATATATTTTTATGTTGAAGACTGATCACCAATTGCATATCAATTATTGTGTCCTCACTTTGTTGCCTAATTAGTCATGATTAGACATGTGCATGAGTAAAATTTATATTTTTCTTTCAAGGCTCAAATTTGCACATAGTTGTCTCTTATTTTGGATTAAGAAATGACTGTACAAGATTTATTTGCCTGTTTTATGCATATAATCAAGTGATGAACTTGTTGTATTTAATCAATTATTTTCTAAGAAGGATGAGAATTATTAGAGACTTTTGTCAGGATTTATACTTCCAGTAGGCTAATGGCAAATTCATTGTTTTCTTGTTTCTCTTTTTCCCTATTGTAAGAATATTGTTGTATTTGGCAGTTATATAGGATAGACTACTTGTAAACAATTTTCTTTTTGAAAGTCTTCAATGCATTAAGAAATCAGTTTGATTGTAATGTCTTTATTTATTTCTCTTTATGTGCAACTTATTTTTTATGCATGAACTAATTCTTATATCATATTTTCAAGAAAATTATAAAGTACTTCAAAAGAGAAAAGTTCAAGAGCATGTTGGTGACATATCTAATGAAAACAATGATGGGGAGGAAGATGACACAATAGAAAGTGACACATTTGAGAGGAGTGAAGATGATATAACAGCAGAACATGACTTAGATAATTAAGAAGAGTTGCCACTTTGAGTTGAAGCTATTGGTGGGCCAAAGAAAGGCAAAATTTATGGCCTAGGATCTCAATCATCTGTGGTTTGCCCACTAAATTTTAGAGCTGGTACTTCTAATGCTTCCACACATCATTATTCTAACACACCTGAGTTTGAAGAAACTGTCCAACATGAGATTGAGTAAAGGCTGGGAGATGTGAGAGCAGTGGTTCAAGAGGTGGTACAACAGGATGTGCAAACTGCTATTAGGTTACTTTCAAGTACTTTTCAAATAGAGAATCTTACACAAGCATCACCAAATGGTCTTAGTTCATCCACCCTATGAATATTACTTCTACATAGATAATTTTATATTTAACTTCTGCTAAGGAAGACACTAAATTTGTGTAGGTCTATGTATAACATTTTGTGCTATGTTGACAGAATCTTTTGATATAATATAAATAGTTTCAAACTATTTGCTTGAAATGCTACTTTGGGTTATGTTAATATATATTTGATGTTATACAGTAAATTATGGATATTATTTTATGTTTAGTAGTATTTTTAATATATTCAATTTATGAGAAATTAAACAGTTTTACAATAAGCAATAAACAGGCGTTAGATGTCTCGCAAAAAGAAAATTGAACGGATTAGTCCTTTGCTAAATTTAAACTAATGTTGTTTAAGGTGATGACGTGGCATAAATTTAGAGACGGATAGCGACGAAAAAATCTCTTGCTAAATGCAATTGTGGATCAATTGTGTATGCTGACATGACATAAGTCCATCACTAAAATTTAGCTTGGAGCAATCTAGCAATGACTTTAGCGACAACACAATCCGTCGCTAAATTTAAGTTAGCAATGGATTTTTTTTCCCTATTAGCGACGAATTTGTCCGTAGCTAAATCTTGATTTTCTTGTAGTGTCCATTTGGCTCCTAAAATTGAATATGAAATTAGAGCTTGAAATTGGAATTGAACATCTTAATTCTAATTTTTATATTTGGGATGTCATTTAGAATTGAAATTATAATTCCATAAATCAATTTCATAGAATTGAAAAATAATTAGGGTCCGTTTGGATAGCGGAATTGGAATTGAAACATAAAATTTTAATTTCAATTCTAATTCAGAATCTTAAATTCGATGTTTGGGGTTTTCAAAGAATTAAGATAAGAAATTGTAATTCTAAATTCAATTATAATTTTATTATTTAAATGTATGATCTAAAATATTAAAAAATTATTTACAAAATTAAAATTAATAAAAATATTCATACAATAATATTTTATAATAAAATAGTCATTTTTTTATAAAGAAATTTTTCATGAATTTTTTTTGAAAAAAAAATAAATTGTTATTATAATATTTTTATATAAATATAAAAATAAATTTTTATATAAATATAAATTTCAATAAATATGATTGTTTATAAATAAATGTAGAGAGAGATAGTTTAATTTTTAAGTTATGAAATTAGTAATTCTTAAGGTATAGGCTAAGAATTGAGAAATACTTAACTTAGTTATTTTTCAATTCCATGGAATTGGTTTATGAAATTACAATTTAATTCTATATGACATTTCAAACATAAAAATTGAAATTAATAGGTCCAATGCCAATTTCAAGCTCTAATTTCATACTCAATTCTAAGAACTAAACAGACACCTAAATTAAGTTTTTCTCAATTCTTAACTTATACATTAAGAATTACCAATTTCATAACTTAAAAATTAAACTCTCTCTGTCTCTCCCCACATTTATTTATGAACAATCATATTTATTGAGATTTTATGTTTATATAAATTTTTTTATATTTATATAAAAATTATTACAATAGCTATTTATTTTTTTCTAAAAAAGTTCATGAAAAATTTCTTTATGAAAAAAATATGACCATTATATTATAAAAATATTATTGTATAAATATTTTTATTAATTTTAATTTTATAAATAATTTTTTAATATTTTAGATAATATCTTTAAATAATAAAATTATAATTAAATTTAAAAATAGAATTTCTTATCCTAATTCTTTGACAATTCTAAACATAAATTTTAATATTTTGAACTAATTTTAATTCTGAAATAATTAAAATTAAAATTAAAATTTTATATTTAAATTTTAGTGAAATTTTAGTGATTGAAAGAGGGAGGAATAAGTTAGCTGTTGGCTGTTGCACCAAAACACAGATGACCTTTAACCTGAAGTTTCACTTTCTAGTTTCTATACGTTGTTCCAGTTCGTGGGTTACCTTTAACCTCAGACTCCAGCTCACAAGAAAATTATTTATTCAATCATTATTCCTTTTATTTTCCTAAGATAAATAAACGGCCAAATGAAAGAATTAATGACCATTACTGTATTCCGTAATAAGTAATAACTGCCATTTTTTTTTTAATTTCACTGAGATTCATCCGTCCAAAAGAGTTTATAATATTTTCATAGGAAGACTATTCAACAATTTAAACAGTATATCTGTGGTAAGTGCATGAAAATGTAGACCTTCGCCGGAGCTGGGTTTGTGATTTTCTACGCCCATGCTCCAATCATAACAGACCCACAAATTTAGAGCCAAATTATTGGTAATTGAATGGAAGGGTCACATCAACATGTCCGAGCAAATAGGAAGCATATTTTATAGTAAAGTTACTTTCTTTTTCTCCAAATTACAAGATTTTCCAAACATTTTAGATGTGAGACTAAAAGCATGTCTGGGAAGGCTGAATTATTTCCTGGGACGGGTTTTTTTTTCTCTCAAAAAGTTGTTTTAGTTTTTTTTTTGACAGCAAAAAGTTGTTTTAGTTAAAATGGGAGATATTTGAGTAAAGCTTGTTAAACTAGATTATAATCTTAGCTTACAATTTTTACACCGATAAAAACTTTTTTTGAAAAAAGTTAACTTCTAATTATTATGATTATAATTTCTATCAATTTTATTATGACATTTTGAGACATACTCGTTTTAGTTATGAAGCATAGAAATGGGACATGATACGTATATAGATACAAAAATGCATTAAATTTAAAAAATTATAAAATACTGAAACACAACATATATATATTAAAATAAATTAAAAAATTTAGTTTATGTATATATATAATTGCAAATTTTAAGAAAAAATTATAATTAATTAATATCATTTTTATAAATTTGAAGATTTATAATCTTAATATATGTTATACGTGTTAATATTTACTACTTAATAAGTCATCCAAAAAATATAAGTATAATTTCTATTGATTTTTTTTTAAAAATCTCATAAACCAACTTCTTCTAATAAAACTAACCATGTATAAGTACACGTGTATTCAAAAAAATTAACTAGAAGGAATAGTGGTATGACGTAAGTTTCAGTGACAACGAAGTAGATGACTTGTATGAGCAGAGATAGAAAGAACAAATGAAAATAGTTGTGTATAGAAATAATAAAACTTAAAAGTCCAATAGTAACATGTGAGAAGATAAAACTTAAAATATTAATATGTGAAAATAGTAGCTTGAGACTTCAGTCATGTGATTGAGTTTGAGTGAGTTATGAGTTTACTAATTGGACGTTAGTCATGAAAACTAATTTTTAAAAAATATATATATATTAATAAGTTGTTTCCAAACATATGTTTGACGTGTCAAACACGTTCGGTAGATTCAAGATGTGTCTAAGTAAAAATAATAATATTTTTAATCGAATATATTTAAACACGCAAGACATGTGTATTATACGCACATCCCCACATATTCGACATGATGACACACCTCAAAAATGACATATCAAGTTACTTCTTAACATTTTAGCCTCTTTTGTTAAGTTTATTGAATACAACATCAAATATTATTTAATTAAAACAAATTATTTTCATACCTTTAGTAATTTACTATATAAAGTGATTTTTTGTTAAATATTTCAAAATAAAATATATTATTTTAAAATTAATTTTTAATTAACATATCTACATATAAAATTAATTTATAATAATTAATTATATACATAATTAATTATTAAAATAATCTTTTTCACATTTAATTTTAACACGCTCTAATGTATGAATCTGCTCCTTCCCACAATTAATTTTTGAAGTAAGTTCACGTGGAACAAAAGTTGCAAATTTATTTTCCTAAGTGGAATCAGCAATTGCAACCACTGTTACATTATGCATGACAGTTTAATCCAAACATCTAATCCGAGTGCCAGGATGTGAATTAGGCAACTCAATTCATATTTTTTGTTTTCACTTAATCCGAGTGCCTAACGGAAGCATGGCAAGTTGGCAACCATTTTAAAAAAAAAAAGAGGAGTGAATGACAGAAACAGGGGAAGAACAGAGAAATATGTGAGAAACAGAGGAATAAATGAAAAAAAAAAAAAGCTCTGGGTCCGGGATTCCTGCCAGGTTTGTTGATACCTTTATAAGGTCATCGAATGAAAAGAATGAAGAATAATAAATTTTAAATTGAAAATCTATATTCTAATCTGTTGCTTTGATTCGTTAGAGCAACTTCTGTAATCGGACAAAATAAAATTAACTAAATTAATAAATTCAAAATCTAATATATTGTTTTGTCCTTACTAATGTATAATAGATTAGAAGAAGAGCCAGAAATCAAAGGTGAAGATGGAGGAAGGGCTACTCCTTACCCTGCGCACCGAAGCAGGGGATGATTAGGAAGATGATGTTGAATTTGAAGAGGGAAGCTTGTTGGAGTCACTTGTAATTACTTGTTTCTCTCCTTCTTCACATTGCTTGTCTTCGATTATTTGATGCCTAGTTGAATTTAAAGTCACCGGAAGAACACAATTGCACAAAAACCCTACAAAATCGAAGCCAAAACCAACCCACCCAACCACAAAATCAATCAGGTGACGTGAACTTTAATTAATCCCAAATTTGAATCGTTTGCATGTATTTCATTATATATATATAAACAAAATCTACGTATCTTTTCCTTATTTTTTCGTGGGAAACTAAGTAATTCCAAATTTTGTTCACACTCATGATTAATACAAATAATTTATGGTAAAAGGAAAGGGAAAAAAAAAAAAGCAAATCCAAAAAGTAGTGCCAGATGACAAATATTGCTATTATTGTCATCATCATTTAGTTTTACATAACAATATAATTTACACGAGACGGGGATGCTACTTACTAATGTATACTATACTACAGTAATTTCCTCTTATTTCTTCTATTATCTTGTCCTTTTATTTATAAAAAAGGAAATTCATTCAATACTTATGAATAACAATAAATATTGAAAAAATTCTAATATATTTTTAAACATTAATCATTCAATACTTATAAATAACAATATTAAATTGATCTTATTTAGATTATTATACTTATCAAAAAATAGAATATTAAAATTTACTTAGAAAAAAATATTAAAGTGTTAAAATTTAGTTTTTAAAAAATCTTCATGTATATTATATTTTTCTTTTATCATATTAATAACATCAATATATGTTGAAACAATGAAAAAACCTTAAATCCGTAAATATAACAAAAATAAATTATATTTGTCTATTTTCACAAAATAATTGAGTCATAATATATACTTCAAATTTGTGTTAATATTCAACAAAAAGTTTTTGAATTCAATAAAACTTGTATAGTTTTTACTTGCATTAAAGAAATATAATTTTCCTCACATTTCCTTTCCATTATGATATTTTAAACTTTTATCTTTACATAAATTTTTAAATTCTTAAAAATGGAGAATATCATTTCTTATTACTTTTCCTAAATTATTTTTCTTATTTAATTGAATAATATAAGAACACTACTTAAGGGATATCTATTGAATATATTGAACACTACTTAATTATATTTATTAAATTCAAGTTATTAGTGCATTTATCAAATTCAAGTCGTTTTTAGAGAGATATATATATATATATATATATATATATATATATATATATATATATATCCTAAGTTGATTTTATTCTATATCTTTAGAGGACTAATTTAAATGCTTATTGTTAATTCTGCAATAGTTTCTATCAACTACCACTTTAAGTCTTAATCAATTTTATTACTGCTAAATAATTGCATTCTCTTACATATACAATCATTTCCCCAAAATATGGACAAAACTTTGTTCCAATTTGACATCCAATTTCTTAATCAAACAATGAGATATAACTTTTTTTTAATTCAACAACACACCCTTAAAAGATTAACCTCTCATTGATTTGAAAACCTCCTCCCTTGTTATTTCTGTTTTCTCTTTGGACTGTCTCTCTCTTTCACCGCCCCCACGGTAGACATTGCCATCATGAACCTCGTTGGAGCTTCGCCACCGTCTAGACTCCCCGCCACCTCTGCCATTTTAGGCAAATCCTCTCATCAAACCGTATTAACCCCGTCAACTGAACCACACTTTCAACACCCCGAAACCAAGCACTAACCCAGAAAATCAACCCCTTTCATGTGCACCACAAACAGAGGGAAACACACATTCAAAATAAATCCTACACATTTGAAACAAAGACATTACCAAGACCGCATACTTCCCTCATCAGCAACCCATAGAGTCAGAGACACTGACCAATACAGAACAACTGCCCAAACAGAATCACTTGAAAAACCCGAACCCATCATCATCACATAACTACAAGTACAACCAATCTCAAACCCATCGTCCCCAACTGCAACCCAAGCTCAACCACGGCAACGTATGCAGTCCCAGAAATAGAGTCACTTATAAGCTCCATCGCACAATCTCACACCCAGAAACCCCAAACCATATTGCCCTCAAACCACTGGCAACCTTATCATCAAACCACCCCTGAAACCGGTTAAGCCATTGTGATCCTCCAAAGCCAGCCACAGTACCACACCCAAATCAGAATCCATCACAGCCATTCATGTACACCGATCCACTACAATCACTTTTACCCAACACCCGCGAACACCATCGAACCCGAAGGGCAAACCCAATCTCTGTGAGCCCCCACCAAACCACTCACCATCGTGAGCCAACACTCGACCGCAACGCCGGCAAGTTGCCAGTCTCCTCCTCTTCCACCGCCAACTCTTGACCCCACAATAAAAGGGACGAAGAACTTTCAACGAAGACACGATGACAGAGAGAGAATGGCTAACCACCGTTTAGTAATCTATGGAGTGTGTTGCTTAGTTTAAAAAATATCTACTTGTCATTAATTTAGGAATTGGATGGAAAGAAAATATAATGAATTCATCTTAAGTTTTGTCTTCATAATAATAATAATAATAATAATAGTTAGAAACAGAAATGGGAGAGGAAGTCGGGAAAGAGAATACGACCGGGAATGGCTTCTCTCTAATATCATGTTTGAAATAAAAAAATAGGGATAGAGAAAAAAGTTTAAAAAATATTTCTATATATTCTTTAAATATCTTTTAGATTAATTAATTTATATAAAATAATTTCTTATTTATAAGAGAAAGAATTTATATAAAAAAATATAATTAAATATAATTAAAATAATATATTTAATTATGTTTGAATCTAATTTTTAATATAACACAAAATTAAGTTTAATTTAATTTTAAAATATATTCTAGATATTTTAACAACGATAATAATAATAATAATAATAATAATAATAATAATAATAATAATAATAATAATAATAATAATAATAAAGATTTGTCTAAGAATACTTTAAAGATACTGATTAAAGAATAAAAAAATAAAAAATGTTAAATAAAAAATAAAATATTTAATGCATTAAAAAATTTAAAATCTTATTTTTTATTTAATATTTTTATTTCCTTTATAAATATCATGACAAAACCTTAATAAAAATAATAAATAGCATATCTTAAGTTTTGTAACAAAAAAAAAAAGGCATATCTTAAGTAAAAAAAAAATTCCAAGTAATAAAATTTCACCAAAGATCAATGCATTATATGCATAATAATATTTCCAATTTTCAATAAGGGAACAAAAAAAAAAAAACTTCGTTGAAGGAAGCAGATCGTTAGAGCAATAATGAAACAAAAACAGTCCATTACTATGTGAAGCTGAAAAGAAGAGTGATGTTGTTAGAGAGTTAGTTACCGATTCTGGCAAGACGATTGACCCAACTGGGTATGTGATTTCCAGTGAGCCTAACACAAGCATCGTCGCAAAAATGGTTGCAATTCTTAGTGATCAAATTGTAGGCATTCCCTCTGTACTCTCCGCCAAGCTCTTCCATTACCTCCTTCACCTCACTGGGCCCCATATTCGTCTTCCCAATCAATACCGTCTTCCTAAACTTGAACTCACAGCACCCTTTCGGTTCCCCTTCGAATATCCCCGTCGTCGAGCACTCATGACCCCCGAACGCGTATTCCACTCCATGAACTGCACCCACAACAACCTCATCAGTTATTTTCGCAGATGTGAAATTCATGTGGAGAAAACTTACATGAAGTTTTTTTAAGTTGCGTCATCTTCTCCAATAAGAATATAACAAACAATAATCATATTTATACATTTTTTTATATCGTTCTTATATTATATTTTTTTAATAAAAAATAAATATATGCTTTAATATAATTTATCTTTATTTTCTCAAAAATAAAAAAAATGTAAAAATAATGTATAGAATATAATGTACAAATAAAAGGATTCTAAAATAATCATGTGTATTATTTTTCATCTATTACACATGTTTTTAAGATGGAGCTATTCACACTCTTTTTTACTATTAGCACTCTCTTTTAATTACTTAAAATTTTGATTACTTAAATTAACCATCATTAATATATATATTTAATAATTCAAATCTTTTAATACTTATATCAAATTATTTATATATTTATAATTTTAAAATATTTATTTAATTTTTTAATTAATTTTTTAGTCTTGACAATGAAATGAAGCAGTCTCTCCATCCCTAAACTCTTAAACACAAATATATATATATATATATATATATATATATATATATATATATATATATAATGTTTTTAATTCAAACTCCTTACTATTTATATTTTTAATTATGTATATACTTTATAAATTTAATATATACTTATTTTATTATAAAACTTCCTCTTTGTTTTCGTTTTGTTGATTCATTTTTCCTTTTAATTTAGTTAAATAAAAATATATTTAATTTCCTTTTACTTTTCATGGATAATAGTTATATCGAAGTTCAAAGATATATCACTTTTATGATATATTATATTTAAATAAAACAAGAAGCATTTTTATATGTTTATATTTTTAATCTTCTTAATTTTATTGTTAAAGTTACATTAAATAATTTTATATATGAAAGGTGGTTTTTTTTTCTTAAGTTTGTTTCTTGTAATATATTGATAAAATATAAAAAAAATACTCTTCAATAATTTAAGTAACAGTTATAAAAATATTTATTGATATAATTTACAACCTTATAATAAATCTTTATTGTATAAGAAAAATTAGTAATATTAAAATTATTCAAGTAGTTAGATATTTAAATAATTTTCTATGCCACGATCATTTAATATAACTGATATTTATTTTTTATAAGTCCCTTTTTTGTTTTAAAATTTTGGTTATTTTTATGATTTTTTAGAATTAGTTATTGCCCTTTATATGTAAGTATATTATAATTATAATAATAATAAGATAAGTATATATTAAATTTATAAAATATATACATAATTAAAAATATAAATAATAAGAAGTTTGAATTAAAAATATTTTTGTATAATAACATTTTTTTGTGTTTAAGAGTTTAAAGGTGGAAAGATTGCCTCATTTTAAGTCAAAATTAAAAAAAAATTAATTAATAAATTAAATAAATATTTTAAATTTATAAATATATAAATAATTTGATATAAATAATAAAAGGTTTAAATTATTAAACATATAACTTAATAGAAGTCAATTTAAATAATTAAAATTTAAGTAATTAAAATGAAGTGTTAATAAAAAAAAACACATAAACAACTTTATCCTTCCTCAAGTATATGGTTTCTACAGATTGGGGTTAGAACTTAGAACCTTGCACGCCGGAATGGTACGCTCCGAGGCCGAACCAGTATGCGTAGCTGTTGATGGGGGTGAGATCGTACACGTTGAGGTACACCTGGGAGCACAGCATTCTCCGACGTCGTTTTCTTCTCCTACGCCAACTTCACTTGTGTATCGGGGAGAAGCACTAGCAGATAACGAGGTCAAGGGTGGAGTGAATTTTTTTGCCTAAAGTTTTTCAATTTATTAACTTTTTCCAATTGGATATAATCTTGAAGAAGAAGAAGAAGAAAATGAGAAGTACAAGCGGCGGTACTGCCTGTGCTGGTCTCAGTTCTCAGTTGTAGTAGGATTAGGAATAGGATCTGATTTTTGAGAAAGAAAAATACTAAAACTTTTCTGGGGACAAAAGAATGCAACGCGTGCTCATAAAACTTGGATATATGTTGGCACGTGGTTATAAAATTATTTTTACTCAATATAGATCATACACATAAGAATTTAAGAATTTAAGAATTTCTGTGATACAAAATATGTAAAGTTTAATACACTAATAATATATAAATCATGTGCATAATAATTAAAGAATTTTTTACATTCAAAATATGTAAAACTCAATATACCAATAATGTATAGATCATGCGCATAATAATTCAAAAAATCTCAAAATAAAGTTTGTGCAAATACATGTGATACAATAGTAAATAGTCAATTAAGTCATACAATATATAGTCACATAGTCATAAGCATGTTATATGGTAAATTCTTTTTCTTTTAATTTTATCTTCGATAAAACCGTTATGAATAATGACAGTTTTTATGAATATTTTATTTTTTATTTTATTAATTACAAGCATAAAAGTTGCTCTCGTGCATGTCAACTTTTGTGAATAAAATGTACTTTTTTGTAAATACAATTTCTAAAAATTGCTATCAGTCACAGCGATTTCTAAATTACTTAACAAAAAATATAAATAAACGTACAAGTAAGAAACCATTGTCACTCATGGCGACTTCTAAACATATTCTAAAACAAACGTATTTTGATACATAATATAAAAGGTAAAGTAAAATGATAAATAAAAAAAAACATTTTGATATCTAATAAAAAAGCCATCTAATGCATTGTATAAATTTTTTAAAACTTAAATAGAATTTAAATAAATATATATTAATTTTTTAAAAAATTATAAAAAATACATAATTAATTTATTTAAATAAAATCTAAAAAATATAAATTAAAAGAGAAAAAATATTTAAGATTATTAAAATTATAAAAAAAATGTATAATTAATTAAAACAATAATTAAAATTTAAAATTTAATTTATTATATAGAAGTAGATTAAGTTACAATATATAATTTATTTCTATTTCAAATCTTCATTATTAATGTGGTTTTTTAAAAAAAATTGAAACGAATTAATACTAGAGTGCTCAAATATTTAATTCAAACAAGAATCAATTTTCTAATAAATACTCAATCAGGATCAAATGAGGTCAATTTGCACAATTAGAATAACCACCATCCGATCCGGATGTTGCATCACAGCAGTGAGATACTTTGGTCAAAAACCAAAAATAATTAATCTATCATTTATATCTCAGACCAAAATGAATGAAGTATTAATTATTATATTTAAGAATTTTTTTCACTTATTCTGTATTTAGATATTTTTTTATTAATGGAACAGAACGGAATAAGTGAGGACGTACCAAAAAAAAAAAGAATGAATGGAACATAGTTACCATTATCTTCATTTGAAAGTTTCATTAACAGAATGAAACGTAATTTCATTACCTATGTATTTTTCTCATTCCACCTCAATTTTAAAAAAAACCAAAGTTAAACATTTGAGGAGAAGAGAGGAGAAATAGTTTTCCATGAGTTTTATTTTTTTCCATGTATTTTAAAACTTTCAAATAAAAAAAATTATTTTCTTTTCTCTTATTCCATTTTCATTCTCCTCATTACCTATCATTCAAATATAATGTTATTAATTTTTAGGAAATTAAACTTATGGCTCAACAATGAATCCTATTTAATAAATATCCTTATGGGTGGTATATTATTTGCCTTTTTTGGATTGGAAAAAAATTGGATGTAGACTAGTTTAATTCACTTTAATTTTTTTAATATAAAATGAGTTTAATTACTATACATAGTCAGTGTAAAAGAGTTTTACATTAATATTTATTAATATTTTGACAAATCAGTATTTATTGTTATATCTTTCTTTTTGTAATTAAAATAAAAAGCACATATGTCAATATATTAGTGAATATCAATGTAAAATTCTTTACACTAATACTGTATACCACTTTAATTCTCAAAGAATTATATAACGATTATAATAAGTGTATAATGTTATCATTTACAATCACTCATAGTCCTCCTTTGAAATCTACCCTTTTACCAAAAGTTATGTAAGTAAATATTGAAGAAGATAGAAGATGGGTGCTTTTATGATGAACCTTCCAGTCAAAGGTTTATTGATAGACCTTTGACCTAACTGCTTATAATAAGTTTTTTATTTTTATAATGAAGTCTATTCTTTTATTTTCTTTTAATTGTATAATTATTGATGTTTTCAAAACAATCCTTGTGAATCTACAATTGCAACTATTCTCTTTTCCAAAGCTCTAATGGGATCTGTCTAATAAGCAAAGAGGAAGATAGCAACATACTTTTTTATCTTGTAAATAAAGAAGAGAAAATATAGAGAGATCAAGACAATAATAGAATAGAGAAGATAATATAGAGAGATCGAGATAAAAAAATATAGATTCAAAATTTAATTGTTCAGGAACTAGTTGTATTCTGTCTTCTTCTTATTTCTTCATATAGAATTATGTCTTTATATAGGACTCCAAATATAAAGAATGAGAGAATGGTTACATTTCTCAATACAATGCACCATTATGTGTAAATGTTATAAAGTAAGTGCAATGGTTACAAAGCAATTAAGTACACCAAAAGTTATAACCACTAATCCTTATTAATGATATCCTTTAAATCAAAGAAAAATGCTAAATCCCACGAATATCATTTTGTGGAACGACGTACGAATGCTTAAAATAAGGTTGACTGCATTTGCGTTTTGTTAACTGCTTTTTCTTACATGTTTCTAATTACAATTTGTTACAAGTTTGTTATAGTTGAAAAGGTATTCATGAATCTTACACGAAAACAAATTCGTGGGATATATCACCACTCTAAATCAAATTAAGGTAGTCATTCACCACATATAAAATATGTATGTTTTACAATACTTCTCATTAGATGATTATACACTATGAATATATCTCATTAAAACTTTGTTAAGAAAAACTTAGTGGAATAAAAACTTAGTAAAGAAAAAAAAGAATATAATATTCATAGGCAACTTCCCTTCAAAATATAACTAATTATGAAAGGTTCTTAAGTTGACGCATTCCAATGTTATGCACATGTTTCTTGAAAATTGAAGTTGGTAATGTCTTTATGAATAGATCAACTGGGTTGTCACTTGAGCAAATTTTGCAAATATCTACATTACATTTCTTCAAGAGTTTATGAGTGTAAAAGAATTTTAGTGAAATATGTTTAGTTCTATCACCTTTTATGTAGCCTGCTTTGATTTGTGTAATACATGTTGCATTATCCTCATGCAATATTGTTGGCTTATCATTTTCCTTCAATAATCCACATGCTTATTTAATGTGTTGGATCATAATTCTCAACCATATACACTCACGACTTGCTTCATGAATGACTAATATTTCTGAATAGTTTGATTAGGTAACAGTGATTGTTTGCTTTACAGGCTGCCATGAGATAGTAGTATTTCCACATGTGAACACATAACCTATTTATGACCGAGTTTTATGTGGATCAGAGAGATAACCGGTATAAATATATCTTACTAATTTTGAATTTTCTCCCTTTGGGTAAAACAAACTCATATCAGATGTGCCACAGAGATAACGAAGAACATGTTTTACTCAATTCCAATGTCTTTGAGTTGGTGCAGAACTAAACATTGCTAGCAAATTAACTGCAAAAGCTATATTTGGTCTAATGCTATTTGTAAGATACAAAAGTGCTCATATTGCACTAAGATACGGTACTTCAGGACCAAGAATTTTTTCATCATCTTCCCGTAGACAAAAATGATCTCTTTTTACATCAAATGAACAAACAACCATTAGAGAGCTTAATGTATAAAATTTATCCATATAAAATTATTTCAAATTTTTTTCTATATAAGATTATTGATGTTCAAAAATTTCACTTGCCAAATGTTCAACTTGAAACCCAAGATAAAACTTTATCTTTTTAAGATCCTTCATTTCAAATTTCTTTTTTAGGTAGTCTATAGTCTCAGAGATCTCTTCTAGAGTCTTTACTATGTTTAAATCATCAACATAAATTACGACTATAACAAATCCAAAATTTATTTTCTTGATGAAAACACAAGGACAAACAAGATTATTTTCATATCCATTTTTTAATAAATATTCACTTAAACGATTATATCATATGTGTCCAGATTGCTTTAACCCATATAAGGATATTTGAAGTTTAAGAGAGTACATGTGCCAAGATTTTTAATTATATGCTCCAGGCATCTTAAATCCTTCAAGGATTTTCATATATATATATATATATATATATCATTATCCAATGATCCATATAAGTAAGCTGTCACAACATTCATTAGACGTATGTCAAGTCCTTCAAATATTATCAAACTAATAAAAAATCTGAAAGTAATTGCATCCATAATAAGGGAGTAAGTTTCTTCATAATCTATACAAGGCCGTTGTGAGAAATCCTGTGCTACAAGTCGTGCCTTATATTTCAAAATTTCATTTAGTTCATTTCTTTTTCATACAAAGACCCATTTATACCCAACATGTTTAACGCATCTTCAGGTGTCTGGACTACTGGTCCAAATACATTATGTTTAGTTAAAGAATCTAACTCAACTTATATTGCTTCTTTCCATTTTAGTTAATCACTTCAATGTCGACATTCTTCTACACTTTGAGGCTCAAGCTCATTATTATTGATAATTTCAGAAGCAATTACATACGCAAAAATATTATCAATAATAACTTCATCTTTTCCCCTCATATTTCTAAATTTTAATGTGAGATATCATAATTTGTTGGTACAATAACTACTTTTAGGGTTGCTTACCTAGAAATATGAGGTTGTTGATTTATATTGCTTTTGACTTCTTCTAGAGCATCATTTTGAAGTTTTCTCATTTTTTTTCGAGAAACATTGTCTTTTGTATCAATAGGTCTACCACACTTCTGGTGTGTTTTAGATTCATTAGTTGTCATACCCATAGGATGTCCTGTACGGATAACTAATTGTGCAAGAGTATTTGCAGTTGGCACATGTGATTTAATGACCTTTTGGGTATTAATAAAAATATCTGGCAATTGATTTGTAACATTCTACAAATGAATTATTATTTGAACTTTAAGTTCACATTGATTTGTGTGTGCATCAAGATTGGACAATGTTGGTGTGTTCCAACAAATTTCATGTACTTTGAATCTTTTGCCTTTTTCTTCCCCTAATAACGGGAAAGTTGACTTATTAAATTGACAATCTAATAATCTTATTTTAAAAAGATCACCAGTTAAAGGTTCAATATATCTAATGATAAATTGGAAGTCAAAACCAACATAAAAATACCAAGGCGTAGTTGGGGGCTCATCGTAGTTCTTTGAGGGGGTGCAATAGGAATATAAATAGCACAATAAAAATTTGTAAGATGAGATATATTAGGTTGTTGATTAAATACAAGTTGCAAAGGTGAAAACTTGTGATATGCAGATGGTCGAATGCGAACCAAATATGCAGCATGAACTATAACATGTGCCTAAGTAGATGCAGAAAGTTTTGATTTCATAAGCATAGGTCTAACAATAAATTTCAAACGCTTATTAAAATATTCAGCTAATCTATTTTGAGTATGAACATCTGCAATAGAATGATTAACACTAATTCCTATTAACATGCAAAAATCAAAAAAGGTTTTTGAAGTAAACTCACTTGCATTATCTAAACAAACTGACTTGATAGGATGGTTAGGAAAACTTGATCTTGACTTTATAATTTGAGAGAGAAATTTAGCAAAAGTAACATTATGAGTTGAAAGTAAACAAACATGCGACCATCGAGTGGAGGCATCAATTAAAACTATCAAATACTGGAATGGTCTATAAGATGGATGGATTGGACCACAAATATCACATTGTCTTCTTTGTATAAAATCAGGAGACTCCAAAAATAATTTAGATAGTGAAGGTCTAACAATTAATTTACCTTAAGCACAAGAAGTACAAAAATAATGATTAAGCAGAAGAATTTTTTGATCCTTTAAAGGGTGTCTATGTGAATTTTCAATAATACGTCGTATCATACTTGAACCTGGATGGCCAAGATGATTATGCCAGAGCATAAAAGTTTTAGGATTTGAGCACTTCTGGTGCATATAATTTGCCTCAACCACCCTTATTTTTGTAAAATATAATCCAAATGAGAAACTTGAGAGTTTCTCTAATATGAACTTCTAGTTCGAAATTATAGAGGTAATATATAGATATTCTACAAGTCTCTCATTTTTTGTTTCAACATGATACCCATTGCATATCTTGGAAACTTAGTAGATTTCTTCGGGATCTATTAGAATACAACGCATCATTAATATACAATTTTGTCTCATTTGAGAGCATAATTTGGACTCTTCCTGAGCCTTCAATTACTTTTGCAGAACTAGATATGATATATATTAGCATTAATTTCAGCTAATGTCAATTGTAAGAAATATTTTTATCACGAAGAATTGTAAGTTGTGCCACTGTCCACTAAACATGTCATCCTCCATTATATCAAGTTTATTTTGCATTATCTAGTAACAAAAATATATTTGTAAGAATTAGAAAGAGACAATAAATAAGAAATATGCAAATCATTAATATTTATGTTATAAATAAAACTTTAATGAAAAATTACAAATGAAAAACTTCAAAATAACATAAATATAAACATAAATATATTTTAATAGTAGACATTTTCATCCCCAATCAAATAATTAATCTTGCTCCTTTGGTCTTAAAAAAAATCAAAAACATCAAAATCAACATTCATAGGAGACTCATTATCATAAATAGGACTAATAGGTTCAGAAAAATTCACTTCAACATTTTTTCATTTTTTTTAGTGATGCCTTATAAAGTTCAACTAGGTGTTTTGGAGTATGACATATGCGAGACCAATGACCTTTTGTTCCACATCTATAACAAATATTGTCATTGTTTTGCTCTTTTTCAAGATTTTCCTCATTTTTGATCCATTTCTTTTGGTTCTTTTAAGCACATTTGCTTTTAAAATTTAATAATAAAAAAATATATTTGTAAGAATTAGAAAGAGACAATAAACAAGAAATATGCAAATCATTAACATTCATGTTATAAATAAAACTTTAATGAAAAATTACAAATGAAAAATTTCAAAATAACATAAATATAAACATAAACATATTTCAATAGTAGACATTTTCATCCCCAATCAAATGATTTATCTTGCCACTTCGATCTTAAAAAAAATCAAAAACATCAAAATCAACATTCATAGGAGACTCATTATCATAAGTAGGATCAATGATAACAATATATTTTATTTGTTTTATAATCTTTTCACTGGACTTCTTAAAGTTCAATTAGACTTAATTAAGTTAGTTTTGTTACCTTTTATGATATTGAGCTTAATTGGATCATTGAAAGAACTATTACTTGAATTGGTTTTAATTTGTTTATTTGGTAACATTTAGTAAATTGACTATAATTTGAGTTACAAATATCTAGTTGATGTGATTATAGTCTTATAAGAAAGTTAAGATAATTTTCTATAATTTTCATGATTAATAAATTAATAATTTATTATTATTAATCTATGAACCATATATTTTGAGTTTTATATTAAAGAAATCCTTGTCTAATAACAAGCTCCAATGCGTTTACCACTGCTTAGGGTGGAAATAGGTCCAGGCAGTGGTCAGTCGTCTTATGACCCGACTGCTTTAAACTTTTAAGCATGACTAACTTTGTTTACTAAACAAGTTAGGTAAGACTTTTTTAAAAGTCTATTTAACTAAAAAGCGAGGCCTCGGCCATCTAATAGGCCTTTAAGCTTTAGTAGAAAATTGACCTATTTAATTATATATAATATAATATATATTATTATAATAATTATAATTATAATTAATTTATTATAATATATTAATATATTTTTAATTAAATTTTAATAAAAGTCAATAATTAAAACTTAAGTTAGTAAGTTAGAATAAAAATAACATATTTATTAATATATTTAACGTAATATATTTATTAAAATGAAAATAATAAGTTAACACTCACCTCTTACTTTTATAGATACTCACTACTTTCTTACTCTGATCTTTGATCGATGTGGGACTTGAAAGACTAAACTAAGAAAGTGAGCAACTTGGTATACCTCTAAATCCCACATCGACCAAAAATTAGAGTAAAAAAGTAGGGAACATCTATAACACTCACCCCTTACTTTTATAGATACTCACTATTTTCTTACTCTGATCTTTGGTCGATGTGGGACTTGAAATACTAGAGTAAGAAAGTGAGCAACTTGGTATATCTCCAAGTCTCACATCGACCAAAGAATAGAGTAAGAAAGTAGTGAGCATCTATAAATTAGAATATGAGTGTTAAATTATAACAAAGGTCTATTGGCTTTGAGTAGGCCCGTTGGCTTATTTCAAGGCTTAGGCCCGTTAGTTTATGTAAAGACATATTGACTTATTTAAAGGTAGGTCTGTTAACCTATGTAAGACATGTTGACTTATTTAAATGTAAGTCTGTTAATCTATGTCAAGGCCTGTTGGACTATTTAAAAATAAGTCATTGTTAAATTTATTTTTAAAGACTTAGATTTTAAATAGAACTTTCGACAAGTTAGACTTTTAAAAAGTCGTAGCAAACCTTAAAAATTGACCTATTACAGGTTCATAGGCCAGTCTCAGACTTTATAATTGGGATCTGGTCAAGTCTGTTTAAGCGCAAAACCTAACTTGACCGACGACTGCTTCACCCTACCTGCGTCGCCACCCGAGTAAGTTTTGGTGCATTCGGTGCATCCTAAAAATATTGCTATTATAGGTTTTACTCATTTATAAAATAACCCATTAAGTGATTTATTTTAAGTCCCATAATTTTTTATTACTTTTACTTTTTGGCATTTCATCATCCAGCCCCCACTCATTGTCATTGTCCAAATTGTTCCATCAAATTTGAACGAAGTTAACAACCAAATGGCTACAAACACCAAGTTGCAGTAACTCCAGTTTCATAGTTCCACAACCTTTACAGTTGAAGGCTTCATAGAAGGATCCAACGACATCAAACCCATTACTCAAAATACCCGTCTTCTATATCTATGACAACTGTTTTTGGAGGAGTGAAGAATGCTTCCATGGCAGAACCAACCCAGAAGCTTGAAACTTAGATCTAAAATCAAAGCTTATAGAAACGCAGAATTTCCTAAAACTAGCAACAACACAGAACCTAAATCTAGAATCAAAGCTTGAAACTTAGATCTACACAGAAGCAGACTCACAAAAGAATTTCCTCAAACCCACCCAGAACAACCTAAGATTAAGCAAAAACACCCAACTACTAATCTTGTGGTTGGATTTTTTATTATTAATAGAAAATAATGGAATAAGTGGAAATAAATCAGAAAAGAAAGGAATGAAATCTGATTATTATTATTTTTATTTAAAAGTTTTATTAATGGAATGAAATAAAATTTTGTTATTCACGTGTTTTTTTATTTTATTTCAATTTAAAAAAAACAAATGTTAAATATTTGAAAAAAAAGAAAAAAAATTAATTCTTCATGTGTTTTGTTTCATTCTCATATATTTTAAAATTTTTAAATAAAAAAAATTTATTTTTATTCTTCATATTCTCTTTTTCTTTTTTTTATTACTCTATTATTCAAATATAATATAAAATTTAATAAAATAATTCTTTTCATTACTTATCATCTAAATATAATATAAAGCTTTATCAAATAGTGCAGGTTCCACCCTCAAAATCTTCGAAACCGACTGGCTTGGAGGCGTGACGTGGATCATCCATCTAATAGGATTATATTTTTGAACCATGTTGTAATAATGAATTACCTGATCAATAGGTAGTCCTTTTTAATTCCTATCATCCATCTAATTTTCCCCCAATCCGATGGCTATTATTTGGGGGTTTATCGAAGGACCCAGACTCAACGGCTCCATCTTAAATGCTACAGTAAATAGTTAGACCAACAAATTCTAATCACATATGATTCAGATTGGCGACATGAATTTGTAAACAGAAATGAGAAATTGTAGTGAGAATGAAGTTATGCGAAGGATTTTGAAGTTGGAATAGTAAATTGAAAAAAGATGTTTTCAAAAGGTGTAGGCAAATTCTAATGTACAGTCTCTAAAAAAGGGTTCATGGTGCACTTGTCAATCTTAACATTTGATTATGTTGAAGGTGTATGCAACAGCAAGTAAAGTCAAAGATATAATACACCCAAATACATGAGAGTGTACCATAACAACTGCCAAAGGTGTATTCACACTTTATTTTTTTTTTTTTATCAAGGTGTGTTCACACTTTAGAATCAAACATTTTGAGAAAGATGAAAAACATGACAGGGTCCAGTCCACCCAGCCTTTGGGCTGCAAAATATAAGTGAACAGCCAAAGAAGCATTACCTTTCGGCCACATGGTTGGAAAAAAATGTCCTGCCCAAACCTCTTTGCCATTTCCAAAGGAAACATCTCCTGTCCGGGAGAAAATCTTAGATAGTCCAGGAATTTTACACTGCTTGCTAGAGGTGGTAAAATGAGTTAATCCGTCTTGATCCGTTTTAATTTGTTAAAATGCGGAACACGTTTTAAAAATAGGTTGGAAGAAATAACTGTCCCGCTTTAAGCGGGTTGAGCGAGTTGCTAGATTATAAAAGAATAATAAATAATAATGGTAAAAAATTACAAACCACATATTTAAAATATAATTTTTAAAATAGTCTAATTAAATATTTAAATATAAATTATATAACATCAAAGAGTTTTTCATTTATAGTATTACTTATTTTTTTTTTTTAAAAGAGAGCTAACCTTGCATGGGCTAATCCCTCGTGTCCGTGAGTTATGCGGGTAGGTTATCTTGTTAAAAAAAATAATTCAATTCAACCCAATCAAGTAAAAAAATGACGGGTTGACGAGTTTGACCCGACGAATTGAACTCGTTTTGCATTTCTTGCTTGCTTCAATAGAATTATAACACGTGATTTTTATAATCATACAAGTTGCTAGATTGAGATTTAAATATTTTTAAATTAGATCTAAGTGATTATAAACTTGTCTAAAATAATACTGAGTATATATATTAGAATTTTTTTTCCAGTAAAGACTCCTCTGAAACAAGATTCAGTACAAGCTCGAATGCGTCCTCCCAACCAGGTTTTCCTTTTCCCACTCATATGTTTCATGTGTGATTTGTGTTCATGTGAGTTTGTGAAGAGTGTGTGAATCTAAGTTTGTGCAAGTGTCATTTCATATTTGTTTTCTTTTTCTTGTGTGTGGTGGGGGGGGGGGGGGGGGGCTTTGAACCTATTTTTTCTTCATCATGTGCTTTGCTTGTCCACCCAGTAGAGTATAGGGATCAAAAAAGCTGTTCATACGTGCAAGTGACAAGATGCTAGCTCAGCCTTATGGTGGTCCTGAATACAAGTAGGTTTACCTACTCATTTCCCGTCTTCATTGTTAACTTAATATGATACCTAAGATTAAGAATTATGTACTTATGCCTTTTGCTGTTGGTTCTTGACAGGGGATTGGACCATGAGTTGCTAGATAGCTAGCCTTTACGATTTCTTAGAAGTAAGGGGTATAAATTATAAACTTGCCGTTTTCGTACATGAGAAGCAAGGATAAGATAGAGTCAATAAGATGGATGGGGGACGGTCGAGTCTTTTATTGAAAGGAAATAACGGAGATGGATTTTCAATGTTCTAGAAGAAATAAGTCGTTACATACTTAGATCGTAGGTATATGTAGTTTCGTACTGAATCTAAGATGGTACACATTTTTATTGACCGCTACTTTAGATTTATAGTTGGAGTTAATGGAAATTTATATCATAATAGTGAATGACTTTATTACTACGGAAACTTTTAAAATGTTTTTAAAAAGTTTGGAGGATGAATGTTTCATGATTTTTTTTACCGATTTGCAAAAATTTTATATTTATGACTAAGAATCATTATATATAACCTATTCAATAAGTTATAATATCAAAATTATTAATTTATTAATTTATCTTTAAAAAGATAAAAATTATATGAAAAGTTTAACTTTATTTTTTTAATTTCTTTTTTTTTCTTATCTTTCTCTCTTCTTCCTTTTTGTTTCTCTTTCTCCATCTTTGTCTCTGCTTCACTGTTTCTTTCTCTCTTTTTTTAACTTCAAATTTCAAATTTTGGGATGAGGCGTGGTGGTTAGTGGTCGGCGACGACTGAAATGTGTGAGGATGGAAAGACGATGCCACCCATCACCTCCCAAACTCCATTTCGCCGGAACCACCGTTGAAGCCTCTTCACCTGTTTGCGGTCCAATCCAGTACATCCATTTTTTATGTGTGAAGTGAAAATGAAATAAATCAAAACAAAAGCTTAAGCTTGGCAAGACCCGCATAGAGCCAAAACTAGAAGTCAATGCTTGTCCTACAAAAATGGTTGGGGTTTAAAAGGAGTGATGAGAGCAAAACGGTTAAAGACACGATGGATCTGGGTGGAGGCTCATACTCAAACTCAAACAGGAGATATAAATTCCTTGTTTAAAATTTAGAGAAAAAGAATCTAATAAAGTGAAAAGCGAGGAGATGGAGAAGAGTGAGTGGGTTAAAATAAAAGCCTTTTACTTATGAGTCATATGACAAAGAAAGGTTACAGAAGCAGAAGCAGAGACCAGCGAGCTCTCCACCACTCCCATCCTCACCAAAACCCTCCTCTATGCCATTGCCCTCACTGGCCGCTGCCTCAACTCTGGCCTTTCCCCTTTGCTCGACCAGTTACCTGCACCGGCCGTCGATTACCTTTTTTCGATGAGCCATTCATCGCTGGCCGTTCACATCTCTGAACTCCGAGCAATGAAGTTGATGCAAAAACAATTCGTTTCAAACACAAAGGGGGCGAGAGAGGTGGTCGGTGGCGAGAGGAGGTCGACGACAGAGGTGGCACTGTACGTAACGATAGTGATATGCGGTGGAATGGAGAAAGTGTAGAGATGGAGAAAGTGTAGAGATTGAGAGCAATGTTTGGTTGAAAGGTTAAAAAAAAAAAAGAATATAAGGGGTAAAAAAGTAAATAGTAAAAATACTTTTAATAAATATTCAAAACTGATAAAAAAATAACAATAATGGTTCATTTTTTTTATTTTTAGTCATAAATTTAAATCTCCTTAAAATCAATAATTTTCAAACTTAAAGCATTGATCCTAAATTTTTTTTAAATAATATTGTGATTAATTTACTAAATATATATAAATAGAAGTAAAATTTACCAAATAAATGCAACTTAGAAAATAATTACTAAAATAGTATAAGTGGTGGTTCACGACTTACATCCAGATTTTTTTGATTTTTTGTACTTGAAATCATGAGTGAGAGTCGCGACTTCTATGTCAAATTAAAAAAAAAAAAAAATACATAAAATCATGAGTTCAGTCAAAAAAAAATCTAGATGAAAGTCACGACTTACACTATTTTAATATTTATTTTTTAAATTATACCTATTTAATAAATTTTATTTCTATTTATATTTATTTGGTAAATAAATCGAATATTGTAAACGTCTCCTGTTACCACTACCACATCTTTGATGGAAAGATTTGTTTCCCCTTAGAAAATGATTTATGTTTATTCACTTTTATGATTACGATGTCAGATGTCAAGTTTACATACAGATGAACAGTGACTTGTAATGAGTGGTGACAATTGATGAGTTAGCCAACTGAAAAATGGGTATAAATGTGTAATTATAATTTATAAGTGGCGAGCAGCATGTACTAGTAGTAGATATTTCCTTAAAGGTAGTGTATGGGTGGTTTGAGTTTGTTGCAAAATAATGTCCTAGCTGAGATTACTCATATATTCTTGAAGTGTCATTTTCCATTCATGTGCCGCACCAAACAAACTCAATTGTTCAGAATTCTTTCTTATGTATCTTTTGCAACGTTTAAAGTTTGTAATTTATTATGTTTGATCTCATTTGGTTTCCAATTACTCAAAGATTCTGAAATGGTTGGAAACTAGGAATATACAGCCTCTGGTTCCGTTAGAACTTGCTATGCTGCATTATTATGGAATTAACAAAGACCTGATTAAATAGTTGAAAACAAAGGACCCTATTGACTGTAGCACCATTTCTGCCAATTCATTTTTGGAACATATATATAATGTATTTTGTGTTAATATGTAGGCTTTGTCAATAAATATAATAATGTAAACCAGCTGAGTGAGGTTTATGGGAACTTGGTATCTCAAAAATTCAACTAGACAGAAATTGAACAGAATATTAAAGTCTAATTAACCAAGTAGTTCCAACCTGTGCCAGGGCAATTGAAAGCTCTACTGCCCAACTGAAGGCAACAGACATTGGCATAGCTTGTCTATATACAAGTATATGTAAATAGTTCATTTAGTTGCAAGGTATTGAATGTGGGTAGTAGGTTTCCTAGAACCTCATCACTTCTAGTACTGAAAAATGTTAATGAACATGCGAAATAGGAACTTTTCTGGATCAAAAATCGAACATATTTACCTTTTCTGGATCAAAAATCGAACTTAAATACAATACCAACTGCCGAGTTGCATGTCCATCTAGATATGTGGCAATTTATTTTCATCATTTTCGAACTTAATTACCTTTAAATCTGATATTATTGATTAGTTTTAAAATCGTTGATAGTATGTTAACTGCAATGTCTGATATTTAATATAGTTAAGTGTGAATTAAAAATATTATTTCAAGTTTTTTCTTTCATTTTATAGGTATATATATGTGTTGCAAGATGAGTAATTTTTAGTTAGTGTAAACAAATATTTTTTACATACTTATATTTTGATTCTATTGCACATTTCTAATGTGAGAGACGTGCTCTCTAAGTAATATGTAGGAAGCATTATTCGGTTAAAGCTTATGATGCAGAACTTGTCACATGTATTGCACCGCTGTAACAAAATTGTTGCATAACAAAAATTGTTTTATATAAGACCTTGCTAGTAGCAATATTGAAGTCGTGTACTTGCCCATAAGTTAGAGAGAAGAATAATTATGCTGCGTGTTTCACTGCCGTTAAATTGAATCAAGTGATTATGACCTAACTTATTTTACTGAACAATCTTAATTTTTACATACTATTTTTATTACATTTTTTTAATATAATATTTTTAAATAAAAAAATACACATTCTAATACACTATTTCTTTATCTTTCTATTTCTTAAAAAAATGGTGTGAAAAAAAATGTAAAAAAAAATTGTGTGAATCTATGATTTTTCTTTGATCTCATTATTTATCTAATTTTTATATTCTAATTTTTGTAACTCACTCACAAACTTATACTGTATTTTATGATAATGTTATAATTACATATAATTTAATTTGATATATCTTACAAAAATATGATAAAAGAAAATTGAAGTATTTTTTATGGACGAAAAATGTTTTCCTTTTTCTTCACGGAAAGGTAATATACTTAATGTTTGATCTGATATGCCACTAACGTGATACACGGCATACATACAAACAGTGGTATCAAAGTGAACGAAGAATAAAAACAGAAAAGAACTAGCATACACAGTCTCACTAGCCTAACTGAGATGTTGATGTCAAATCAAATTTCATAGACCTTATCTTTCATTGAAAATGACTGACAATCTCGAGCTTGATTATCATATAAGATCTTGATGAACAAGATGCAGTTTTTGCTTCAAAACTTTACTTAATCTCAGCAAAATGATAGCTACACGTGTTTCATGTAACCCATTGTATTGGTGCATTTAAAGTGTTTCTTTCTTGGTCGAGAGGCAAAACTAAAGGTTCATAATATTTTAATGAAAAAATGGTGAGGTGAAGACTGAGGCATGCCACCACAAGTAAAATAGACAGCCCAACCGAGGTGCTACACTTGACAAGCAGACACCCGAATCCATGTTTGGAAACATTACAGATCCTACTGTCGCTTCAGCATATCCCCTGTTAGTGTGAGATTACTATGATTATTAACTGTTATAGAGACTAGATTTTCTGTTACTTTTGCATCTTAATTCCATCACAGAACTTATATTTCATGATGATTAATATGGGATTAGGTAGTAAACATCAGGCAGATATGGACCTACAAATTTGTGGGTCCTCCCTAAGATATCTTGTAGGTATGAAATCAAGGCAATCAACATTCAAGATTTTTATAATTAAATATTTCTTTTTAAAATGAAGTGAAAGCTGAGCTGAGTGTCATTGTGTGGCTTACTTTCACATGGCTTGCCTCACCTACTTCTTTGATCCCAATAGAGATCGTCTATTTCTCCAACTGCAGGTGGGTCAAAGTAGGAGTCACAGAGACAATCACAACCATTGAATTTGTGTACATTTGGTGGACCAATCTTGCAAAAGAATTAAAAACAATGACAGTCACTACACTAGCATCCAAGTTTCTACACGGTGTGGACCTTTGTCACCCAAAATGTGAGACAGATATACATTGATCGAAACAGTCCCAGGTTGACAATAAGTGCACTGCCAAATATAACCACCATCGAAGATAACCTTATTGGATATCTTTATTTTTTTTTACTAGTGACACTGAGAAGGGAACTGCAATAACCACATAATATTAGATATCTAAATTCTGGGAGTAGAAGATGCCCATAACACACATCAAAGTAGAAGCTTGACCAAAATATATTTAAAATATCAGTAGTGAAGTGAGATCAGCTCCACATATTAATTATTTTGAACCTTGCTTATATTTTTGGATGAATCTTACACATGCAGACCTTTAAATTAATATTTGTGAAATCAAATTTTAAACGGCTAAAAGCATTGAAAATTGAAGAATTGCCTCTGCAATCAATTGAGAAAGTTTGGCTGTATTTAGTTTCAAAGTTTACCTAACTTCCCTACTAAGTATACGAGCTTTTGGCCATGAGAGTTTGAATTGGTTATGCTATTACAAAGCAAATTTAAAAGTTTGGTGGAAGTTTTAACTTCCAAATAAACCCATGGAGAATCCATTAACACAAATTAAAGCAAATAATATCAAGACACAAACTCTGGTAAGTAGCGGAAATGCATTTACAACTGCTGCAACTAGAGATACATGAGCACTAAAGAAAGAAAAGAAAAGAAAAAAAAGGTAGAAAGCTCTTGGTCAATAGAGAAAAGACACAATTTGAGATGGGATATGAAATGAAAGGGTGCACTTAGAGTTTGAGGGACAAGTCAAGCTTCTGCAACTCTTCTTGTTTAGTCTTCAAATGGGTAACACTATCCAACCAGTAACTTCCAAATCCCTCTGGCACCAGCATTGGAGAAAACTTCCCTAACCTTGGGATGCCACCACCAGCCAAGGATGATTCAGTTTCTGCCCCAACATGAAAATTCCCAGATGCAATTAGCTTCCCAATTGCTGGTTGTGAATCCATATGCTGCCTCTGCCACCCATTTTGGCCACGGGAACGGGACAAACCAAAAAAGGGTGTTTGATAAGAAGGTTTGTTAATCATAGAATGCACCTGAATTCCAAGTGATCTGTTATAAGAGCCATGCAAAGGTAGTGAAGCCATACTGGAGTACCTGTGTCCAAAATCTACTGAAACTGCAGCACCAGCTTTGTGTCCTCTTTTTGCCAATGTTCTTTCACGTTTATGTGCATTCTGGTGTCCCCCAAGTGCCTGAGAACTATAAAACTTTCTTTGGCAGTAGTTGCATGAGAAAATCCGGGGTTCCAGTTCATTGCCATGACTAGATTCTGAGGAGTTGATGGACGAATTTGTATCAAAACAGTTGATGAGGTTGAGTTCTGTCTTTGATTCATCACCTGAATCTTTATTAGAGAGACTTAGATCCAGTAGAAGATGTGAAGCTGAATCATGTGGGTGTTTTTTATCTTCATATTCTGTATGTCTCTTCTCTGTATGGGTATCCATTGAAGGTACTGGTTTTGAGCATGGTGGAGTCTCTGAAAATGAGATGTTCAAATTTTCAGACGGACATGGCTCTGACCTTTGAAGGTCCATAAGGGAAGAAATTTGCAAGGATTTTCCTTCTAATCGGAGATGAAAGTTTTGCTTAACAACAACAAAGATGAAATTTATAAAGATGTAACAACAATAAATGTTTTGTGCTATGTATAGAAAGTAGATATCACTATTTTACAGTTACAAGGTCTTATATAGCAAGACCTAAAAAACAAGACAAGCGTTTGTGTGTGTGTGTGTGTGTCAGAGAGAGAGAGAGAGAGAGAGAGAGAGAGTTGTGTTGCATACCAGTTTGATTGGAACTTATGAGGAACTCCCATGTACAACTTTTGCTAGCGCATACCCCATTGGATGTTTTATCTAACTTTTGTTTGTCTTCCCACTTGTCTTTTTACATTTGTTGTCTTTGGGTCTGCCTTTTTTCGGTATATTCGTGTCTATGGTCTATGACAGGCTAAAAAATCCAAGATAAGATCAATAGCTTGCTTTTTAATTTCAGAATAATGTAGTAGTATTGTAGAATGGACTTATCTTATGAGAAGTGTGGTGTTCTAACTTTCTTAACCCAGTTGGTGGACCTGTATCTTTACAGAAACTCTTCTGTCTTTGTCCTGCTTAATAGTTTGTTTATCTCATGATAGGAACTCGAATTGTCCATATTGTCCCTAAAATTATTTTAAGATTTTGATGTATATTGGATTCTAGACCCAATAGTGAAAGGGAATGTGACACTTATCTCTTGAAAAAAAGAATTACTTCAAAGGGAATCAATCACAAATTAACAGCCAAATTTAAGAAATTGCCAAGAAGTTTTCCTTAAGACACTTTTCTATAAATAGTTACAATAGTCATAAGAGTAAAGATATTTTCTCACTCATTATACTCATATTGCATTTTCACTAACTTGAGTATCGTAGTGTGTACCCAAACCCCCTTCTTCAAGGCCTCCAAGCCAGCAGAAGGCTACGAGTTGGTTTTGATCCAACGAACCCATATATCAATGACATAACATATTTTGATATTGTCATATCATTTTTGTATGGTGTTTCTATTAACACTCTCAATTATCTTTTCATACTTCTCATTAGTCGCTCATGATTTTTATTTTAAAAAATAAAAGTTTGATAGTTATTAGGGATTGTGAATAAGCATTTTAGAATACCAATAGCGTGACTCATTTTTGTAATGTATAATTTACACCATTTCAATTATTGTATAAAAATTAGTCCAATACTTGTATAAAGAGATCCACAAATGTGTAGGTCCTTTCCTGAGACTAATTTCATAGAAAAGAAATATAAAAATTATAAAAATCATTACCAATTTTTTTAAATTTATTATCGAATTGTGTTATTATCTGGAGGTAATCAACTAGACAATTGCATTAAGAGCGTGCTTAATTACCTTGAAACTAGCTACATACCCTACTATATTAAGGCTCTAGACATCCACTTCAAATTGTTTGAGACTAGATTGCTATCATATCAAGAAGCGTGATCGAAATGCTTAGCCCATAAAATGACAAATATATATAGCATGACACTAACCAATAATGGTTGCTTGGTTACTTGATCTATTAAACTTATTGACAAATTTTTTCAAGTAACTATATTTAACTAATGTTCACCAGAAAAATATAAATTAAAGATAAGCAGTGATAAGGATTCAGCCAAAATTATTTAAAAAAGGGCAAATACAAAAGTTTCATATTATCTGGTCATGTTATGCCCAGAAAATGGTGTTTGGCGCCTAACTTTATCTTATGCTGCATAGTGATATCTTTGTCAGCTTTAATTTGTACATCATGTGTTTTATTTATGGAGTAGAGTCTTATTTTAGTCTTCAAAAGATTTTAAAATATTAATTTAATCATCGGAAGATTATTACATTAATTTGGTCATCGAATAATAATTTTTAACATTAAAATAGTTTAAAAATTATTGTTTATTAAAACTAAATTAATGTCATTTAGGACTTATTTGGTATGAAGGATAGAATAAGATCTAATAGTATTAGATTTGATAGTATAAGACTTAATATGTAATGGTTGTGGATATCAGAGTGTTAAAAATTGTAATGAAAAAATTTTTATAGGAGTTTATACATCAAAACTCAATCAGACCTAATCTCACCTCCTAACCCTGTGTTTGAATGTTTTTTCATTAACGGAATAAAACGGAATAGGTGGAGATGGAGCAGAAAGGAAAGAATAGGAATGGAACATAGTTTCCATTCTCTTTAGTTGGAAATTTCATTAACGAAACGAAACAGAATTACCCATGTGTCCCTTCCATTCCACCTCAATTTTGGGGGGAACAAAAGTTGGACATTTAAGGGGAAGAGGGAGGAAATGATTCCCTATGTGTTCCGTTCTCTTCCCATGTATTTTAAAACTCCCAAACAAGAGAAGTTATTTTCGTTTCCCTCATTCCTTTTCCGTTCTTCTCATTACCTATCATCCAAATATAATATAAGATTTGATTAAATTATTCATCATTTTAATGTATAAGAGAAGTTTGATGAATAAACTTATACAATATAATATTTACATCAAACAACTGATAATGTCATAATGTATTGTATTAACTTATTTTATCAAATCCAATACAACATGTCAAACAAGTCCTTAATAATCAAAATTTATCATTTAAGAACCAATTTGATTTATTAATCTTTTGAGGACTAAATTTATGTTCTGAAACTCTTTCAAAAATAAAATTGAGGATTTATTCTTTATTTTCTTTACCCTAATGTTTATAAATCAGATGTTGAATTAAGTAGATTACTTAAGGTTTCTTACAAATTAAATGTTTTTATCACACTGTTTGATTCAAGCATTATCTATTTTTCTAAAATTTAAACGTTACTTATATCAATCAATTTTTAATACTATATATTAATACTAAAAACAAGAGATGTAAAGGTGTTGCGGAAATACTACCGTACATACATAATTTCTATTCTTGCAATATCACTACCATTCAGATACTTGATATTTTGTTCTACATAACCTTTCAGAATGAAACTAACCTAAGTTACAGACTCACGCTTAATCATGATATGTGTTCCTCTTGAAACTTGGAATCAAGTATACTACGCTGCTTTTCCTTCTAGAGATCTCATAGTTGATATGACATCATAAACAAAGGTAAGGTCATTAGTATTATCAGGTTACAATTCTCTCTACCTTTTCATAGTTGGGTATGGGTCCTTTCTTTTTCCTTTTCCTTTCCCAAAAATATTTTTTCTTAAGATGATAGTGTTTCTGCCTTAAGACTTAATAATTGAAGCCTATTCTAGGAATTTCAGAAGGCAGTTTGATGTCTTTTCTTCTACTAGAAAAGCATGAAATGAACAATTCCCATCTAGCACAACCAATCCCATCTTTCTCCTTGAAGGGCTCCATCCATCTATCATTCATGTTCTTTATTATATCACCATTATGCTTCTTCTGTCCCACACCACATGTGGCATGATTCCATACAGCAGTTTAATTTCCAAAACACCCTAGATAAAATGGACATACCCTTCCCTCCCCTAATTCCTCTTTCTCTTTCTGAAGTTGAATTATTAGTTGTCTCTCTTTCAAGTGGAATTGTTATTTGTTCATAAAGAGTGTGTTAGCTAGATTAGGTGACAGAGTTGAATCTGCCATGGAAAATGTTAGGTAAGTTTCCACAATTCTAAGGTTAAACTGTTGTAGCTTTCGTCTCCTACCACATCTTCTCAAGTCTAGGCATAAATCAGGCAAAAGTCAATTTCTAATCATCTCTAAGTACCAAGCAAAATTGCTAATCATCAAGCACAAATAAGGTCCCTCCCCCCGCCCCCTTTTCTCTCTTCTAACCTTTCCCTTTCCCCATGGTTGGAACCTTTTTCGCTTGCAACCTCATTTTATTGTCACAACAACCAATACAAAGTGTTGGACACAAGCGACTGAGGCAGCACGGTTGGCATGCAAATGCACACAGGTTGATGCCTAGCAAGGATTTATTTGACATTTGATGGATAAGTAATAACTTTTGAGATTGTTTATCCCTTCTGCTTATGTTCACGTTGGCTTGGGATCAAATCCTTGAAAAGAAAAGATAGTGACAAGAAAAGGGTATCTTGTGTGTCGGCCTCAGATAGGAAAAGCATTAGGGGTATCACGCAGTTAGAAATACACAACAGATGGACAACCCACTACAAACTTTTTCTTACATACATAATCTTCTAAGATATATAGAATAAATTGCGTACTCTAAATACTCTATATGTTCAATGAATTAGAGGAGAATAAAATGTATATATTTTCAATCCTATTTAATATCATCGATCAACATACAATCTTAGACTTTTAGTGTCTATAAAATTAAGATTGTTTTCCACATGGGGGTTGAAGCATGATTGATATTGACATGCAAAATTTTTTTCTCTTTAAATAGACTTACCACTGACTTTAGATTTGTAATTTCTCTCTTCTGACATATTGCATCATAAGAAAGGATGTAAATCTTATACTCTAATTTATACTCTCGTAACACACGGTGATCTCTAATAGGTCAATGTCTATGTATGTTGTTCTTGAACATAAGAATACTGACATCATCCAATGAACCAGACAAGTTGGTGGGTGAAGATTTGAGTTTATTCAAACTTTATTTGCTATAGACGACTAAATGAAATCAACATATGTACCCATCCAGGCCAGCTGAGTGCAATGTATCAATTAAAATTCTCCACTCAATTCTATGCGCACATTAAGCCACGATTGTTTCTTGATACTTAAATGTTCATATCATTATTTTTTTTAGAGAGAAATGTCATTTCACTTTTGACTTTTGGAATTGTAATATTCTTTTATTACTTCTAAACGATATCTACAGTTTTTTTTTTAATGAATTTGTGCTATTATAAATTCATCTCTATATTATAAATAAAAATACTCTCTCTTAAAATATGATATTATTTTATTTTACTCATTTAAAAAAAAAGTAAAATATTTTTTTATAATAATCTCTCTCTTACGATACGTGTCCTTTTTTCTATAATAATTTTTTTATTATGGTAGTTTTCTCTATTTACTTTTACTTTTTTCATTCTTTATATAATTTATAAATCAAATCGTCTTAACTAATTTTCAAATTAGCTTAATCAATTCTCTATTTATCTGCTTAATCAAATTTTAAATTTCTATGGATAAGATTCATCAAATATTAATTTTACCAAGTATCATATATTTGGAAATAATTTTATCAAACTTTAAGTTACGAAACAATTAACAATCATAGTGTTTACACCAAATTAAAGAATTATCATTATTTCTTTTATTCTTTGTTATGTTTCTAAAAAATATTACTAATTGTATATATATTATACTAATAATTAAATTTGAACACATCAAATTTTTTAATGAAATTAATTAAAAAAATTAAAACTTATTAAAAAAAATCGTACATTACACGCACTACTAACTAATTTGTATAAATTGTAGATCATGTGCGATTGTTAAACTTCTCTTGTTCCACTTTTGTCAATTTCTTTTATTTATTTAATTTTTTTTTGCAGAGAGTTACACTAGTGGCTTATGCTTAATGGCAAAGACAATTCCGTTTTTAGTGATACTTAGGAAGTGACCTTTCAAATCCAACATGGTTATGACGTCTTTGCAACATGCATTCATGCAGTATTTATTTATTTTTATATAGAGATGGGTATATCTCGGTTTAACAAGTGTTAGTTCTATCTGTGTTTATTAAATTAGCCTTAATGAAATTAGTGGATGAAGTACTTTTGCCGTGTTTCACAGGCAGAAGCCAAGTAGATTGTGACATGTGGCCTTCTAGTGGATATAGAGCCTGGTGTGAATATGACCTAATAAATTGCTACTGCTACTGTTATACAGCTACAACTTCTAACCCCTATGCTTAAAAATATGACGTGTTCCACTAAAAACAAATATGATTTGTGTGACAGAGAATTTGCATGAGTTATTTCTTAAATTAGACCCTTTAGATAAGCATAATTGTTGTTGACACAAGTCAATGCAACACCAAACTAAGAATCGACGGTGGAGATAAAGATGTAATGGGACATGATATGAGTGCAATTGCTTTTAAAGTTATATCTGCTCGTCAATTGTTCAGAAAACCAAAATGCATTTTCTTAAGCACTACTATTTTGTTTCAAATTTGACACAAAATCCCTATAAGATCTCCCTGCTTGTTTTGTTTTGTATGAATCAGTGTTCTAAAAGTATTTAGGAGGGAGTCAAGAATTTGTCCATCACCAACCCATCAGACCAACATGAAAGGAAGTAAATTGTAGGTCAGATATGGTCACTTGTCTCCATTCTCCACCACTAAAGTCAGATGCAAATCATAATACTAGCTGCTCCAAGGAGCTTTTACATGAATAAGACAGAGAGAGAGAGAGAAACACGTGTCGAATTAGAGGAAGTTGTAATGACTTACTCCGGGGCCAATACAGAGGGAATATGTAAGAATTTCTCAGTTATATTTGTTAGTGGTGATAATTCCAAGTATCAAGCCAATATATAAAGCTCAGCCATATCGTACCTCTCCAAAGGTCTGATTTAAAATGAAAATTTAGGTTTAACTTCTTTGTTATTTTGCTTCTGTTTATGTCGGAATAAAGCGTTAATATGTGGGGTTTTTGCCAGCGTTATTTACCTTCTTTCTTTTGGTACATGGAGTTAATTACTTTTTGAGTAAACTTTTACTTTAGTTGCTGAAATTATATGTACTGACCATATTAGTTCTTGAATTTTTAAAACTGACAACTTAGTCTATGAAACCTCAAAATGTGAGTCACGTTAGTCCCTGTATCCTTTCCCATCAACTAAACTTGACGGACACGTACACGTGACGTTAAGTGTCATGTTGAATGCTGACGTGGTTCCTACCTCCTCCAAAACGATGCAGTTTCGCTTTAGCACCAAAATCCAAAGCTCATAAGAATGAAACGACGTCGTATTGGAGGTAGAGGGAAATTTTTCAGATTCTCCCCAATTGCAACGACAAATGGCTGAGTAAAACCCTAAGTTCCTAATTCGTATTCTAATCTCAAATTCCCAAATTTTCACTAGATTTCTCTCTACAATCAACCTCATTTTACTCTCAAGGCTTCCCAACAACATTGAATTCCTCATCTTCCTCGTGAGATTCGAGCTATAAAAAGGTATATTTCCTAAACTTCAAATATTTCCTTGTGTTGAGTGGTCATTGTGGTCCTTGTTTTTCCTTTTTGGTGTTGTGGTTCTGCTTGTCCTCCATTTTTGTTGCAATGTGGTCCCCTTGTGTCTTGTAGAGAGACTTGTAAATGGTTGCCCTTGTGTCAGGCAGTGTAGCTGCTCCCGTATTAGAGGTGGAGGGTGTCCTGCTTGTCTTCCATACCATGTGGTCCCTTACTTGTCTTCCATTGTTGCTGCGTGTGTTCCCTTTGTGTGTGTCCTGTGTCTTGCATGTTTTTAAACTTTTACATTTATCCATAGCACACAACGTAGTTACCTTGCATTGCATGATTCTGAACTTTTACATTTACCCATAACACACAACGTAGTTCCCTTGCATTGCACCTTTTTGAACTTTTACATTTATCCACAGCACACAACATTATATACACACACACACACACACACACACATGTATAAGTGTTTAATAAGTTGTGTTTTGTTGTGTGTATCTATTTAGATGGTTAGACTTGTGTTCCATCATGGTGGTTCTTTTGTTCAAGAAATTGGAGGCAAAGTTTCTTATCATGAAGGTGGAGAAGAGTGGTGACCTGAAGCTGATGAGGATATGTTGGATGTCTTTAGTTTAATAAATTTTTCTAAACAGATTGGTTATCATAAGGTGGATAACTGCTATTGGCTGATGCTTGATAAAGAACTAGAAAATTGTTTAATGGACATGAAGACAGATTCCGATCTTCTACAAATGGTTAAGGCTTCAAGGATGAATAATGAGGTTGTTCACTTGTACTATGAACACCTCATAATTGCTGACCCTAAAATTGTGTCATTCCCTGATGAGGAGCCACCAAATGATGGCAATGAGACCCAGCCTGAGACACATATTCTAAAGGAAGTCCAATCCCAACCAGCAAGTGATCCTCAACAAGAACAACATGCAGCTGAAGGTGTAGTTGATGACATTCCTAGTTCAAGTTCCTCTAGTGATGATTATGAAAGTGTAGAGGACAGCCCCTATAGGCCTCCTCTTGTTGCTAGTGATGAGGATGGAGATGAGCCTATTGCTAGTCTTTTAAAAAAGAATAATAAAAGGGTTGAAAGCCTTGCTACAAAGACTAATGTTGATAAAAGCATTGCACCGAAGAGGTCCGGGAAGAAAAATGCACCTGTCCCTGATGATGAAGAAAGTGACTTTGATAATGATGCACTTTCTGGTAGATACTAATAGTTCCTTTAATAAAGAGTTAATGATCCAAGCCATTTACTGTCTCATAATATTTTTATTTTCAAGTTTTCAAGTTAATGATCCATTCATCAAGTTTACGCTGGGTATGATGCATTTGCAAATTATGATGAAACAACTGACTCTGATGCACCTGTGGGAGGGGTTTAGGACACAAGCAAAGCTATGGACTAAATATTGGGGTCACTGAAGAAGCGTGTGAAGATTTTGATTACAGTTAGAAGTTTGAATACATGAAAACTGCAGTTACTTCTGATGACAAGGAAACTACTAGATAAGTGTACCCTCAGTTCAATGAAGGTGCTGGATTTGGACATGTTAGGTTGGAGCTTGGAATGGAGTTTGTGACTTTAGAGGCATTCAAGCAAGGGGTTGAAGACTATACAATTAAGCTAGGTAGAAAGATCAAATGGGTGAAGAATGATAAGTTGAGGGTTAGAGCCAATTGTAAGAATGACAACTGCACATGAGTTATCTATTGTGCATAGAGTAATGTCACCAATAGTTTCTAGATCAAGACTTTCAATGATGAGCACAGCTGTAGTAGGGGGTTCAAGAATTCTCAAGCTAGCAAGAAGTGAGTTGTTGGGAAGTTGGTTAGAAAACTTAGAAAGCAGCCAACTCTGACCCATAGGGAAGCCTTTGATTACATGAAAGTCAAGTATGAGATATATTTGAATGATACCAAAATATACAGAGCTTTGAAGGAGGTAAGGAAAGTTGTGGAAGGGAACGAGATAAAGCAATATGGAAGGCTATGAGATTATTCTGCAGAGCTGTTGAGGAGCAACCCTGGTTCTATTGTGAAGTTGGGTGTCTTCGAAATTCTCAATTCCCCACCACAATTTGAAAAGTTCGATGTCTGCTTAGAAGCTTGCAAACTAGGTTTTAAGGCTGGCTGTAGGCCTTTAATTGGCTTGGATGGAGCTTTTATGAAAGGCTATTTTGGTGGCTAAATTTTGTCAACTATTGGACAAGATGCCAACAATGACATTTTTGTTATTTCCTATGCCATCGTGGATGTGGAGAACAAAGTCAATTGGAAGTGGTTCCTGACACTTTTGCATGACTACAGAGAACATGACTAAAACTTCATTTCAGACATGCAGAAAGTAACCTCATTCGTAGGGACTAATATGAATTAATTGTCTATATGTTAAGGACTAATATGAATTAGTTGTGTATGCGTCAGGGACTAATATGCATTAGTTGTCTATGTGTTAGGGACTAATATGAAGTATTTTATTTTCAGGGTCTGATACCAGCAATGCTAGAGGTGATGCTTGGAGTGCCTCACAGGTTCTGTGTTTGACATTTGTGGAGGAATTTCACCAATATGTAGAAAGACAAGGAGTTAAAGGGCATGATATGGGAGTGTGCACGATCAACCACTGCGAGTGAGTTTAATGCAAATATAGAGACTGTGAAAAAGGTGAATGAGAAAGCATGGGAGTATCTGACCAAGTGGCCTAAGGAAGCATGGACAAAGGCTTACTTTTCTGAAAATCCTAAATTTGACAAGATTTGTAACAATGCATGTGAAATTTTTAATGCAAAGATTGTGAAGATGAGGGACAAGTCAATCTTAACCATGGCAGAGGAGATAAGGTTCTATATAATGAAGACCATGACTGCAAATAAGTTAAAGTTGGCAAGGTATAAAAAGACCTTAGCTCCTTTACAACAAAGTAGGTTGGACAAAGAGAAAAGGGAGAGTAACAAATGGACTCCTATTTGGACTGGTGACCAGAAGTACCATAGATTTGAGGTGCAAGGCTACCCGGGCAATGTGGATGTTGATTTAAACAAACACACGTGCACCTATAAGTTCTAGCAACTCACAGGTATTAATCACACTCACTTAGTTTAGTTTAATTTGTTAAATTTTAGTTAACATTTGCTAATTTACTTCAACTGGTTAAATGTGTTATGGTAGGTTTGTCATGCATGCATATTGTTGCTGCAATATCATATGTCAATCACAAACTTGAAGACTATTGTCATGCTTGGCTAACAATGATTGCTTATCATGCAACATATGACTATTTTGTCAAACTATTGAAAGGCCAAAGGTATTGGGAGCACAAGCCACACCCTAAGCCTGTTCCATCATCGATAAAGAGGCCAAGGCCAAAAAAATAGAGAAGAAAAAAATAGAAAAGAGGAAGATGTCAACCAGAACCCACATAAATTGAAGCGAGTGTACCCTGAATTCACTTGTTATAGGTGTGGTGGTTTAGGGCATAACAGAAAAGGATGCAAAGCGCAAGGAGTTCCTAAACCCAAAAGGCAAAAAAAAAGTAACAAATGCTTCTGGGGCTGGTCCAAGTACTGAGGTTGGGGTTGGGGCAAGTAATGAACATGGGCTAGCCACTGAGGCTAAGGAGATAGATCTAACACAATCTCATCTTGAGCAATGTTCTCAGCCATAGTACTCTCGAGATGTAACCCCTAATGTGGAGGTACAACAATTGTCATAGAATTATGCCATGCTTTTGGATATTTTGTTGTAATTATTATCCCTATTTTCTCTAGTTTTATGCATGTAGGTAGCAACATTTGCAGCTCCAAATATGACTCCCACAAATCAATCTTCAATTGTCACTCTAACTCCAGCAACTCAATCTCCAATTTGTCAAAGTTCTCCTCAACCTCCCCATCCTGTATGTTGCTCTTCATTTGATTCATTTGAACAACTATTGTTGATTCACTTGTACTTTGTTTGACTCGTGTGCTTGTTTTTTGCTACAGTGAATCAGGTACAAACTCCCTATCAAATCATCCAGTTTAAGACCACTACATCTATATGCCACTACATCAGCAGCAGCCGTTCCACCAGTTGTCCCACCACTTATTCCAACACACTCTGCTACTGCAAGTGTTGAAATAAGACCTGTTCTAACACCTATTAGTGCAGAAACATCGGCAGCAACAAGTGAGGGTATAGCAACAAGGTTCATGAGGTTCATACTAACCCCTAGGTGGAGAGGTGCTCCACCAAAGAAGATGAATTGAAGATTTGTCCCTGTTGGATGATGTATAGGGCTTATAATGTAAATGATGATAGGATTTGGTCTTTCTTTTTGAAATATGCTTATAAAATATTATTCTTGGCAATGTTAGTGGTCATTTTGTAAAGGATTGCCATTTTGTAAAGGGCTTATAATGTAATTGGGCATATTTTTTTGTAAATGATCAATATAGAAGTTTTACACACATGGATGTGTTTTGGATGTGTTTACAATATTTTTCGTTAGTGCACAAATGTTTCCATTCATCTTACTGGACCCTTGCTGGTCATTGTAATGCACAGACTTGTGTAAGATTTTGTAGTTCTTTAGTAAATTAATATTCATTCCCTGTGTAGAAGTGTGGCCACTGGGAAACTTCTCTGGATGCTAGATGCTATGAGCAGGAAATTTCTGGTCAATTTCAGGAGAAAACAAGCTATCAAAATTTGATGTCTATGCTGGTGTCAAATTTTGGTCAATTTGTGGTCAATATCACTGAAACTACATTTTTTTGACACAGGGATTTATCTAACTATACATTAACTACTTTAGTGCCTCACTTTTTGGAGAAATTGAGATCCCTTAAATATTTGTAAATCTAGCTAGTTTTATTTGCCTTGAAACTGACAAGAATCATGGAAAAGAAAGTCAATTTGTAAGTATGAAACATATCATTAGTTTTAACTCTATTGGTTGTTTTCACTATCTTTTTGGAAACTTAAAAGAAATAAACAATCAGGTATTCCACACATCATCCAAATCACATATGCAAGTTATCCAAATCACAGGTTCTGGAGGTGGTTGACTCTAGAATCACAAGTTATCCACACATCATAGCAATCATCACTAGTTTCAGTGTATAACTCATTCTTTTGGTAATTTTTTTGGTTCAGAAATGATTGGTCAATTTAGGTGGCTCTGATGCTTGTGAGGAAACAGAAGTGGGGGATGAAGTGAATTGGTCAATTTGTGTACTGAATTGCAAAATAAGTTCCATTTCTTGCAAATATCCTCAAGCCTAGCATTTTCCTGCTTCAGACGAACAAAAAAATTCAGCAATGGTTCAAAAAAATTTAGCAATGGCATTTTCCATTGGTGAACTATTATTGTATATGCTAATGCTTGCTAGTAAATTCTCACATAGACATTTGGGACTCTGAAAGGGGGGAAACAAGAAAATAACTTAGAATTGATGAAAGAAAAATAACAGGAAACAGATAAAAAAATAATATGGCTGAGTTTAATAACTAGAACATTAAAAACAGAACAAAACAAAAGAGCTGCTACTCTTAAGGGTAGGGAGGGACTCATGCTAAAACTACAGACACAGAAGGCTTAATTTAGGCAAAGCATGTTTATTGCTTTTACTCATATAATTGTAGCTAAACAAGTATATAAAACTTTTAGACAATACTAGTTTTTGGATTAGACTTTGGACTTGGCCACCAAGTATATCAACTCCTAATCATCTTTGCCACCATCAACTTCAAAATACAAAGCCTTTTAATTGTTCTACATGACAATGAGCATCTCCATTTCCTCGGACATAGTTAGCAGAGATGATCAAAACATGTAATAAATTCTAATAAGAATAAGATACTGGACAATATGATCTCTCACTTAAACCTCTCATCCACTTTACAAATCTAACACTAAGAATTTAAACAGTAACAGAGAAAAATACATATAAAAGAAAAAAAAAGGGAAATGAAGATTTTGTGCTACTTTGTCTTACAATATGTAGCTGATAACCTTGAGCAACTTTAAAGAGATGAGTGAAACAAGGCAAGACTTTAGACAGCAATATATTAGTGTTGACATGTTTCAAATTATTATAGTTTATACTTTATAGCCTCATGATTTGTTGCCTTTGAACATTATGTGGGTGCTAGATCAAGAATCTAGAAATCTAGTATTCCAATAAGATGGTCTTGAAGCTACCTTATACCCCTACTACTTTATCGTTTACATGAAAATTTTTGTAAATTATTTTACAGGACATTTATTTGGCCCATGTGATGAATATATCATAATTATGAGCTACAATGGAGTATTGTAATAAGTTTTAACAACTTAATTTTCATTCATTTCATTAGATTACAAAGGCCAAATTACCAATTACACAATATCACAATTACTTAATTCCTCAAACTAATAACACAACATCACCATTATACATTCTAAATTTAATTACCTACTTCCCTAAACAAACTAAACCCCACATTATGATAAAAACCAGCATCATAATATACTGGATAATTACACAACATCTTAACATCCTAATTTCAGCTTCTAAGCTTCTAATCTTCCAAGCAACATTCAATCTCCATTCTTGATTCTCACTTGTAGCATCCTTACTACCAGGTTCAATTGCAGCTTCAGTGGCAGTTTCAGTAGCAGGTTCAATGGCAGTATCAATTCCATTATATTCTGTCCCATTATGAACCCAGCAAAAATAGTTACAATGGTCACCATTTTGTAAACCATCACATACACAACATAGTTCACATTGCATATAAAAAACAAAAACAACAATGCTCATCCCAACAGCTCTAGTTCACTCAAATTCTTACATTTGCTTTGTACTTAGGGCAACCATAGAATGGTCTACTAGGATTGGCCATGGTTTTGGATTTTCTTACCACCATTGTCAGACCACAAAGGTAAACCCTACCAGTTCCTCCCCTGTAACGAGATGACTTGGGTATGGAATTTGCACTCCCACTCCAGCTTCCTTCAGTGTTTAATGATGCGAATGGGATGGGTTTCCACCACCCATCATCTCCCAGCCTTGCCAACCTGAGTTACGAATTTAGGCTTATTCTTTCTTGGTTTGTATATGGGAATCAGGTTTCTTAAGTTACTGTAATTGAATTCAATTAGGGTTGGGGGGAAGACAGTTTAGGGCCAATACAATGTCATTTCATTCTTGGGAGCTTTAGATTTTGGTGCTGAAGTGAAACTACGTCGTTTTGGGGGACGTAGGAACCACGTCAGCATCCAACATGGCACTTAACGTGCCACGTGTGCGTGTCCGTCAAGTTTAACTGACGGAAAAGGATGCTAGGACTAACGTGACTCACGTTTTGAGGTTTCAAGTGTTGGTGTATGCCCTAAAGGCTGATATTTTTTAACAGTGCTTACATACATTGTATTATGCTATTTTTAAATATATATGAGACATTTCGTTTATTGTATTATTTATGATCAACATAATAAAGTCCTTAAAATAGTAAGTTTGATGTTATAGGACATCAAGTGTTTGACTTGATCGTGAGATCCTATTGGATAAAATTAGAACACTATTCTTAAATATCCCTAATAAAGTATTATTGTTAATTAGGACAACAATAATGCATTGAGACTAGTATGTACGTAGACTGATGACCATATATCACGGGTCATGGATATAAGATATCAAGTCTTCACATGGGTACATATTAGAGTAATGATGTACTGGACTGACCCGCTATGAGAACGCTACATGAATCGTTACGTAAGTGTCATAAGCGATTCTCATAGTGACAATGGCGTATGTGGTCCTTTGACCTAAAATCACTACAATTCCTACATGATGAGTTATATGTCTTAATGTCATACGTCATCTGTAATAAAGTGATTATAAAGTTGGTTATTAGACATACTGTGAATCATGCAGAGGGATGTGAGTAACCTAGATGAGATTTGTCACTCTTACATAACAAGAGCGATATCTTTAGGCCCCCTGATTGAGTAAGACTGCGAAATGCATGGTCATGCTCAAATGAGTCAATATGAAATACTGATCTCATTTGTTGTTACAAAGTCTACTCGAATATTAGAAAACAAAGGATTGAACTATACAAGGGTGACGCATTCCATACCTTGTGTTCAATCTAGATATCTTGATAAAGGGATTAAACTACACGGAAACATTGGTCACATAAAGGTTGTGTCAATTCACTGACATTCTCATTACTTGGATAGCAGCGATGTGTTACTAGATACTGCTCACTATTTTTAATATTAAAATGAGATTTTAATATTACTACTAACGTTATGAGAACCTGCAGGGTCACGCACATAAAGTAGATTAAATTGGAGCAATAAGGATCCAAGTTGGATTGGGATTTAATTATAGGTCAGGCTCATAACAGATGAGTCTAGGGTTACACAGCAAACTCTGTCGCTGCTCACACTCACTTAAGACAGTCACTATTATAAATAGTACTGCTAAAGGGACTGCTAAGCACACATAACAGAACCCTAGCCACACCTACAGAAACAGTGAGTGAGAGAGTGATAGATTTCTCATCTCTTCGCAGTTAGTACTGTGTCAGAGATGTGAGATTCCTTTTGCGGATGTTGGACATTTGTGAGTCTGTTCGTATGGATACCACAGAGACATCGTCGCTGTTACGATGTTGGTGATTCACGTTGTTTGTGTTTTCATCTCGCTTCAAGAGGTAAATTTTAAAACACTTATTATGGTCTTTTCGCATGGATCCTTGGTGAGAATTTTTTATTTTTTCGCTGCGTGATGTATCCGCGATTCCTAACATCAGGGACTAAGTTATAAGTTTTAAAAATTCAGAGACTAATATGACCGGTGCATACAATTTCAAGGACTAAAGTGAGGGTTTACTCTTACTTTTTATTGCATCATATGCTGAGGAGATACATTTTCAGTTTCAAAAATGGATTTACACATCGTTATATTACTTTTTTATATAATAAAATAAAAGAAATAGGCACACTCTCTTTCTATCTTAAGAAAGTAAATTTTTAAGGATTTACTTTGTTGTTACTTGTTGGGACCTAATGAGGACATTGTTGAGTCTCTTAAAGTATGTTGTAATATAGTGAACTCCCTATAGTTGTCATGTTGTGTTGATATGCTTTAGTCTTAATAAGACATGTTGAAAAACATAATTAGCTTGTAAAGGTAAAGAAAAAAAATAATTTTTCTGTTTTGTACCATTGTTTGTGTTGTATTAAATCACTAGTCTGTTGAACTTATTTTGTTATAAGTATTATCATAACAATTTGAAAAATATTATTTTGTCGATATAATAGTGATAATTATAATGCTAATTATTTTCGCTTAGTATCTTGAAATGATAACTTTGAAGATTTGCTTTTATATTATTCAAATGTCAAAGTCCTCAAAGGAATTTTTTATTTTTGCTAATTTTTTCAAGAAAAATCTTGGGATTAAAATTATTCAAGTATTATTATGAAGAAAGCGTTCTTCCAATTATAATTTAATCATTTTGTGAGGATTTTTTTTGGCCCAAATTATTGTGTTGATTAATTCAATTTTAAAATAAATAAAAAAACTTCTTTTGTTGATGATACAAAATTTATGATGAATAAATTGAGTTAAACTTATTGCACTTATGGCATTTACTTTGGGAAATTTCCTTTTTTTTGGACTGAAGTAAAAAAAAATTGTATATTTAATTCTTATGTATTTATATTTTGATTTTGTAAATTACCTGATAATCAATATGAATTGAAACTCTTTGTTTCTTATAAGAAGAAAACGATTTTATAACTGTTGTTCTTTTTGAAATACTTGTTGTAAATTTTTTGAAACCTGTTATGTATGAAGCTTAATATTAAAGGCAATTAAATGCCTAAATGCAAGTTAAATTGACTTAATACGGACTGTTAGGTATTATTATTTAATATTAATTTTGATATTGTTTATATCAATGAGTGTTGCCATAAGTAAGTGAGAGCAAATTTGTTATTAATGTGCTTTGTGTTAGTTGTATATTGATGGTCAATATTGCTATTATTTTTAAATGGGAAAAAATATTCTATATTGAATTGTTTCTATCATATGAAAAATCTTGGTGATGTCATTTTGTGTCTAAGGCATAAGGACCTTTTAAATCATAATATATTGACGGATTGTCTCACAAGACACATATTGTTATAAATTTTGAAACGTGTTTGTGTTCTTATTGCATATTAATGGTTACTATAGTGGGAGTTGGAGACTATCTTTTGATTATATCCTCAATAGTGGTTAAGTATAAGTCCCATATGTTTCCATTGCTAGTAATCTAATGTTGTGCTCAAGTGTGCATGAGTTTTTTATTTTATTTTTTTTGTCATAGTGACACTTGAGTTTTGAGTGAGTTGTTGAAAACTTGTAAGTGATCCCATAATATGTGTAAGATATTTGGGATTTTAAACTCACTCGTATGTTGTCAAGTCTTTTAAGTGGTCATTATAGTTTTGTAAAGTATAGATTATCTTATTTGTGAAAATTCTTTTATAGTTTTGTATTTATGATGACAAAGAGGAGTTGACTTGTTGTAAAGTGTATATGGACACTTGTAATCTCCTCAATTATGAATGCAGAATTTGTAGTTGATAATTAAGTAATTTTGTGAGACTTTGTGGTTGATAAATTTTGTATAGATTAGCTTAATATTATTTCTATTGTTATGACCACATTTTGGATAACTCTACAATATTGTGTTTCTCTCTATTTTGGTATTTGTGTCGTTGAAGAGAAATGGTGAGTTTCAGACTCACATTGAGTACTTTATCACAAAGTTGATAGTCTCACTAATAATTATGTTACCATTAGAGTATTTTGGAACTTTTGGACTCTAATGGGGTTGTTATTGTTGTTTTGTTTTGATATGTTGGATTAGTGAGAGAATGTACATTATAATTATAATTATTATATTATCTTGAGACTTATTGAAATCGTTGTTGCCATATGTTGTTGTTGTTGTGCACAATTTTGTGATGATATGACGTATTGTCGGAGACTTTAGTACTCGGTCTCATTTTGTTATACTAAGATATTTTCTTTGAGATATTTTGTTGAATCTCAGTAGGCATCCTTGGTAGATGTCGGGGCCATTTTGTATGGAATTACACATTGATCACACTTTTGGCATGTAATTTTATTGTATTTTCCCTTTAAACCACATATTACATTTTGTTAGGTCATCGGGTTATAAGTATCTTGCATGTATGATATCAGTACACCTATCGAGTATGATTTTCTACATGTTGAGATGCTTGTAATTTCATTTTGGACTGATGGTTGGACGTGTTTGCTCATAGTTGATATTCTTGTGGCCACGTTAATCTGGAGAGTTATTTTGTTTAAAACTAAGTGTCTATACTGTCCAAATGGGAGATTGATAGATTTTTTAATATGTGTGAACTAGCATATTCACCAATTTTTTAAAACCTAGATTAATTGAATGTCAAATATTGTTGAGCATCTATTGGTTTAGCTCATTTGTGATCAATTTTGTTATTGAGTTCTTATAAGCACTTAAACTCATGTGGATAATGTTGTTTTGTGTTTGTGGGCTTTGTGTATGAGTTTTCTATAATGAGTAGGTTAACTCATATTATAAATATAAGAAGAGATCCCTATTATTATCTTATATGTATTGTGATTGTCCCATTGAGGTTACAAGAGTTTTTTTGCGTATATAGGGAATATGAATAATTTCTCTCCTCTACACATACGCACCATTCGTGATTTCTCTTTAAAAATCAAGTATGGTCACACTCATATTTATCTTTTTCAGGTGATTTTATAATTCGATATCTTATATATTATATTTTATATATGCCATAATTTAAAATTAAATAAATTTAAAATTTTTGATATATTATTAATTAATTTAAAATAAAATTCTTCACACTTGTCTCCATTCTCCACCACTAAAGTCAGATGCAAATCATAATACTAGGTGCTCCGTGGAGCTTTTACATGAATAAGAGAGAGAGAGAGAGAGAAATACGTGTCGAATTAGAGGAAGTTGTAATGACTTACTCCGGGGCCAATACAGAGGGAATATGTAAGAATTTCTCAGTTATATTTGTTAGTGGTGATAATTCCAAGTATCAAGCTAATATGTAAAGCTCAGCCATATCGTACCTCTCCAAAGGACTGATTTAAAATGGAAATTTTGGTATAATTTCTTTGTTGTTTTGCTTCTGTTTATGTCGGAATAAAGCGTTAATATGTGGGGTTTTTGCCAGCGTTTTTTACCTTCTTTCTTTTGGTACATAGAGTTAATTACTTTTTATTACATCATATGCTGAGGACATACATTTTCAGTTTCAATAATGGATTTACACATCGTTATATTACTTTTTTTATAAAATAAAATAAAAGAAACAGGCACACTCTCTTTCTATCTTAAGAAAGTAAATCTTTGAGGACTAAAGTTATGTTTAGTTACTATAAGTGAAGGAAGGAAGAAAAGTTCTGGATAGTAAATTTACCCCAAAAGAGGTTAAATTTAAGGATAATTAATGAAAAGGACATGTTACAATATAAAATTAACATTTCCTCCCAACTTTGTGTAGCCCTAATACTGGTTAATCAACCACGCACAATTTGATCTCCAACACAACACGTCGTTGATGTCCTCCGCTGCTGTTGCCACCGACTGGTACAGCTTCATCAAGAAGCAATTTGGCTTTTGATCGGTGCCACAGAACAATTGGTAGTTGACAATCGAGGCCGTAGTTGTTGATCGAGATGCACGCCGCCACCGATGAATGCCAGATCGTGAGAAGAGATGACGTGGTAGAAGCAGACATGGGCTTTGCTGCCAATGAAGATGGGGAAGAGGCGAAGGGTCTTCTTCTGGGGTTGGTGGTGTAAGCAGAGGGGCTCCGGGACGATGGAGGTGGCACCACCGGTGAAGTTGCGGTCTGAGAAGTTTGGATTTTCTCGGGTGATTTTCTTCTCATATAATAAAAGAAGTAAGAGAGATAAACAAAGATATTTATTAATAAGACTTAATCATAAAAAAAATTTATAACCTTTATGTGACTACGTAAAAAAAAATAAAAATAAAAATAAAATGAGAACATCTTAATCCGATCAGAGAGGTATGAAAGAAAGAAAGAAGGATACCAAATGTTTGTGGGGCTCTCGTAGTCGAGATAGAGAGAGAAGAACAGTGGGTACACCAAACAAGCTAAAAAAGAATATTTAGGGTATGTTTGGATTGATGGGATTGAGAGGGATGGAATGGAATGAGATGGGATAGAGATAGGTTCCATTATTTGATTATGTTAAAAAATAATTTTGAAGTCTAGGATGGATCCCATTCCATCCCACCAAAAACCGAGGATCCATCCCATCAAAAACCTTCAATTTTCTTCCCTCCCAATTTGAGATATATGGGATGGAATCAGTTTTTCTATTATAATTATAATTAATATTTTACTACTTTAACCTCATATCTTAAAATTAGTGTGTTTACAATATGGGTAATTTAGGAAAAATAAAGTTATAACGCATACCATTCCATCCACTTCTCAAACAATGGAATGGTAACTTTACTCCATTCCATCTTAAAATATCCAAACAATGGAATGGTATTTTTATCCCATTCCATCTCATCCCATCCCATCCCATCTCATTCCATTCCATTCCATTCCATCAATTACTAAATATCCAAACATAACCTTAATCTATTAAAAATTACTCTATAAATTTTTCTCCTCTAACCTTTTCAACCACAAACGTACCCTAAGACTATGTTTGGGAGTGATGGTTAAAAGGAAAAGGGAAGGAAAGTAGGGATTTAGAGATGGGAAACCATTGTTTGTGAGTTTTGAAAAATAGAGGGAAGAGAAAGTGAGATTTTAACATGCCCTCCAAAGTCTTCCCTTTCAGTTCCCCCAAATTAGAGGATTTTGATACGAAATTACCAATTCATCCTCCAACCCACCCCACTTCACCCATCTTACGGCGCCAGAGCCCTTCAATATCGCAGCTCCTAGTCCCCATCTCCCTCCTACTTCGCCTTTGCGTCTGCCACCTCCTCCATCCACAAGCTTCCCTCCTCCGATGACCACGCCCCTCTCTTCCCTCCCTTCTCCTTCTCCGCCGACACTCGCGATGGCGCTAGGCGTCGCGACGATTCTGTGCCTGGCAGAGCAGGGACTGTTCCCTGCACCTCTCTTGATCGGAGATCGTCGGTCGCTTGAACGGACGGTGAAGATCGTGCGGTGCCATGACTTTTTCGAATGTGTATTGCACAGTCACACCCACCATAGATCGATGCGTCCTTTTGAATGTTTTTTTTTTTTCAATGTAAAGTCGTTTGAAATAGGGACAAAGATCAAAACAGAGGCGACGAAGTTAACGTGGGTTTGGATTAAAAATATGAGTTAACTTAAATTTGAGATTTAATTTTGAGAATTTAAGTTTGATTGAAAATAAATTTGTAAGAATGTGATTTATATTTAAGAATTTTTGTCTTAAAAATAAATTTGATAAAATAAATATTATTTGAATAAAATTAATTAAACAATAAATAATAATTTTTTATAAAACATTAATTATATTAATTTTTTTGAATAAAGGGTAAAATAGTAAAAGGTGTATATTAAATCCTCTATTTTCTTTCCCTCGTATATTTTACACTTCCAAACAAGAAAAATGTAAACATTTCATTTTCTTTCCCTTCCTTCCCTTTAAATCCTTTTCTTTCTTTTCGCTCCAAACTCCCAAACATAGCCTAAGAAGAAATATAGATTGGCAAATGGATAGGCAATTAGAAGAGCAACAGAAAATATGTGAGCAACAAAAGTTAATACTTAATAACACTACGCGATGCTATGGGAGTCTTAACTCCTAAGGATACCAAATGTAATTTCCTGTCTTTGTTACCCAAAAAATAAATAAAGTTAATAACAAACCACAACTTCCTGCAGATAATGCGAACTATATAGTTCAGTAGATTGGATTGGAAATATGGAAAACAAGTGTTATCCAAGTAATTTGGAGGCCATTTGCTCGCAAAATAACGAGATACTTAAAAGATAATCGCTGAAGGAAACAACGATGGAGTTCAAAAGATAACCAGTCTACATGTAATTACCAATTACCCGGTCAATATGATGTTTATTCGCTTTTTTCTTTTTTCAAAAAAATTTGTAATAAATATAATTTATTCCCAATCAAGCGTTAATGACATGTCACTCAAAGGATTTCCTCACACGGACGTCAAGGAATCTCCATAGGAAATATGACCATCAAGCAGAGCCTTATCTGAACCAAGAAATGGAATGCATACAAAATTTATATTTTTATGTCCAAAAAAATATTTGCGTAACTTCATCTTTACTAGGCAATGCTTCTGTTAAAAGGTCGCCATCATCAAATGAACAATACATTAGCCTCCACAAACGACTAAACCCAAGAGACTAGGAGTATACAATAGCTTACACACAAGCCACCGACCACAATAAACAACATCTTCACTTGGTTAGCCAGTAGATGAAAATAAGAAATATGCATACGGACCCAACAAGGGAAAGTATAACGGTATCCATCGACTTTTTTCGCTTTATTGCCGACAGAATGTTATTTACCTGCAAAATTATTAAAATTGGTACATTAAACAGCAGAACTCCAAACAACATCGTTGAAAGATAAACTTACCAAGTACAAATGAAATTAATTTCTCTCTTCGCCTATACTAAAAACTTCAGAATCAACAAGGCCGCAGCACCTTTTAGTAGTTAATCCATTCTCATGAAACATGAAATTAATCATCATATTTCACTAGTATAAATCGACGTCCTTATTCAATATATTTCTTTCTTTCTTTTTTTGGGGGGCGTACTTATTTAAATATCATAAGACTATGCAGGATGTAAAACCAAAAGAAGAAATATTATAACACCAAAATCTATGCCAATAACAATCTTACCGTAGGTAGGCGACTGCTCACGTTGCTGAGCTTTGAATTGATTCCACCAAAAGTTGAACGCTGGAGGACTAATGCACCGAGTGTTGCTTGTGCTTGTGAAATAACAGTGTCCATCTGCAGCACAAGAATAAACACAAAAGTTCAAAACAGGACAACCCCAGTAGAAGACCAGTCAGATAGAAAGAAAAATAAAAGACATGCTGGAAAATCGGTTCTTTGTGCTTAACATGTGCCCCAGATGAAAGCAAGGAACTAAATATGGCATTGGAACGGCATATCAGATAATTAAGAAACCAATACATATTAGAAACATCATGGATAAGAAAAAAGATTTTATAAACTTTTTGAGCTAATCAAATAATTAGGTATTTGTATCAATTTTTTAAGTTATTACTAAGAGATTGCATAAGTAATGAAACATACAATAATTATAATTATATACATATAAAAATCACTTTAATCATTTGTTTATTATCTATTGTGTAAATAACTTATTATATTTTATTTAGTGAACTTAATAAATAATTAGCTTTAAAAAATGAAAACAAAATCATTAAATCTAATATTAATTTCATTTTAATTTTCTTAAAAGACTTTTCTGCCATCAACATTGCCTATTAGCCCAATAAGTCAGTAGCCCTCAATGGCACTTAATAAAATATACGACTGTATCCAGGGAAACAAAGGAATTTCCTAATTCCTCAGTGGTTTCATATCAGTGACCAAAGAAACTGAAAAATATCAACCGTATCATCCAATACAGTACGATATTTTGTTCCTTCACCCCAGTATCAAACATTATTATAATTTTTCTAAACACTAATTCCAACCAGTTATGCTTAAAGTTACAAATGACTAGTAAGTTACAAAGCTGGCTAAGAAAAACATTAGACTATATCCAAATCAGATATATAAATATAATGTTATGGGCAAAATATCTAAGTCTGAATAAGTTTCAAATAAAATATTATAATACAAGTAAAGCATTCCACTGGGAAGATCCTGACAAGAAGAGAACAGAACTTTATAACAGAAAATCAAAGTAACTGTTTCATGTGGCCGACCTGTCCTGTATTTCGGCTGATAGATGCATACTCTTTTAGGAGGCTTTGCTGTTCAGAACCTGCATCCTCTTCCAAGTCTAATCTTGTCCGATCAAACTCTTTAAAATCATCGAGTAGTGAAGCATGCTCTTGCTTAGCTCTAAGACTAGACCGGAGACGATAAAACTCCTGCACTTCAATTACATCTAACAACAGGTTGGTGTCTGACAGATCTAAGCTTAGTGCAAAAATTTTAATATCTTAAAAAAATAAATAATGAATCAAAATAAACACAAGCAGAACATTACAAAACAAAGAGAGAAGTAGGCCTGATAAGGAAGATAAAAGTATATTACAGAAATAATAGATAACAATAATATAAACGTTAGAAGATCTGTATCAACTAGCCTATTCTATATAATAACATCCTGGAAAAGACATTGGGATTCAAAATACAACAACAACAACAAAGTCTTTTCCTACTAAGTGAGGTCAGCTACATGGATCAAATGACATCATTGTATTCTATCATAAACTATGTCCTCAAAAAGGCCATTTAAATCTAAGTCATTTTTAATAGTTTCACCTATAGTTTTTTCTTGGACTCCCTCTACCTCTAACTATTGAGCTATCCTCCACCTGATCTACTCTTCTTATTAGGACTTCTAATGGTCTTCTTCTCACGTGGCCAAACCACCTAAGACGAGATTCTACCATCTTTGTTGAATCTTTATAACATGGACAAAACATTGGAATTCAAAATAAGAGGGGAAAATCATATCATTGAGTACCAGTCCAGTAAAATAAATATACAAAAAGATATATAATTATATCACAACTCACAAGTTTGAGCTTCTTACAAGAAATAATGGTGATTACATTTATCAACCGTTTGACATAACTTTCAGCTGTAAAAACAGAGGATTCTTTTGAAACCAAAAATCACATATAAATTTATTAGGCAAAACTTCCAATGATATTTACTGCCCAGTTACAGAAATGATGAAGTTTTAAATCCTTATCAGTTGTCAGAACGAACCCTTCACACTTCGGTGCACAAAAATATCTATCCCTTGTTTGCATACAGACTTCAGTGAAGCAGTGTAATAAAACCAAAACTCCATTAAAGGAATATGCTCACACAACACGATAGCGGGTAACTCAAGCTCACGCTATAGAATACCTTGGTGAGATCTTGAAGAATTTCTTGGTGTCTAGTCAGAGTATGAGAAACCATTTCTGACCCACCAGATGACACCCAAGCTTGCATCTGTGAGTTTACTTGTTGGAGTTGTTTTAGTAATCGCTCAATCCAAGACTCCAGATCACTCTCTGCAGCATCAGCTTTTGTAGAAACTTTAGCTGTAACCAATTTACGATAAGAATTCATCTGCTCATCCAACTGAGCTTCAAGTTTTCTTGCCTGCAAAAGATTAAGAAAAAACAAATTTCTGCTATCAATAATTTGCCTAAGAAAATAAATATATGTATAAATAGATAATCTAAAGGAAGACAAAGACAACTTGAATGCATGTTACTGTTATTATTACTATGATACGATTAATAATGATTAGGGCAAAGCGGCAAAGAAACCAAGTTAAACAGGTTTTATTCAACCAAAATTAATTGAATGCATGCTTGAAGATTGTAAAGTTCAGTCCAAACAAGTCAACACAACTAAAATTCCATAAACTTTATATAAGCTTTTCATCTGTATTGTAACAAAATACATTTTGGTGCAATCTATGCTACTATTTGATACATTGAATCTTGATACTTATTCCATTTGGTGAACCACCAAAAGAAAACGCGAACACCATATGTGATATCACCTGATTCCTACAGAAACTTTTGTTACAAATTACAAAATCCTTGAGGGGATTCGGGTCAGCAGAACGAACACAGATATGTATTCGTCCATCTCACAATTGCATTCTATGAAAAGATCAACGAATGCAAATTAGACAGGCTTCTAACCTATCTGTCCTATTTATCAAATAACCTAAATCTAGGAACAAAAATAATCCGAAGCATCTGAAATCTTCACAATTCATTTCCTCAGCAATTTAAAACCGAAACAAATCAAAGATTAGAACTTGTTGCCACAATAAATCACAAAAAAGAAGCCATTTCCACCACCAGAATCGAGCAGGATCCAATCCATTACAAGAACAAGACTTTGTAATTCCAATTCATCAAGGGAAGCTCCCCACAGCAATCAAAATATCTTTTCAACATGAAGTAGGTTCAAGAAATAGATAGCAAAAGGGTTCAAACTGATCCAAGGAATTCAAATCACCGACAACATGAAAACTGAAAACCCAACAAAAAAAAAGGGAGCTTTCGGATCAGGGGCATCGGAATTGCAGATACCCATATCATATCTTAGATTTAGACATAAAAAAAAACAGAATTTGCCAAAAGAAAAAGAAAAGAAGAGGGTGAAGAATTGGAACCTGTTTGCGAAGGGAATCCCATGAACTGGGCACCTCCATGGATGGATGACAAAGAAAACAAAGATCAAAGGTGGAAACTTTGAAGATTGTTCAATGTGTGAACTTGGGAATGTTTTGGTTTTCGGCGTGGGATAGATTGTTGTTTGGCGATGAAGACAGGCCGTCTGCTCCCACGCCACAGACGACTTCAAAAAATTGCTTTCTCGGTTTGTGTGTGTTTTTTTTTTTTAATCCCTTGTTATGTTTTTTTCGATTAAAAAGAAAAGAAGGAATCAGAAAAAATAAAAAACACGAAAATGGGTTGCTTTGTGCCTAATGCACAATTTTAGATCTCACTAATAATGAGTGCTTACTTTTCGTAGTGAAGAAGTATGCTGACGAGAAATTAATTAAACTCATCCCATTGTACATCCAAATCTGATTATCCTATCACAAGTCTCACATTAATATTTAAATTTCACCCCCCTACCATGTACGAAACATGTCATGTAAGTTTATCTAATTCTGATTTATTCATTGCAAAATGCAAAATCCACAATTAATGGCCATTTAAAAAAGTGAAAAAGTATTAAGAAATATGTCAAAGTAGTGCCAGTAATTTTAGGTTAAATAAAAAATTTAGTAACTACAATTTTTACATATTTTACATATTTTAATTTAATTTCTATAAAAAAATTTAAATCAATACCTAAATTTACAAACGTTTACACAATAATCTTTATCATCAATTTTTATTATAATATTATTAATTAATTAATTTAATAAGTATTCTTTTATTTAATAGATATTCTTTTATATATTTTTTTTTTATAAAACATCTAATAAGTATATTTACATTTTAATAAATATTCTTATAGATATTCATTTATTATAAGTAAGTGTTTATTTATTAAGTAAATATTATTTTTATCGAAAAAATATTTAATAGTGATTAAATTAAAGGTAGAAATTTTTTTAAAATTTATAAGTATAATAACTTATTTGAAAAGAAAAAATTTATAAAGATTAAATTAAAATTATAGAAACTAAAATTTTAATTTAACTATAAAACTAATGCACCAAAAAATCAATTTGCATAAAAACCTGTAAGGAATTAGACATAATATTAAGCAAACTATTGTTTTAAGAGAGTACAAAAGTTCAAACATGAAAATATTATTTGTGAAAGGCTTAATTATAGTTTTCCATTTCAAAGGATTAGTCTTCCTTACACTTACAAAACTATAGTGGGCATATAATATTTTTTAGTTAAATTAAAATTTTAGTCCATATATTTTCTTTTATTTTTAATTTAGTTTATATAATTTTTTAATGTAGTCTTATAATTGATATTATATTATTATTAGAAAGAATAATAATAATTTAATATGATAATTGATTAAAGATATTATATTAGCATTAGAAAGAATAATAATAAGTGAGTTAATTAAAACTTGAAAGCGAAAAAGAGAAAGAAGAAGAAAGAGGAAGGAGGAGTTAGTGGAGGGAATGGAGGAGAAAGATCCGTGGTTGGCCCCAGACAAGGCGTACCACGTTCTCTTCTGCTTTTCCCTCACCATTCTCTTCTCCACCGTCGCCTCCCTCACCCCATACCTCTTTCTCCGCCGCCACGCCGTTCCCCTTGGATCCATTGCTTCTCTCCTCGCCGGCGCCGCCAAAGAGGCCGCCGATCACCTTGGCTACTTCCACTCCGCTGGAGCTTCCACCAAGGATGCCCTTGCCGACCTCCTTGGCGTACTCATCGCTTCCTTTGCTCTTTCTCTTTTCAGAATCACACGCTCCCCTCCACCCCACGCCCAAACGGGGATTTCGCTGGTTTGATCGCCTCCATCCATACCTCTTTGTTTTTGCATTTTGGGTGGTTGGTATGCTTTTATTCCAAACTTGAAGACCAAAAGATAAGATTTTTAGGAAAGAGAAGTGAAAAAGGCAGATTATTTTTATTTTTTATTTTTCTGATTCTGTATTTATTGACAATCCCTGAAACTTTTGATTATTTCGTTGAAACGTGCACAGAGCTAACTGAGACATTTTCAAGTTTGATAGAGTGCTCTAGAAGCTGTAGCTAGCTTAACTGTTCTTGTTATTTTTAACCAATTCTGTTTTCAGTTTCAGTTAGTTGGTTACAATAATTTCTTATGGAATGTGCTAGAATAATTGTTAGTTAGTTTACTATAAATACCCATTGTACTCGTTGATATGAGAAGAAGATATACTGATATGGATTTTCAGCTTTCTACAACTTTTCTTTGCTTTCTCTGCAACTACTTCTTCTCTGTTATTTGTTCTTTCTTTTCTGCCTTTCATAGTCTTTCATGGTATCAGAGCTTTGATCCATGGAAGCCACTTCTACTGCTGCGTCTGCCATCAATCCAAATCTTGTTACCTTTTCTCATTCAATTTCTATAAAACTAGATGAGAAAAATTTTCTCCTATGGAAACAGCAAGTTCTTGCTTCGATCAAAGGTCATAAACTCATCAAATTCATACTTGGACCTGATGAAGCTCCTCCTGAATTTCTGCATTTCTGATTTGGGATCAACAAGATCAACTTCTGTTGTCTTGGTTACTGTCATCATTATCTGATGCTATGCTGACTCATATGGTTGGTTGCTTGAAGTCTTGGCAACTCTGGGAGCAGATTCATGTTTTTCAATTCTCACACACGAGCTAAAGTTCGTCAATATAGATCTGAACTACGAAATACAAAGAAAGGATCAAAGTCAATTAGTGAGTATCTTTTAAGAATCAAAACTTTAGTTGATTCATTGATTTCTATTGGCAATCCTATTAGTGTTCAGGAGCACATTGAGGTAATTTTAGATGGTTTACCAGAAGAATTTGATTCTTTTGTCACCTCAGTCACTAGTAGGCTAGATCCATATACATTAGGAGAAATTAAATCCTTATTGCTACTGCATGAAACACGGTTGGAAAAACATCACAAAGAATTTATACCTGATGCATTTTCTGCAAATATTGCTCACATTACTGCAACACCAAAACCACAGAATTCTGATTTTTTTGGATCACAACAGTCAAATTCTGTTATAAGTACTCATCAACAGCCACATGGTTATGGTATGCAAAGTACACAGAATTAGTTTCAGTACAATGTACCTACTGCTCAATACCACTCACACTATCAGTTTGATGCACCTCTTGGTTTTTCAAGTCAAAGGCCTCCATTCTATGGTTCTAGAGGTGGCAGAACTGGTTTTTTTGCTAGATCAAGAGGCAGAGGTGGCAGGTTTCATAATAATCATGCTTCTGTTGTTTGTCAGTTGTGTCGCAAACCTGGTCATTCAGCAAACTTTTGTTACTACTGATATGATTCTGCTTATTAGGTTCCATCCTTGTTTCCTGCACAATTTCAGCAACCAGCTTCCACTCCTTCACCATTTCAACAACTAGCTTCCACTCAGTATCTGCCCTCTTATCCAACCTTTTATCCTTCACAACCAATTCCTTATGCCTCCTCCGGTCATCAATTTCTTCCTTCAACCACTTCCTACCCTGCATCAACCAATTCCATTTCATTCTCCTTCTGCTCAGTTTCAAGGTCCACCGCAGGCCATGGTTGCCACACCTGATCTGTTGAATAGCCCTGCTTGGTTCCTTGATTCAAGTGCTACAAATCATGTAACACATGATCAACATAATCTAATGGAGAGAACCTCATTTCCTGGCACTGAGCAGATCCTAATGGGCAATGGTCAAGGTGTGCAAATTAAACATATTGGTTCTTCTTCCTTATATTCTCCATTTAATTCTACTGTTTCTTTGCATCTACTTGATCTTTTACATGCTCCTTCTATAACCAAAAATCTAATAAGTGTAAGTAAGTTTGCCAGAGATAACAATGTTTATTTTGAATTTCATGCCACATTTTGTGTTGTGAAATCTCAGGACACTAATCAAGTTCTTCTACATGGCAGCATTGGTTCTGACGGATTGTATCAATTTGATCAATTCCCTCTTAAGCATTTACCTTCTACTATTGAGTCTTCTTTAACTATTAATGATGTAATCAATTTGCATTCTAGTGCTAGTTGGTTAGTTAATGCAGCACTGTACTTAGTAAGCCTGTAAACAGTAGTTTACCTGTTGCTGGTTTAGAGTCTGTAACAAACAATTGTAATACAGTTTCTTCACCTGATTCCTCTATGTTCAGTCTTTGGCATAAACGTTTGGGACATCCTCATGCCTTGGTTGTAAATCAAGTACTCAAGTTGTGTAATATACATTCACCATCTAAATGTTTGTATGACTTTTGTTCTGCTTGCTGCTATGGTAAGTCTCATAGGCTGCCAAACTCCTTCTCAAAGTACTTACACCAAGCCTTTGGAACTCATTTTTACTGATCTTTGGGGACCGGCTCCCATAATTTCTTCCACTGGTTTTAAGTATTACATTGCCTTTGTTGATGCCTTTTCTAGACATACTTGGCTCTATTTTCTTAAGCAAAAGTCTGATACGTTTTCTGCTTTTCTACAATTCAAGCAAGCTGTTGAACTTCAATTAAATTGTAAAATAAAAGTTAGTCAGATTGATTGGGGAGGAGAATTTCGTACCTTTTGTACATATCTTAAAAATCAAGGCATTCATCATAGAATTATATGTCCACATACACACCACCAAAATGGAGTGGTTGAGCGAAAACATAGACATATAACAGACATGGGGCTTACTTTACTTGCTCAATCTCATTTACCTTTACAGTTTTGGGATCATGCCTTTTCAACAGCAGTTTTTCTTATTAACAAAATTCCCTCTCCTTCTCATAATAATGTTATTCCATACACCAAATTGCATAACTCCACTCCCAATTATTCCTTCTTCAAGGTGTTTGGATGTGCTTGCTTTTCTTTGCTAAGACCTTATAACAAAAATAAACTTCAATTTCGTTCTAAGGAATGCACATTTTTGGGTTACTCTACTAATCACAGAGGTTACAAATGTCTTACATCAAATGGTAAAGTTTACTTGTCCAGAGACGTTGTTTTCAATGAACACAAATTTCCTTATTCCAATTTTTCATCTACTGTTTCACCATCACCTTCCAACCTTATTCAGCTTATTCCAGCTAATCCACCTACTATTAATTTTCCTGATCAGGCTGCACAACCCACTTTGTCTTCTATTGTTGCTTCTTCTTCTTCACTTTCTTCTAGTCCTCCTACCACTTCACCTTCATCTGTTCCTACTTCTTTGCCACAATCTGCACCAATTACTATACGGAAAACCTCATCATCCTATGGTTACTTATTCTAAAGCTGGTATTTTGAAACCAAAAGTGTTTCTTACTTAGTCCTTGCCAAGGTCAATCTCTCAGGAACTTGCTGATCCAAGTTGGAAACTTGCCATGGATGCTGAGTTTAAAGCCTTAATTTCTAACAATACTTGGTCTCTTGTTCAACTGCCTCCACATAGGTCTGCTATTGGTTGTAAGTGGGTTTTCCACATTAAGGAAAACCCCGATGGTACTGTTGATAAGCTCAAGGCACGTTTGGTTGCCAAGGGATTTCACCAACAACCTGGTTTTGATTTTACTGACACTCTCTCACCTGTTGTCAAGCCTACAACAATTCGAATAATTCTTACTTTAGCTTTAAGTGCTGGCTGGTGTATTCAGCAAATTGATGTTAATAATGCCTTTTTAAATGGCTTGCTCCTTGAAGAAGTTTATATGACTCAACCTCCAGGTTATGAAGTGCCTGATAAATCATTAGTTTGCAAGCTTCATAAAGTTTTATATGGATTGAAACAAGCCCCTCGGGCTTGGTTTGAAAAGCTTGGTTTGAAAAGCTTGGTCAAACTCTTCTTGCTCTTGGTTTCTCCTCAAGCAAGTGTGATCCTTCATTGTTTATCAAGATCACCTCTACTAATTGTGTCTATGTGTTGGTATACGTTGATGATATTATCATCAACAACAACAACAACAACCAAGCCTTTTCCCACTAGGTGGGGTCGGCTACATGGATCAAACAACGCCATTGTGCCCTATCATAAACTAAGTTTTCAGAGATGCTATTCAGATCTAAATCTTTTTTAATCGTTTCACCTATAGTCTTTCTTGGTCTTCCTCTACTTCTAGCTATTGGGCTTTATTACACCGATCTACTCTTCTTACAGTGGCTTCTAAGGGTCTTCTCTTTACATGTCCAAACCGCCTAAGGCGAGATTCTCCCATCTTTTCCACAATAGGTGCTACCCCTATTTTCTCTCTAATGCATTCATTCCTAATCCTATCTAGTCTTGTATGGCCACACATCCAACGCAACATCCTCATCTCCGGACACTGATCTTATGCTCTTGTTGGCTTTTTATCGCCCAACATTCAGTACCATACAACATTGCAGGCCTTATAGCTGTGCGGTAAAATTTACCCTTAAGCTTGAGAGGTACTTTTCTATCACAAATAACTCCTGAAGCCCTCCTCCATTTCATCCATCCAGCTTGAATCCTATGGTTTACATCTCCCTCTATCTCTCCATCATTTTGCATGATAGATCCAAGGTACCTAAATTGTGTGACTTGTGGTATTGTATGATCTCCAATTTTCACCGCTAAGCTATCATTAACACGCCTCTTACTGAACTTACATTCCATATACTCCGTCTTACTCCTACTTAGACGAAGGCCATGTTTTTCCAAAGTTTGTCTTCATAGCTCTAGCTTTTCATTTGTTTCCTCTCTCGACTCTCCAACTAAGACTATATCATCTGCAAAAAGCATGCATTGTGGCACTAGGCTCTTGGATATGCGCAATAAGCACATCCAAGACCAAGGTAAAAAGATATGGACTCAAAGTGACCCTTGGTGCAGTCCTATAGTTATAGGAAAATCTTCTGTAGCCCCACCCTGTGTTCTCACACTAGTTTTAGCCCCATCATACATATCTTTGATTGCTCGAATATAGGCGATACGAACTCCTCTCTTCTCCAAAGCCTTCCACAAGACCTCTCTCGGTACCCTATCGTAGGCTTTTTCCAGATCAATGAAAACCATGTGTAGGTCTTTTTGCTTCCTTCGATACCTCTCCATTAATCTTCGTAGAAGATAGATTGCTTCCATGGTTGACCTCCCAGGCATAAAACCAAATTGATTCTCTGAAATATGAGTCTCTTGTCTTAATCTCCGTTCAATTACTCTTTCCCATAACTTCATGGTATGACTCATGAGCTTAATTCCTCTTGTAATTGCACATTTTTGTATATCTCCCTTATTCTTATAAATAGGGATTAAAGTGCTTCTCCTCCATTCATTTGGCATTTTCTTAGACCTCATTATCTCGTTAAACAGTTTTGTGATCCAACTTATACCTTTCTCTCCTAGGCACTTCCATACCTCAATAGGTATATTATCCGGTCCGACCGCTTTTCCATTATCCATCCTCTTCAATGCTTCTTTTACCTCGAACTCCCTGATTCTACGATAAAAAGTTTTATTTAGGTCCTCCTCTCTAGTGTTTAGAATGTCCGAGTCCCCTAATGTCCCATGTTCCTCATTAAATAACTTGTGAAAATAACCCTTCCATCGATCCTTAATGTCTTGTTCCGTAACCAAGACTTTACCCTCTTCATCCTTAATGCATTTCACTTGATCCAAGTCTCTTGTCTTCCTTTCCCTACTTTTAGCAAGCCTGTAAATATTCTTTTCTCCATCCTTGGTGCCCAACGATTGATATAACCCGTTGAACGCTTTAGTTTTTGCCTCACTCACCGCCTTCTTAGTTTCTTTTTTAGCTGCCTTATATTTTTCCCAATTTTCATCACTTTTACATACGTGCCAAGCTTTATAACATTCCCTTTTAACCTTAACTTTATCTTGTACACTTGTGTCCCACCACCAAGATTCTTTATCCTTGAGTCCGAAGCCTCTTGATTCACCGAGTGTCTCTTTTGCTACCTTTCTAATCCCTTCAGCCATCTCGTCCCACATATCATTAACTCCTTGTATTTCCCAAATTTCTTTCTCCATAATCCTCCTCTGAAAGAGCATTTGTTTTTCTCCCTTTAATTGCCACCATTTGATCCTTGACTCTCTGTTTCGACAATTTTTCTTTACTTTCATCTTGACCCGTACATCCATAACCAAAACCCTGTGTTGGGTAGTCAAGCTCTCTCCAGGGATGACTTTGCAGTCCATGCAAAGCTTTCTATCAGATTTCCTTATTAAAAAGAAATCAATTTGAGAGCAAGAACTCCCGCTTCTATATGTGATCAGATGCTCTTCCCGCTTCCTAAAACAAGTGTTAGCTATTGTAAAATCAAACGCTACCGAAAAATCTAAAATCGCTTTGCCTCTCGCATTAGCTACTCCTAGACCATAACCCCATGCAAACCCTCATATCCCTTAGATTCGCTCCCCACATGACCATTTAGGTCCCCTCCTAGAAAAATCTTCTCTTAAAGGTATTCCCGAACTAAACCTTCTAAATCCTCCCAAAATTTAATCTTGTAGTGCTCGCCTCTAGCCCTACTTGGGTGCATACGCACTAATAACATTAAAAGTCTCCTGTTCCACAACAAACTTCAAAGCTATGATCCTATCTCAAGCCTTCTCACATCCACAACCATATTCTTCCAATTCTTATCTACTATTATGCCTACCCCGTTTCTAGATTTTACCTTGCCTGTACCAAAGCTTAAAACCCGAAGAGTCGAGTTCCTTTGCCTTTTCTCCAACCCATTTAGTTTCTTGTGGCACATAAAATTAATCCTCCTCCTAATCATGGTGTCAACTATTTCCATAGATTTACCTGTAAGTGTGCCTATATTCCAAGTTCCAAAGCGCATCTCACTCTTGTGAACTAGCTTCTTTACCCACACTCGTTCACGACAATGTGGGAACCCTTGTTATTTTTCACTACACCCAGCGGCGATGCAAATGCCCTTGCTCATTTGACACCGTACTCGAGCCATATAGGCGTTGCTTAGGGGCAACGACCTAGCATTAACACAATTACTTCGTTGATCCATGTCATAAAGATTCGACAAAGTTTTACGTTGGTTTTCGATTGCCTAACACAACCCTCCTCTTTTATCCGGGCTTGGGACCGGCTATGTGGATATTTGCAACAAAGCTCAGCATAGGCAGAGTTGTTGATGATATTATCATCATTGGTAATAATAGCACAGCCATTCAGCAGCTTATTTCCAGTCTTAATGCTGCCTTTGCTCTAAAGGATTTGGGGAATCTACATTATTTCCTTGGAATTCAAGTCACTACTCTATCAAATGGGAGTTTACACTTGTCTCAGTCTAAATACATTCAGGATGTTTTCAGTAAAGCACACATGCTTGAAGCCAAAGGCATTGGCTCTCCTATGGTTTCAGGACTTAAATTAACTAAAGAGGGGTCCAATTTTGTTGTTGATCCACTACTTTATTCCGTTGTAGGTGCTTTTCAATATGCTACCATTACTCATCCTGAAATATCATATAGTGTGAGTAAAGGCTGTCAGTTCATGCATAATCTACTTGAGGAACATTGGATTGTTGTCAAACGTATTCTCAGATATCTCAAAGGCACCCTCTCCTATGGTTTGCTACTTAAGCCTGCCTCTAAACTAGCATTGTATGGTTTTAATGATGCAGATTGGGCATGTGATCCTGATGATCGCAGGTCCACATATGGTTCCTACATTTATCTTGGTCCAAATATGGTTTCTTGGTGGTCTCGAAAACAAGTTGTTGTGGCAAGATCCAGCACTGAAGCTGAATATCGCAGTGTTGCTCAAACTGCAGTTGATATCTTGTGGATTCAATTCTTGTTACAGGAATTACATGTTCCTCTTTCTTCAGCTCCTGTTATCTTTTGTGACAATATGAGCACGGTCTCTTTATCTCATAACCCTGTGCTTCACTCTCGCACGAAACATATAGAGTTAGATATATTTTTTGTATGGGAAAAAGTTCAACAAAAGCAACTCTTTGTTAAGCATATTCCTGCAACAGATCAAATTGCTGATATTCTAACTAAGCCTTTGTCCAAGCCTCAGTTCTGTTTTCTTCGTGACAAACTCAGTGTGGTTAGCTATTCCTAAACCACCTTGTGTTTGAGGGGGGCATGATAGAGTGCTCTAGAAGCTGTAGCTAGCTTAACTGTTCTTGTTATTTTTAACCAATTCTGTTTTCAGTTTCAGTTAGTTGGTTACAATAATTTCTTATGGAAGGTGCAAGAATAATTGTTAGTTAGTTTACTATAAATACCCATTGTACTCGTTGATATGAGAAGAAGATATACTGATATGGATTTTTAGCTTTCTACAGCTTTTCTTTGCTTTCTCTGCAACTACTTCTTCTCTGTTATTTGTTCTTTCTTTTCTGCCTTTCATATTCTTTCAAAGTTCAGCATTTCTGTTTTCCCTTGTTCCCTATCCCTTCCAAAATCTCTCTTTTGAGTGAAGTAGGGTGGATTATGCAAAATTAATCTTAAAGTGATAATATTTTGCTTTTGTAGCATCATTGACTTTGTTCATTGGGGTCTTCACCTATTACCAAATGTAGCCTATACCTTGGCTTTTGTGATGAGAGTAATCTACTGCTTTTCCTCAAACCTAATAAGATGCATCCGTTCGGTTCTCTCGGATCGGAAGCCTCTTCATAGGTCTTCATCATATTGCTTTTTCAATCCATTCTGAAATTTACATTTTTAAAATTCATAATCATTCCTCCATGAATTTAAGTAAAGTTTTGAATGTGTTTCTGTTCGCCTTTTAAATTACTAGAATGATCGAGTGCCTCTTTACTTTGCAGTCATAACTGATGCGGTTCACTAATAATATATCAATTGTTCTGCTTTGTAATATTGGGTGACATCACGTTACTGATATCGGGGCTTAACATCTTCTGGCCCTATTGTGTGCAAGTGTAAATCATCTTTGGGAACCTTAGCAACTTCTTTTTTCTTAGTACTAGACTCCCCTCAAGATATCTCTGGGTTTTTCCTCTTACGGCAATGAAACAAATGGATTTTGGGGGAAATCTGGATCAAGTAGCATAAAAAAATGGAGGGGGTGGTTGAGTGGACGCCATTTTCCTTGCCCGGGAGAGTCTGTATTCCAATTCATGCCTTTTCATGTAGCTAAATTTATTTTTTTTCCAAGAAAAAAGTGGTGAGGTTTTCCCCACATTTGTTTACTTTACCTCTATGTAGTTGGGTCATTGAGTTTGAAAATTCTGTAAACCCTGTTAGTTCCTCTTCTTCAATGAGGAGTGGCAGGCATACATGTATAGCTGTGATAGTGGTGCACTATCAGCTTGATTACATTTCTCTGCTTTATTGTTGGGATGAAATAACAACCATGTGATTTGTACAATTTAAAATAGACAAGTTTAGAACAATTCAGATAACTAGTGATATCAATTATTTATATAGTAATTTTTTTTAATTACACATAGAAAATTAAAAATAAAATTCACTACATTTTACACGTATTATCATGTAATGATTAATGAGATAATAAGTAATGATTTTTATTATTTATATGATAAATTTAAATTTTAATTTATTATGTATAATAAAAAAATTTATTACATAAACAATTAAAATTATTATTTATTTTAAAAGTATTTATCAGACAATTATTCACTTGAATTGTAAAAAATACATTTTTCATTAAATAAAGAACTTTGTTTAACTGCAATGACAATTAATGATCTGATCTTGTCAGATTACAAATTGGACATAAACTCCATAACTGTGGTGACAGTTAATAATCAGTGACAATTGTACAATGCTCCTTGGTATGCTATGGAGAATGCACCATGTCAGTTTACTTTTTTTAACAATTTTAGCTTATTTATAAATTAATCCCAAAATTATTGTATTTATCTCTTTATTTTTTAATCCTTTTTTTGTTCTTTTCTGATTGGAACTCTTTAGTCTCTTTAATCCCTGTCTTCCACCGCCGTCGTTATTGTGGATGAACTCGTGGAGTCGTCTGAAGCAGGGCAGTGCTGTGTAAGTTGATATCAACATTCATGAAGTTGATTTGTGTACCCAAAAAAATGAATGTAATGTTTGGTTTCAAAAAAACATCAAATTTCCCTGTTAAGTGGCTTTTGGAAAAATCACACTTCATAGATCTTCAACACTATTCCACTGGTTGGCCGTATATGTACTCACAAAACATAAACAATTCTTATATTCTTATTACAAATATGTAATAGTGTATACACTTTTTTTCATATCTCATCTAATATTATTTATTGTATTTTTTTTATTTTTTCTCTTAATTACACACTCTTAACAGTACCTAGACCTATACTTCTAAAAGAAGTGTAGAATGATTATTTTCCAAACATAAATGGATTTGCTGGCAAGAATACCAAAACCTCTCAAACCCAATCGATGCCTTCGTCTTCCTCCGTAACCAATCCTCGTTTTTGCACTCTTCTCTTGTGTAGAAAATGAGCCAAGAAGGACTACGGCAATTGTCGCATTCTCATTCACCATCACCATCACCATCATCCTTTTCTTTTTCACTCCTCTCTCCTACTCTGACCACAGCACCCTAGAAGCTTCCAGAATCAGCCCCCAGTTGGATACCCATGTCGTTCCAACCAAAGAGGCACACGGGATGTGCTCTGTCTCTTGGTTCACACTACCGCAAACTCTGTCAAACACAATTTCTACCTTTTTACACACCATATTTATAATTTTGAATTTATCAACCCTTTACCTCCTCAGCAACTACTCGGTAACTGCTGCCTCCCGTTGATGAAATTTTAGCCAAAATGAACGGCTATTCTTTAATGAGCATTCATGCTCCCTATCATGGAGGGTGCATGGAAGACGCGGCCTTGTTTCACATTGTTTATGCGTTAATGATGAAAATACTCACTAACTTCCGATTTTCTCATTGTGGGGTTAACTTTTAAATTTGACCCTTTTTATATGCAGTGCTTTTAAAGGTTTTCTTGTTGAGGTTGGTTTCTATGATTAATGGATTTTAAATGTATTCATGTGTCTCTGTTTATTGGTGTGGTGCTGAGAATCACGGGTGGGTTCAATGGAAAGTACAGGTGGGTTTTGGTTAAATTTCCAAAAATGCTAGAAGACCAAAAAAAAAAGAAGAGTGGGATTACTGGTTACAAATCATAGTGTAAAAAGTGGATTGGGACATGGCCGTGAAAGTTTGTTAAAAGGATGAGAAATTGTGTTTTGGTAACATTTTTCAAAATATATTATATGATGGTTATTATGATTTTTCAAATTTTACAATGAAATTCCAATTTCACAATAATTATCCAAATGTAGAGTTCCAAATTCCCTGAAATTCTAAGATTCCCCATCCAAACATAAACCTCAAGCATATTAGTTTTACCTTTTGTGCAGAGCTATTTTTTCTTTTCTTTTCTGTTTTAGATATTTGCAAGAGATTTACGAGCATGCATTGAAGATTTAAGTATATATGTGAATCTCTGTCCATTATATTATATGAGAGTTATTTCCACATGTTATCATTTCCATTTACTTTCATTTGCATTATCTCCGGCAACTATATTTTGGAATTATTAAAAACGAAAAGAATCATATATTCATATGCCATTTTGCTATGTTTGGTATTGTTTGCTGCCATTTGGTTGAAGAGAGAACACCAGCTCTTTCTGTAAAGGCTTCTCCCTTTGTCTGTTTTGTGGGATAAAGTTGTTGAAGGCTTGCTAATGGCACTCATTTTTGCTTGGAAAATATAGTGTGTGCTGTGCATGTACCAAACAGCACTCATTTTTGCTTGGATATTTTATGCAATAGATACACCTTAACACATGTTGTATATCTAATACAACAATAATATTCATACACCATTTTCATTAAACCTTTCTTATACCATTCCTTTTTTGAATAATAAAATAAATGAAACACACTTCCTAAAACACATCATCTTTCTTTCTTTTTACCAAAATAAATAAAGTTGTGTAAAGTTCCTATCTACTGCGTGCATGTACCGAAAGGTACTCATTTTTGCTTGCTTTCTACAATAGTGTCTAAGTTGGTTTTGTAGGTGGGTCTAATGAATGATGACCATGGGGACGAGTTACCTTCTGAAGCTACGTGGAGCTGAAGCCTTTGGCTTGGCATTATCATCTTCTTCATGCAGCTTGACCGCAGTGTAGGTACCTGCCCCACCTAGAGCTCCAAGTATGGGAGCTACCAGATAGACCCATATGGCTTTATAGTTGTTTGCGGCAATAGCTGGGCCTAGTGTTCTTACTGGGTTCATTGAGCCTCCTGTTTCTAGCCTGCAGTACAGGGTGAAGCATATGTTTAGATAAGCCTACTTTGAATGGTGATTTGTTGAAAATTAGCTCATGACGCAGTTAAAAATCCTTCTGAACCAAGGTCATGCTGGGAACAACGCTAGCATGAAGGAATTGAGTGAACTTTAATTGGCACTTTTTCACGCATATTATTTTCTTCCATTTTCATCTTTTCTCTGCCAAGTGTAACCGAAAACAAAGCCACGCCTGAGACCAGCCGAACTTATCTTGTTTGCGATCTATTTCAAAGGTTCCAAATGGAGAGACCGAAAAGTAACTTTCAAATGATTATATCATGTATACCAAGACTCAAAGAGTAATTCAACTTATAAAAAATCACATCAAAAAGAGAAAAGAACAAGAAAAGAAAAAAAAAAGATACTTACACTATGTGAATGTGAGACTGAGATATATGTAAAATGTATAAATAGTTAAGTCTTCAAAGTGGTATTTAATTAAAACAAGATGCTAGACGGTCAAAAAATTTTTGATAGAATAATTGCACATATTTGTTGACTCTTAAATAAGTTAGTTTTTATAATTTTATTTCATTTAACAATCACTTTTAAATTTAGTTAAATTTTGTCCAAATTTTAACTTTTTTTTTTCCTGACTGTATAGTATTGTTCTGTTCTATTGTTCTATTTAATAATATGAAAAGGTGTGATTGTAAATATATGTAGAAAAAATTTTATATTCATACAAGTGTATCATACACACACTTACACGAAGTGAGATTCATCTCAAAATGTGATCTACTTTATGTGAGTGTGTATATGATATACTTACATGTATATAAGAATTTCTCACATGTAAGTATCTTAACAATTTCGTGAACTTGTGTTTGTGGATTTTTTTAGGTAACCCGTGAGTAGTGAGTTGGGACATACCCTGCTATGAGTATGTTGAGCATGACAGTCGCTCCCACCGCGATTCCGGCGAGCTCTCCTACCTGTATAAGCATAACAATCAGTCAGGGACACAGCCATTAAGGGTTGAATGTGGAAGAGGCAGGGGAGATTCATCTATGTTGTAAAGTACAAACATGTCCTCCAATCTTATAAGCTTTTGTTATCAAGTACTATAAGATATTTGTTAAAAAAATTAAAATAAAAAATTTTAAATAAAAACATAAAACTTTTTAATTTTTAGCACATGAATGTTTTATTTTTATTTTAACTTCTTTAGCAAATATTTTAATAAAATTTATATTTTTAATAATCCAGCCAGCTTTGTTTGGTTATATTAATTATTAAATGAGGCTGCTGTTTTGATTAAACTATGCTTATAATCTGATGCAACCAGCGAGATTTCAAATCCTATCTGTTTTCACTTTTTAAAACGCAGACAAAGCGTTATCTCCCTGCAATAACATGTTAACGTTGACAATGGTCACAAAAGAAAAAGAACAAATGTCATGTGGATTTACTAGGACAAAACTGCCGACATATCTTTTCCCTTGATTTTTTTTTGGGGGTTTTCGCCCCGGCCTTTGAGGTGTTTGTGATTAGATTTAAATTGATTTTGAGTAAAAAAGTTAATAATTAAAATTAGATTGAATTGATTGTATTTTGATATTGGATCTAATTTAAATTGATTTATTTAATTAATTTTTAATTAAAAAAATTTAAATTTAAAATATTGTGAATTAAAAATAATTTAATTTATTAAAAATAAAAAATAAAGAAAGAAAATAAAAAATAGAAATAACATATTTTATATACTTAAAATAATATTTCATTACATAAATTGAGTGTGAAAAATTAAAATTATTATAAAAAATATAAACTCAATAACAAATAAATATATTATATGATATTAATCGATTTTAATTATATTTGATTGATTTTAAAAATTAAAATAAAAATTGATCCAATATAATCTAATTAATTTTTGAAAAAACAAAAAAAAATAAATTTATTTAATTTTAATTAAATTTTAATTTTTTGATTCAATTTTCGATTTGAATTGGATTTCACTCTTCATGGGTTGATTTTAGTGTCCACTTATACTACTACTTTCTTTTATAAGTAGGTATTGCTTTTTTGTAACTCATTAATTATGTATATAAGTTTCTTTCGTGAAATATATAGATTAATTTGTATGCAAAAATTAAAAATAGTATAAATATTACCAAATAAATAATATATATATATATATATAAAATATTACATTTAATCAAATCAGGGTTCAATTAAACCAATCAAATCTCAGGCGCATGTGAAAGTGATTACGTTTATTTTATGCATGTGATTTCATAGTCCCAATATCAAATATTGGATTTCATTTGTATAAGTTATAACTGCAACTATATATTATGGTTTTTTTTTTTTTTTGTACATGCACGAACCTTGGGCTTGATAGTCTACTATATATGTTGGGTAGACAACGTGAAATTATTGTTATCATATAATCTTATATATATATATATATATAACTACTTTAAAATAAGCTTATTTTTAAATAAATAAAAATATATTTATTTTTAACTTAATTTAAAATATATAATTTTAATTTATTAAAATTTAATAAAACATATACTTTTATTTGCATATTTTAAAAACACATTATCATATATATAAAAGAATGTGTCTGATTATAAATTACTACCTTCTAACAAAAATTCAAATAATCATAAGAATCAAACTCAAATCATACAATTATTAGAAGTGAAAGGATTAATCATATAAATCAATCTTCATTAAAAACTAGACTTAGCATTTAGCGAGGTGCAAAGGACCACATATTTAAAGAAATTCTTAAGTAAGCATAGTCTATCATATTATTTTTAAAGTATTTAAATTATTATTTAATATGTATAAAAATATTATTAAAGATTAAAATAATTTTATGTTAATCTCTATTACATTACATATATTAAATAATGATTTAAATAACAATAATAGACCACTATCTAAGATTTACTCCACCTATTTATAATAACGTACTCATGTTCTTCGGGAATTGAAAACTATTACACAATTCCACTCATATATGCTGGTAATATATATGGTATTCAAATGCACTGCTGCATATAAAAAAAAACAAGCAATAAACAAATAACGTCTTCAGTGTTAATTATATGTATAACTAATATTTTTAAAATAATATATATACATTTTAATGGTTTATGTTTTTATACTTTAATATTTTAAAGTTCATTTGATATAGGATTGTTCTAGAGTTTATATCAAATTAAGCCCCAAAATTACTAAACGTCTTTTCTCTCCTTACCCAGTTTCTCTGCTATTACTATTAGGCTTTTCCTTATCATAAAATCATCTTTTTTTTTCAGGCTTCAATTGATTTGGTTATTAACTGAAGTTTTATCTTTTTGGTACATAGTAGAGTATTAAAAATAAAATACTCACAGCTCTTGTGTCGGTAGCCACTGCAGTGACAACGAACATGAGATTAAAGCTGATAATGAACTCTAAAGCAAACGCTTGGCCATATCCTCCCGAAGGAACGGTGACTCCACCACTCATGAAGGGGTGAAAAACCTCCTTGAGAGCAAATGCAGCGCATATAGATGCCATAACTTGTGCACCAATATACATAGGCACCTGCAATTTTATAATAATTAATTAATACGGAAAAATAAATAAAGATCTTGCTTAATTTGGTGAGCAAAGCACTTGCTAGTACCTACTTCTTTTTACGTAGCTCAAAGTTAAGAATTAAGATAGATTAATTACATGCATTTAACAGCTAGCAATATATGAGCAAAGGAAAAGCATTTTTACATGCTTCCATGGGAAGTGCCTTAATGCAGCAAAGGAAATGGTGACAGCAGGGTTGAGATGAGCACCGGAGATGTGGCCAGTGGAGAGGATGACGATCATAACGGCAAGACCTGCAGAGGCAGCACATCCAATCAGAGTCAAGGAGCCTTGTGTCTTTTGGTTCACAATAGCAGTGGCTGTCCCAGCAAACATGAGAATGAACGTGCCTATAAATTCAGCTCCTACCTGGTTTTGAAATCAACCCAACAAACATTAACACCTCAAGGAAAAATGGGTCTGCATTGCTCTCCAATTTTCTAACACAATACTGGTCTTTTGCTTCTTCATTTTCCCAGAAATATATATAGAGAGAGAGAGGTGCCTGTATTTATTATAGAAAATGTTTATCACACATTTTCTCCACTTTCATATTAGAAATTTTTAGAGCATAATAAATACATGTTACACTAAGCATTTTCATCATTAATTTAAAATAAACTTTCATAATTTTAAGTCATTAGTTAAAAGTTAATAGTAGAAATCTATCTTGAAATATAATTTATTATACTCTAAAATCATATAATAATCTCTCTTCTTATATTTCTCACATTTGAATAGGTAACAAAATCAGGATATAGATGAAAAGAAAATGATCTAAATTAAGTTAAGAAAATAATGTTCTCATATCATTTTTCATTTCACATCACTTTTTATTACACTTTTTAATAATTGTGATTAAGTGAGAGAAAGTAATAAAAAGAATTAATGTGACCAATGGTATAAAAAGAAATGTAAAAAATAATGTAAAAAAAATAGTGAAAAAATTAGGGTTGATTAAGTTATAATCAATTAATTTGATAGATGTATTTGTGTGTAACATCATTGATTTATTATATACCTTTCTTGCAAGAGAGACAGGAGGGGGTGGCAATGGGCAAGAGACGCGGGGTGAGGCTCCATCTTCTAAGGTCCATTCTTCAACACCACCGAAACACTTACAATTCTTGAGGAGGGACTTCTTCCTACCAACACCATTCCCAGTTCTCTCAGACCTATACCCACCAAAAAGAGGAGCACCAGGAGTACCCGGCGTTGAAGGTCCTGATGGATTTTCCTCATTATTGTCCATCTCTCCAAACACCCTCCAATCAAGTAAATTAAGACAAGAATAGGCTTAAAATTGGAGAAGATAGAGAGAGAGAAAGGTCCTCGAGAATCGTTGCTATTGTTTGCCTATTGGCAATGAGAGTGCTTAAACTGTATGCTATATATATAGTAGGGGTTGTAGTTGACTTATAGAATCCCAATGGAGGAGAGAGAAAGCAAATTAGTGGTTGAAACCGGTGGCCATGAGATAAAAAGGTATATTTGGCTTTGGAAGTGGATGGTGGGACATTCCACGGAGTGTTGAATATATGGAACTTGGGAAAGAAGTTTAAAGAAATTCTAATAACATAATTTTTTAGATATTTATTTTAATATTTATTTTATTATTAATTTAAAAATAAATGTTTTTAATAATTTTTAATAATTTTTTAAATATATAAAATAAATTAATAATAAAATAAATATTAAAAAATATTTAAAAAATGTGTTAGTATCATTTTTTTAAACATCGATAATAGTTTTTCCATCTCTAGTTCTCTACCATTTCCTTCCTTCTTGGCCTTCCCTCTCGTTGTGCCGTCCTTCATTTATGTAACAGCCCATTCCCTCTGCCAATTGAAGTGCGTGCCTTAGCAACCAAATACAGTGATAAAATTGGCAGCAAGTATCTTGTCAGTATCATATTATATAATTCAATAATAATTTATTAAGATCATATGACTTCATGTGACTGTGGATAGCATGGTTGGAAGTCACTGTTGCATGGCTGAATTCAGTAATAATGGTTCAGCAAGTTTTCTTCTTTTCCCTGCCCAAGAAAAAAAAAACTCTATATATATGGGCTACTTTACTGGAAAAATCTCAATGGGATATCCAATTCTTTTAGGAATAATGATTCCAACACATTATATTTTTAGAGCACATCTCTCACGTATGAGATATGTAATAGAATAAGAGTGTAAATAAATAAAAAATGAGATAAGTTCAACAATAACCAAGTGATAAAAATTGTGTCAAAAGTAAGACTTGTTCTTTTATTTTTGAGTTCCCTGTGCACCAGTCGTTCCTTCAACTTGCAATGATGCATTTCCCTATAAAAGAAATTGTTCACACCCAACTCCAAAGCGCAACTTGTAGTGTCTTCTACGTATAAACTTTAAAAAGCACCCACGAAAAGCTAATTCTAGAGAAATTCTTATATGATTCTATAGTATTAAAAAAAAGTTATTGTTATATATTATTTAAGGGGAATGATGAAGTTACACCGATGTAAGATTTGATATATTTATACCACTCAATAATTTTTTTATAAAATGTGATTCTTATCGATCCAACTGTTATATTATAACTATCTAACGCATTGATTATTTATGTCAAATTTTAAAAAAATTAAACATCAATAATAATATAATCAAGTGGTTCTTATTTTTATATATTTTAAAAATATATATTACGTTAATATTAACGTATATTAATAAATTACTAAATAATTTTAGATTAATGTAAATTTTTATAGATATAATTTATATGATAAGAACCTTCAATCTAAAGGTAGATTTAGTGATAAAATTATTCAATAAAAAATTATTCAATAATGTAAAAGTGATTTTAACTTACACCAATATAACTTGATCATTTCCCATTATTTAATGTATCACTTCAATTATAATATTAAAAATATTATTAAAATAGAAGATAATAATAACTCACATAATTTATGTAATATACATTAAATAACATAGAACAAACTCTTTTTGTTCCTCCAAAAGTACCTTGAAATTTCAAAAAATTCTTACATGCACACAAATATATCATACACACACTTACATGGAGTAAATTATATTCTCTAATATGATTCACACTCACTTTATATGAGTGTGTGTATAGTATATTTGTGTATATGTAAAAAATACCTCTAAAATTTCTCACCAATTCTATCCGTAGTTAAAAATGAGATGGAATTTGGATCGCGTGCTCAAGTTATATATTGTGTTTGCTGATTTGGCATGCCGTTGTAAAGAGTAGAATAATGTAACGACAGTAATATTATATTCACATAAATAACCCTCCTACATGTTATTAACTACTTAATTAAACAGAAAGTATTAAATTTGAAACCCAACATATACAAGAAGGTATTTGATTGTTTTTTATTTTCTTTTTTCAATTGATATATTTTCGTTAATGTTAGTTATCATCATGTAAATTTTTATAACTATTAGGAAAACATCAACTAAAACACCTGGTTATGAAGCTAAAATGACCATGTTTGTCTAGTGTTAGATTCCTTTGATTGACTTTTGCAGGGAAGGACCAATGAGCTTCGATCGAGCCTCACTAGACACTCTTCAACATGAGAAGCCTTTTGGTTTATCTCGATCTCTTTTCTTTCAAACTTATGAAGAAAACCATTATTATAGCCTCTAGAAACAAAACAGTATGATAACACCAATTATTTAGAATATTCTTTCATGTAAAAGTAATGTTACTCTATATGAAAAAATAAATAAGAGGGAGACATTTTTTATTTTAGAAAAAATTTAATTTCATCAAACTTAAGATTTGTGCAAAGATTCTCACTAATGGATATCAAAAGTTTTTTTTAAGTGATTATAATGTCCAATGCCTCTTCCTCGACGCCCCCTTCAAGCAATTTACCAATGACCCAATCTGAAAAATAAAGTGTATTATAAGCCTTCCAAAAAATTTTGATGGCTATAGGATGGCTGATGGAGAGCCATATGTGAGTAGTGTGGTTTTTTTATTTTTTTTGCGGTTGACATTTTGGAGCCACCAACGCCCAACACAGGAGAGTCTAGTAGCCCAAAGAGAACTAAGTACAACAGAAAAGACAAACAAGAACTTAGTAGTGTGGTGTGTGAAAGTGGAAAATCTCATACTGAAGAACTTAAAGAGAGAGTGATGCTTTATAAGTCTTGGATAGGCTAAGACTAATTAATCTTTTGGTCAAATAGCTTCATCTAATATTCATGAACAATTTCATCCAGGCGTAATGTTAATGTCAAACATAATCTAACCCCAGACCATGTCATGCAATGTAAAAAATCCAACAATGCCTAAACACGACTTAGGGGATTATTGTATAACGCATGATTGATGGTTTTCTCCCAAGTATTTCAAACTAAGAAGCATCTTAATAAATGTTTTTCCTAGCTAGTAATGAAAATGAAAGTATGCAACAAAGAATAATAAAATAGTGTATAAATCTATAGATGATATGTGTGATAGTATGCAATTAATTTTCAATTGTCTTTTTAGCTTATTCTTATAATTTTTCCCCACTACAAAACAATCTCGCTTATTATAAGTTATAACAATATTTGCGAGTAGGTATAAAAATAGGTTAGGTGATCCATCGAAAACTTAAGACCTGACTTATTTAAAGCTTAATCTGATCTAACTTATTTAACAAAAATTCAGGTCAAGACTTTTTAAAAAGTTTATTTAGTTAAACGGATCAAGTTTCATATCTTTGAAAAAGTCTTTTAAGCTTAACAAATTGACTTATTTAATTATATATATTATTAATTTATATATATTATGAAATTTTAATATGTATATAATATAATTAATTTTATAAATAATATAATATATTTTTAAAGTTTATACTCGTTAACATATCTTGTTAGTCTATTTAAAGATTTTATTATAAATAGACATTTAAATAAGTTTTGTTATATCCTCTCTAAAAGTTCCTTCTAATAATCCTTTTAATACTAAATAACGAAAGTATTCAATGAAAAAGTAAATTCATTTAATGTCTTAAAAATATAAAAAATATTTAATACTTTGTTCATTTAATAATTAAGAGGATTAATAGGAGAATTTAGAATTATTCATTTAAATAAATTTTTAAGTCAAATTAAACTTTTAAAAAACTAAATCAAATTTTAAAAAATGATTTATATCAAGTAAATAAATAAAATTCAAACTTTACATTTAAGAAAAAATCAGACTCATTTAAGACAAATTGGGTCTATTTTCACCCATATTTGCAGGAACATTCGGAGTAAAGCATAGCGACTCTCAGTCTCTCTCCTCTTTTATTGCAACAAAAAGGTTTAATACAAAAGCTGTTCTGATTTCTCTAATGGATGGATACACATGTTTCTACTTGTGCGTATATGCATATAAGATAATATATTAGTGCATGCATTTAAAAAAGTTCCTGATAGGAATTGTAGTCTTACTTCCTTAAAGGTATTAGTCTCACAAGGTTGTGAAAATACCGGGCAAGACAAAAACAAAAAGGCTCCTGTTAAATGCTGAAGCAGAATATGTTCTTCTGTAAACTAAAGGAACATTATGAGTGGTAAATAGATATTGAAAGTTGCTATTTTATATTGTCGCAATCGTTTTATATCTATTTAAAAGATAAAAGATACTATTCCTTCAAAAGTGTTAGAAATGAAGGTGGGGGGACACTAGGAGCAATGCTCGTCCATATAAAACAAAATCCATTGATAATTTATTTTATTTTTCTTTTGATGAGTCCATGGTGAATGATATGAGTGCAATTAGAACTTTATTTCGTTAAAGGGTGTAATTAGAATTTAAAAATTTTCACTTTAATGTCAAAACAAAAGCATACTCATTTAAAGGTGGAGGAAAAAAAAGGAATAGAGGGTTACCACTTACCAGTAATTATGAAATGCTATTTGCAAAACTGATGAATACGACCAACGCCAACAGGGTTTGTGGGTGGCATGCTATCTCAAGTTTACAGGGTGATCATTGTTGTGTTAATGCTAAAGAATCGGCATAATGAACAGTGTGAGACTTATGTCTGAACTATATTGTGTTAGGAAAATGAAAATTACTCACCATTTTTTCACTCTTTTATTTACACCACTTTTGTTTAGGAAAAAAAATAAAGAAAATGTGTATTGAGATGCGTGCTTTTGTTGTTTTATTATCTAAAAGGAAAATGGTATAAGAATGATGTAATAAAAATGATGTGTGAATATTATTACTGATTATTCTAAGTGAATCATCAAATCATATAGGGGTAGAGGAGGAGACCCTAAAAGTGTCTCCAAGGAAGCATGACAGTAGGTGGCACAAATTCTTTCAGTGATTTCAACATTTGTGGTTATCATCCACCTTCTTTTCCTTTTTGACTCTCAGCATGGTTTATCATCAGGAGAAGCCTCTCAGATTACTGTACTCGTGTCATCTCAAAAGTTGACAACCAATATATATCAGTTTGGATTTAACTATAAAATTTATGGTTGAGAGACTTTTACAGCAGCTTAATTGGCTGAACATTGCAAACAAGAAATAATAGAATAGAAGAAGAAGGAAAAGTTAGATGACTATTATTAATTCTTCATTTAGTGCCTTTTTTATATCTTTCACAACCGTAAGAAATTGGACACCCAGGGAAGATCGTATATGGTCTCGGAGAGCTAAATTGTACCCATTCTATACTTTGTTCCACTAATATTTCAATATACGTTAAAGTACTTTAAGCGAAAATCCATTTTAACGATATTATTTATATTATATAAATATCAAAATTAAATTTAAAATCACATATTTAAAAAATTTAAATCCTTTTAACTCGGATTAACACAGACTTCATTGCATTTTGTATCATTTTATCCTCCACTTAGTCCACTCGGCATCAATTGGACAACTTACTTCAAATATAGAATTCTGCTTGCACAAGTTATTTACCCGGTTGTTTTATTTTGTACCGTCCCTTTTCTTCTCTTTATTCTTTCATGGCTTCAATAAAGTACTCACTTTAATTTAGCTAATTATGTTCTGCATCTAAAAGCAGATTTGGTGCAAAGAAGACATCTTAGATGTAGGATAACAAAGATTAGCACTTTGTACTTATAAAAGAATTTGTAGATAATCATCATATGTGTCAAAATGGCCCATATAGGGCACTCATTTATCTGTTTCCTTTTTTTTTTTTTTTGCTCTTGAAGGAAATCTCAATGTCATTCCCTACTAATTATGAGTTTTCCAGTGTGTATAGGTGTGTGTGAGAAGACTACTTTTCACTCACTTGGACAAGAGAAAAAAAGTGCTGGTTTTGATTGCTTCACGCTTTGCTCCCATTGGACTGCTTTGGAACCATATGAGGAATATGGGAAGCTGAAGTCCATGCCATTGCCAATCATAGGAGTCAGTTAAGACTCAATAGCAATAGCAGTGTGTGGTTCAGGTGCCTGAAACTGAATGATAAACTAATTGTTATTCATGCAAGCTAGCCATATGTAAAGGGATGACCTCGTGGCCAGCATGAAAGCTGCCCACACCATTCCTTAATTTCTGGTAACACTTTTGCAAAAGAACTATAACAATGTAAGCAAGAAAGAATGTACATTATACAGCCCTGAAAATTCTTCTGCTGACTGTGTGTATAGTAGTGTTTGTAATTGATTATCGAAGAAAACAATAACCAACAATGTGGCAGATTGATCATTTTGTATTTGAATAGTATGTTTAAGGAGCTCATGAGTCATAAGAGAGGGATACAAATTTATTATAGAATTTTTGGACAAAGTCTTTCTAAACTTTATATTGCATCTTTGTGCATACTGATTAGCGGGATCATTGGTCACAAACCCGTTATTATCTCGTAGTGATCTGTTATTGTCACTTAAATTCCAAGGAATTGAAGCTTGTCCTCTCTTTTTGTTTACTTTGTATTTGAATAAATGGAAGATTCCAATTAAAGTGAAAGATCACCTGTGTCGGGAAAATTAATTAAATGAGAAAAAGCAGCACGAAAGATGAGAAAAAGCAAATTAATGTCGACCACAGAACATTCAGAATGGAGAGCATATGATTAAGTGCAGTTCTTATTGGTTTTGTTGGTAGGCATTACAGAAAGTTTTATTAATTAAGACAAAGAAAAGCCAAAACATAAAAGCTAATGGGTTGTTGTTTAGTGAAGCCTTCTCTGATTGTGTGCTTGACTAGTCTAGTTGTGCTTGGGTTTTGCCCACTAATTAATCACCTAAAAGAAAAGGAGGAAAATAAAGCTGCCATTGGCTATTTGCTTTTTGGACTTTAGAGAAAGATTCTACTAAGATAATGCACTTGTTTGATATTAAAATATGACATATTTGAACTTGATGGCTAAACCTTTATCTCAATGTATATCACAGCATTAGCTCCTATGTTTTGTTTGATATAGCTCCCAGTCTTTGTGATGCCTCTACTGATGGGGAATTGAAGTGGTTCCAGGAAACTATCTTAAGGTACTCAGAACATACACACTTTCATTATATTTTATTATTGTTTAAATTTTTAGGACACATTATAAAAATCCTCTTTTCAACTTTACATATCCACCAAAAGTTTAATTATTGTTTTACCTATCATCTACTCAAGTGTACAGATCAAACTCTTTATTGCTGAGCTATTTCAAAGAAATATGACAAGAGTTAAATGCAAATTATTCCTTTTTAACTTTAATATTTATACAAATTACCTCCATATACTTTTTTATTGTGTAAATTTTCACTTTAATTTCCTTATAAATTTGAAGCACTCAATAAGAGAGTTCTTGATTATATCTTTTTCAGACTGCTTAGTTGGTAGAGCTAAAACACGTAAAGAGATTGCCAAGATTCAAATCTTGCAATCTACTTCATCTCACTTTTCCATCCCCTCCCCCTTTCCCTTAGGCCTCTGGTGTCCATCCTTTAGGGCCCATCCCAGTGGTAGGTCCTTCCTTGAAAAATCAAAAACAAAAACAAAAGTCTTGACTATCCAATTGAACAAAAATGTTCGTTATAAGAGTTTGAGGGAAAGAGAAATCATCTCATTCTAAAGTTAGGATATGCCACAAATTTTAATAAGACTTGTAGATGACCTACCGATAAAAAATCACCAACAGGAATTGAATCTAAGACACTTTTATTGACGCAATTTGATCATGTTAGTTAAGCCAATACTCATTAGCTATATTTGCTAAAATTTTAACACTGCTAAGCATGTTTTCTCTCTAGTTGGAAAGAAAATAGAATCAATAACTTTTTTTGCAAATAGGATTAATAATTTATGCGACTTTATGTGTAGTACTGGTAAAATGGACCGATTGGGCCAAATTTGTTTGGGTTAGCATTTTGCTAGTCTAACCCAACTCATTACGAGTTGTGGGTTAAGCGGCTGACTCATCATTCTAATAATTCTTTTATTTTTTTTAAAAATAATGAATTTAATCTTTAAAAAAATTAAATCAATGAAAAATAATAAATTTGGTTTACTTAATTATGGGTCAATAACAAATAAATTAGATAATTAATTCAATTATCAATTATGTTTTAATTTTTTAAATTAAAAAATAGTAGTATTCTTTTAAGTGTATCTAATTAGATTAAAAAATAAATAAATTCGGGCCAAAGAGTTGACTCGGCTCGAAGCAAGCTATAGTGTGATTTCAAGTTGAATTAGATCGAGACAGGCCATGTGAGGCCAAATTAAATTTGGACTTAGAATTTTTCTAACCCAACTTTTACTTTTTGTCGAGGCTCATTCTAGAAACTCTACTTATGTGGACACCAGAAGTCTTGTTGGTTGCTAGCAGCCAAATTTAGAGTTATAAGAACCCAAAGAAACAATCCACCACTTGTGCTAGGCATGAGATGATATCGGCTTCTTTCTGTTTTAGAGCTCACTTATATAAGAGCTATTGCTTAAAAAACCTAAGATAGCTAGAAAACTGTCCATCTAAAACAACAGCTCCCAATCACTCTGACGCTTGTCTAGTTAGATAGTTCCCAAACACTCTTTAAATGATGTCCAAAATGAATAAAACACTCCTTAAATTGTTTCTTTTTTTCCTCCTCTAGAAAATAGAGAAGAACAAAAGTCTTCGGATATATAAAAAGGAGATAGAAAGCAATGGAATTAGAGGGATTTTATTCCACTCCATACTTGTTTATTTTCTCATTTTTCTTTTCCTCTAAACTAGGGGATAAGGGAAAACATAATTTACAAAATTACATTTTTAACATTAATCATAAGGTTCAATGTGTTTGAAATAAGAGTAATATAAAAATAATAAACTTATAATTCTTGTTATTCCATTCACCTCCATTGTAATTTCCAAGTAATAGAATGAAAACTTTTTTTCATTTCATTATTAAACATCTAAACAAAAGTGGAAGAACTTTATTCCATTATAAACCACGTTATTTCATTCACCATAAAACATCCAAACACAACCTAATACTCTGCTCTCAAGCTCAACTGGATGTTTTTGGTGGAATGTATTAGAAGTCAGCAGTCTCATTGTCACTACTATTGCCCCAACTCCTGGACGTTGCTCTACTAACGTAAAGGCCATGGAGCATTAGGCTTATAGTTTGATTGGACAAATTGGCCTGAAATTTTAGAAACATGGGAGGATAAGTTATGGATCAAAAGGCAAAATATTTGAGTAAAGCAGTATACTCCAAGAATATTCAGGAAGAGATGAATTCGGGCCTGGAAAGGTATAGTTGAAGCATCTAAAGTCCTTAAAAAAGGATCTTGCTTCATCTTAAGAAGAGGGAGATAAAGTTAATGTCTCCAACAACCCATAGCTCCCAGACTGTCCTAATTTTAAACTAACTCTTAAACAGCCAAAGGACAAGAAAGTTAACAAATCACCATTGGATCAGCCAATGCATGGAAAAATTAGAACCCCAAGTCTCAGAATGATTTAAGAAAATATGTCATTTAAGAAAGCTGAATTAGCACACAAGAGAAGTAGTAATAAAAGGCATTGGTAATACACTTTTAAATGCTATGATGCACTGATATGAATATCTTCGGGCCGATATCATATGATGTTTTCGAATCGAGAATACAAGAGGAAATGTTTTTTAAAAAATTAAATTAACATTTATCAAATGTGATCTAAATATTTACGACGATTATGTAATTCGTTTCTTGAAAGGTCTCATATATATGCCGATACACAAATCATGATAATCCTTTACCAAATATCAACAAGGTTTTCTCAGATTGATTCAACAAGAGAGACATTATAGAATACACGTCACCACTTCTTTTGGTCTTAGCTTAAATATCAAAGGTTTCCATAGAATATGTTGTTGGAAATCACCACATTTTTAGTAATTCAAACAAATAGACTTCTAATGACATCTTAATAATTTTTTTTCTAATTTCAATTTTTTGTTTTTCTCAATGGAGATTCTGTCCTCTTTGATCTCTTAACCCCTAATCCATACAAGAGACCAGCATATTTGTCCAAGGAGCCATTAAAGAAATTCTCCTTCAATTTCTTAAAAGTACAAGAGGTAAGCAAACTATCAGAACTAGCTTGATGGCAAATCCCAACCCTCTCCACCTCCAACAACTCTGCAAGCTTGTTCAACCCACCATGAAGGCTATTACAAAACTTCATAAGATACTTGATATCATACACAGTAGAGAAATACATATTGATCAAAATCTTTTGAATTGTCAAACCATATACTCCACCAGATTTGTTCGATTTTCATGAACATGCATATCACAGCACTCAAATTTATGACAAATTTGATATGAAAAAATTGAAAAAAAATTGAAAAAAGGGGAAGAATGGAATCTGAGACCTAAGGTGAGCTAGGGAAGATGTTGAGAGAGAAATGAAGATAGAGGAGAGAGAGGGAAGAGATTGGTAATTGGAACCTCCTAAGGTTTTTCAATGAAATGGGGAAGAGAAGAGAATAGGTCAGCAAAGATATTTGGGTCAAAAATCAAATTTTTTTTTGTTTTTTTGTTTTAAATATTTTCTGAAGAATTTGTTTGTTTATTTGTTTCCTGAGAAACCAAATGTTAATCTAGAAAGAGAAAAAAAAGGAAAGAGAGACTATTCACCTCCTCCTCACCATCGCAAGAAAAAAAGTAATAATACATCAAACTCCAAATAAATGATAGATAGAAAACTTTTTCAAAAAATGTGTTTATTTAACATTAGTATTACTACTTTAAAATGTTTTTTTTACAAGAAAAATTATTACTTAAAAAAGGAGATGTAGATAAACTCTTTATTTTGTTATCATGCATGATGTCTAAAACTAATGTACGATTTGTGATTAAATTTAAAAGGCTAAAATTCAAGAAATCTCCTTCAATTATAGGTCATTTTTAAAAAACTCTCTTGTAGTTTAAAATTCAACAACTTGACTCCTTAAATTTATTAAATTGTGCAATGTAATGTAAAATTAACTCTTTGTATATGTGTAAAAAATCCCCCTACAAGAGGTTAATATGCACGGTTTGATAAGTTGAATGAGTCAAGTTGTTGAGTTTTAAATCATAAGGAGATTTTTTGAAAGTGACTAATAATTAAAGGGAGTTTCTTGCATTTTAGCCTATTTAAAATGATATATACCGTCTAAATATATTAAATGTGTGAATTGAATAAGCACACCAAAAAATCCTTTAGAAAAATATTGGGTATTTTCGAGGCTTAGATATAAAGTATTAATGTGTGGGTACACAAGTATTTTATAATTTAGGTCATAAAAGAGAAGGTTAAGTTATATATAAGCAGGTCAAGTCGAAAAAACAAAAGTTATACATAAGTAGGTGAATGCAAAATTTTGGAATTCAATCTTGCTTTCACTCTTTTTTCTTTTAGTGTGTGAGTTACTCATTGGTTAAAACTCTTAAGTTTTTTTAAAGAACTGTCCGTAAAAAAAGTGGATTTTTTTTATGTATAAATCCTCTAATATTTAAAAGTTGTATTAGATCTCGATTAATTTAAAATCTAGTCAAATTGGACTACAAAAATATAAAACTCTTTTAATATTGATTTTCTTCATTCAGAAGATTCAAACTCAAGATTTTACTTAAATGTAACAAGTGTCAAATTACTTGAATCAATCAAGTATTGTTAAAAAAATGGTTAATTTTAATTAGTAAATTAAAACTCATTCACCAAATATATATATATATAAAACAATTTTACGTGAAACAAATTTTTTATATGTGCAAATGTTAATTACTATTCATCTTTTTTTTTCAAAAAATGTGACAATTAATATTCATTAAGTCACCCATGTAAATATATATATATATATATATGAGGAGGATCGCTTAAAACTACACAAATGAAGTTTTTTTTTATCTCTTTATAGGTCTTTTTACAAAACTTATTTTTAATCATTACACTCTATTTCAATGTAAAATCTAATGATTGAGATTATTTCATTTTCATGAATAACAATTAGATGAAAGTTATCTAATGGTTGAAAAAATTGAAAATAATTAAAAATTAAATGTGTGAATTGAATGTAATCTGAGAAAAAATATTGGGTATTTTGAGGCTTAGAGTAAGTTGATTCTCCTCATATATTATATATATATATATATATATAGGTCAAAGGAGGATCAACTTACATTAGTGTAAGTCTTTTTTGTTCTTATACTTATTTTTTGTCATTAGTTTTAGAAACTTTCATCTAATGGTTTCATCTTTAATGAAATAATCTCAACCATTAGATGAAAGTAAAATTAACTTTTAATATTAATTAAAAATAAATATAAAACTTAAAAAATTCAAACCAATCATGTAAAACCGATTCTTCTTTTATATATATATATATCCTATTATTATAATGCACCAAATCATTCCACACTCATGTGCAATGTATAAAATTAACTTTTGTAAAAAAATCCCCTAATCATTAGTTTCATGTAGTGGCTGGAGCTTCCTAAGGACATGGAGCAAATCTGCCACACTCAATATGATTTTGATAGAACCTATTTGGATCGTCTGGCATTGGTGTTAAGTCTATCATGGCCTGAGCTCATTTGTTAATTGTTATAGTCGAATAGGTGACAGAGTAAATTGTTGTGATTATATTTATCAAAGGATGGCTAATGAAAGTATAGCTATAAAAACGGATAGCTCGAGTTTGGGTTAAGTTAGTTAGGATCGAGTAATTTTTGGGTTAGGTCAAAGTGAGTTATGTAAGTTTTAAGTTGATATTTTATTAATTCAGTTTGTTCTTATGTAATATTAACGGGTCGACTTATTCAAGTAGGACTAATTTAAATTATTTTTAATTTTGTGTTTATTTTTATTAGTCTAATTCGTCTATGTTTTCGGACTATTCAGGTCAATTCATTGGGCTTGACTCATTTTGACGACTCTAAATGAAAGGTTCAATTTGCATAATTGTGTACATGATAGAAATAAATTGCTCAAATTAAGACCTTAAGATATAAATTACATATCAAATGAAGTTAAATGATATAATTTCTATAAGTTATCCAATTTACAATCGGAAGAACCCTTGATATACTTTAGTGTCTCTAATTTTTGTACTAAATTAGAAAGGGAAATTGACAAATTAATGGTGGATGATAGATAGATAGATATATATATATAATATATATATATATATATATATATATATATATATATATATATAATATTTAGTGAGAAAGATTTTATTGTGAGAGGGTAAGAAGAGTAAATCTTGACCATACAACCATATATAGATAGTCGAGATTAAAAGTTACTTAAAGATCATGAGACAACTTTAAAAAGTTATATGTATTTATGTTTTAATTTTAACCATTCATGTAAGATCCAATGATCAAGATTTACTCCTCTAACATCTTATAATGAATATTTCTCTTACCAAATATATATATATATATATAATGTCTCCTCAGTAGCCATTCATACATAGAGAGATAGATAATAGATCCCAATAGATTAGGATCCTTTCTTTCTGTTCTGGATTGGTATCCTAGATTTAGGTCTAACATGAGCAACCCATCTTGGTTGGCCTAATCGCGACATCATACTGTTGTGGCCCTTATGGGTAATTACTTGGCCACTATGATAAGTGTCATATCTTAACGGAATTCCTATTTGATGAGGATATTTTGGGATCTTATCTCCTTATAACTACAAATCCTAATCATATATAAACAGTAGATACTAATTATCTTGTAAGCAAACTTACTCTACAAATATGGGGCTAAGCCACTCAGTACTCTAATATACTCCTATCTCCTAGTGCGCAGCCCTACCATGTAGGTACATCAGCCTCCCGCTTTCAACAAGGTACGTACCATTGATTTTGATTTTCGATTCTAAACATTGGTGCTGTTTGTGAGAAATAAGAGAATTGAAGAAAAAGTTGGAGAAAACATGGAAATGAGGGCGGAAGCCTCAACCACCATGCGCTCTGATTTTCGATTCTGAACATTGGTGTCGTTAGTGGAAAATGGGGGAATTGAAGAAAAAGTTAGAGAAAACATGGAAAATTAGGGGAAATGCCTCAATCGCCATGCGCTGCTGGTGTTTCCTTGCCAGAAATCGCCTAGGTTGTCAAAGAATTTAGAGAGAAAAAGCTGGAGAGTGAAAGTGACTCACTCTCCACCCCTTCCCCTTTTATAAACACAATAGCACCCCAACTGCCACCATCAAGGTTGGGGCACATTGGCCTTTTTCATGCGTTTGAATTCATTGTGACATGAAACCCAAATGACGATTACTACTCGTAATGCACCACATGTCCTTAAAAACTTGTCAACAAGAAAGACAACCTACCTCAACGCTAAACGAAACGTCACGAGTAAGCCAAAAATGATGTATAGTCATTTGTAAGATTTATGTTCAATTATCATTATTAACAATTTTTTTTAGAGTTACATTTTTTTTAGATAGTTATTTACAAGTATCAGGGTAAATTTTTTAGGAAACTTATGACATGCTTTGGCCTTAAAATAAAATTACCTCTCATCTTTTTAAACCTTTTATTTTAAAAAAGTACACGACACAACTAAAAGGAAATAAAATTTGCCCCCACAAGGTAATAATAAAATAAAGGTTAAACTATATATTTAGTCTCTATAGTTTACATCTCTTTTCAATTTAGTCCTTACATTTTTTTTTATTTTCAAATCAATCCTTACAATTTTAATTGTTAGCAAATGGATCCTTACATAAGTACCAATTATAACACCGTTAAAGAACTTGCTTATGTGGCAAATAAATTGTTAAAGTCGGTTATTTTCTTCCCTGTCATAGCTTAGTCACCACACCTCTCCCCTCCATGTCATTCTCCTCAAAACCACGCGGCACCCATTCATGTCCTTCATTCTTTTGACCTTGCACAAAGTACATCGAGAGCAAGAAAGCTCAGGGTCATGTCCCAATAAATTTCCTACTACTTCAACAATAAAAAACAAGAAGCACATAAAATGAATTCCTCTACAATCATCACTGATGCTTCCTCACCCAATTACACTTGTTTCCCACAATCCCTGCACACAACGCAGAAAACACAGTAAATTCAAAAACATAAGACAAGCATATAAAGGTCAAAACAGAAACTAAACTTGGTGAGATCAGGCTCGTTGGCTCCGGCGACCGAGGAAAACTAGATGGTTCAAATACCATAGTTTCCAGGAAAGAGTGTTGTCAGGAACCATGTCAATGGAATCATTGTGAGGTGTGAGATGCGATTTTGATAAGCTAAAGCCTGCAGGTTGTGTTTGGAATGAATAAAAATGAGAAATGATTTGATTTGATTTAATTTGAATTGAATTGATTTGATTTAAAAATCAAATTTTATGTTTAGAATTTAAATAAAAAATAGGAATTGAATTGATTTAGAAATCAAATTTTATGTTTGGAATTTATTAAAATGAGAATTGATTTGATTTTGTTTAATTATTTTACATTTTAACCCTTATGAGAGGTGGTTAGAGATAGTTACTAAAGATAAAATAGTCTATTCATTTTAAATCAAATCAAATCCTAACAAATCTTATCAAATTTGATAGAATTTCTAAAATAAAATAAATAAAATTCATGAGAATTTAAAAATCAAATTATTTCTTATTTTTTAACATTCCAAATACAAAATTTAATCAAATTTAATTTACAAATTAAATCATTTCCTATTATTTCACATTTCAAACACACTCACAAGGAATTTTTGGAGAATGACATGGAAAGGGGAGAGCTGGTGAGATGATATGGTGAGATGGTTCATTAACTGGATAATGACATGAGAGAAAATTATTCACATCAACAATTTATTTGCCAGTTTTTCCTTACTTAACTTTGTTATAACTAGTACTAACGTGAGGGATCTATATTTACTAACAATTGTAATTATAAAGACTGATTAAAAAATAAAAAAAAAGTATAAGGACTAATTAAAAAAAAAGAGTAAACTATAGGGACTAAATATATAATTTAATCTAAAATAAAAAATCTTACTTTATAAATCGTAGTCTCGAACCTTCGATAACCTCGACCTTTTTATATGCATTTTTATATCCATGAAATCCCTAATCTCAAAATCTATTTCATGATTGAAACCAATTTCTTTTGTAGATCTACCTTAAATATCAATTTCATCATGAAATTTATCATGAATATTCATATATTTATTGAGTAAAATCCATCAACTTTGCTTTTTCTGTGTGATGATATATGTTGGAGGAAATCAAGAAAGGCGATTACAAGGTAGCAATGGATTCTTTTATTTATTTTTATTTTTTTTGCCAAAATGAGCTTGATCTATTTCTTTTCTATGAAAATCGGTAATTAGCATTGATTAGTCTATAAGTGGATTGTGTGCCCTTGTTCTCTGCCTCTTTATTTCTTTATATTTGAATACATTTCTTTCAAGTTGCTAGTTGATTGAATTATTTTTAGCGTACTTTAATTTCTATATATTATGAATTTTTTGGATCATAAATATTAATTTTGTGAAATTGATTTTGGGTGAATTGTTGTCTAGGTTTAAGCAGTTTTAAAAAATAGATTTTTCAAGTATGCGTTATTTTTTATGAGAAATAGTAGGGATATACTAATTAAATTGAGACAAGGGTGTGAAAGAAGAGGGGGCCGGGGATGACATACATAGAAGTCGTCAAGTGACTTAGAAATTCAAGAGTTACAATATTGAAGACTAGAAAGTAAGGATTACACTCATATATTGAAATCATGCAATAAACCAAAGTGTGGTATCAGATATGGTACCAAATAAACTATTAGTATTGCGTCTATGGCCTTTTGAAACACTTGGTTGAGGTGTTCTTTCAAATTATTGGGCTAGTGAGCTAGTAAGGGATTTTTATCTTTCAAAGACATATTGTCAAATGAGTCTTCATCCATGGCATGAAGAAGTAGACATTTTTTAAACGTTCGAATAATATGCAAGATGACTTATATGGTAGTAACGGTGAGGTTAAAGGATCGTGTTATGTAATGAGTAGTGATAGGTAGATGAGGTATCTCTTTGACTTTGAGTATTCGAACTCTCTAATTGGATTGTGAAGAGAGAGATTGACGATTTAGTCCATTCAAATAAAGTTAATAAAATTTGACAATTCAAATAATAGGTAATGAAATGGTTCAAAAAGTCCATACCTAATGAGGGGGACAAGACCCTATTTATAAGCATTTAGTGGATTACAAATGATATTGATAGTTGGTTGGGCTAAATTATTAAAGTTGATATCCACTCTTAAGGTCTTGGATGGAGCAGGCTAGACCTGAGAGGTATAGGCTCAAAATGTTTTCAAAAAGTTGATGTTGATCCAAGTGCAGATTTGTTCTAGTGAAAAAAAGGTACATACTCTGCCTATTCAAGGGTAATTTCTTTTAGCCATTTTTTTTTTTTAAATTGCTCTTGTTAGAACAGTTCAAATAACTACTGATTTATATTAGTGGAAAAAGGTACATACAGGGCAAGATGGAAGTCAGAAGGTTGTTTGATTTTCAATGTTAAGGTTTACTTATAGAAGCATCTTTCCATTTAGATAATTATTATATACATCTATCTAATTTTAATTATATTAATTAATTTTAACTCTTTTGATCTAGCGATTGTTATCGATCAATGATTTTATAGTTTATTAACAGGTATCAAACCTTTTTTTTTGTTCTTGTTCAGATATTCTCATACTCTTTGGATGTAATACTAATCCTGTTTGAAATATTGAGACGGTCCTTCTCAATAATGTGTTTTTATGGATTCAAACCCCTTGTATTGCAAAGATCACTTAATTGCTTAACTCAAGCTTGCTTACTACTTGTGGATCAACCTGCTCGTGGTTTGGTAAAATTTAAGGTTAAGGGTGATTGTCCCATTCTAGGGCCAAAGCAAGTTTTCAGATTCAACAAAGACTTACAGAGATACTTACATATAACAACTCACCAACAACGGATACTAGCAAGACTTGAATCATAACCAACTTGGTTAGCCTGTTGATATTGAACCTTAAAGTTTGAAAAAATATGTAAGTACTCAAATTCAAAATCTCATGCTTAGATCTTAGAATTTATTTTGTTTTATAATATGTTATTGTGAACTTTTTTTTGTTGATCTTGTGAACTTATTTTATTATGTTATCCATTCTAAAAATAAAAAATGTCACATAAAAATGAATTTTGAAATTTCTCATCATTAATAATTTTTTTAAAAAAACTTTATTGAAGACATAAGTTGTAGAGATTTTATTTGTTTGTTGGGTTTAAATTATTGACTAGGATCAACCAAAAAAAATTGTTGACTAGTTGAGACTTTCAAATATTACAATTTATCTTATCAAGTTTTACACAAAAATGTTGATAGGGGTCTATTCATCTTATTCATAATTACTAAGCCATAGTGAGTGTCATATGATTGATGTAACCGAAATTAAAACGGAGTAATATTCATCTATACACGAATACAATCATAATTTTGATAAAAAAAAATTAAAAAACAATCACGATTGCACACAGTTAATTCACATAATGTAATTTCATCTAATTTAACTTAAAAAGTTGAGGCTACTTAACAATAAGAGTGATTGGAGAAATATATATCAGGTTGTTTTTTAAAATGCTTTTCACCTATTATAGTTTGTAATTTTGAAATTTATACAAAATGATTAAAGTTGATCCTAATATTTTTATTGCTTACTGAATATTCAATGTGGTTACAGTAAAAAAAATTGGAAAAAAAATAATATAAAGCATTTGGAAGCCAACTTTCTCTCTTAAATTAAATATTTGTCAGTCATCATTTGTTTAAACGGATAATTAAACTTTAACCTTCTATGATATATGTTTGAGCAAATGACATTTGTATTTTTTTTGGGCACATTTAGTTTTCTCATGCTTTAAAAAACACGTCAAATTCATAGAGTTAACATATTGTCTTCATGTGAGCAAAATAACTACAAATCCTAATATTCTTATTGTAATTCTCCCACCTATTCAAACTAATTTTATAGATTAGGATCTTAATTGATTCCCTGGCACTTAGAGAATTACTAATGCATCCATAAAAGTACTAATAGTCTAATAAAACTAAGGATGAAATAAAATTAACACAGAGGTCATATTTAAAAAATTGTAAACCACAAAGGTTAGGTTGTAGTTAATCCAATTTTGTGTCAAGCATGATAATTAAGCACAATAAAGGTGTTATTTATTTTTTTTAATATGGTATGGGTATATTTGGATTAACTTTTACATTAATTGAGACTTAAAAGCACACCTCTGTATATTGGCTGTTTGTATTTAGAGAATTTAATCAACTTTTTTAAATGTTTGGACTGATTTTTTTTTAATGAATTGTATTATTATAGATTTGGGTTCATAATAAATACTGTACATGTTATCATATTTAATATTCAAAAAATAATTTAAAATTATTAATATATCCATATTTTCAAATTTAAAATTTAATTATAAATATATTATTATGTATAAGATTCACCATAAACTTGAGTCTACAACTCTTACTCTTTTTAAAAATGGTGAATACCACTTTAAAGTAGTGAATGATTGAAATGAATTTTTATGTGATCTTTTACCTCATTCTTTTGTTTTTTGGAAACTAATAAATGTCATATCTGCCTCAATTGAACTTATGCTCAAGTGCTTAAACTTCCATTGAACATAAATTTATTTAATTTTTCTTTTACTTGCCTCCTGGTCCACTGTAAATTTATTTAGTTGAATGCTAATTTGGCGGGTGGTCATATAGGTCAAGGGAGGATGACAACCACAGGTATGACCTCAAAATGCACGAATAAATAAAATAAAATAAACGCACATAATATTTCAGCCAAATAATCATTTTTATTCAAAAATAAAAACTGCTTTGATCACTTTTCCTTGTTTTGTTTATTGACATACTTGATTCTTTTGCATATCAAGCATATTCATGCATAGTTGCATATTATCATCTGCTATCTGTAGATAGGAAAGGGGGATGTACATTTTGCAGCCAAAATATGGAGAACTTTCATTTTGAGTTGACACTTAACATGGTGAATAACACAATCCCTGTTGCACACTCAAAGCACATTGTAGTTGTAAGCAGCACAGCTTGACGGCCGGACACCGATGAGCAAACCAGGTTGTGAGTGTGTGTCAGTGACAGACTGTGCTATGCAATGTAACAGTTCAATTCAAAAAATGTAAAATGAGCAAGGGTAGAATTAATGCCCCAATGATATAAGAAAGAAAGCATCCCTAAAGAGACATTTCTTTTAAGGTAACCAAATTCAAAAAAAATATAAAGAAAAACATCCCAATACAATTTATACTGGATTCCAAACCCTGGAATTGAAGGGTATTAAAAAACATGGGCAGTATCCAAAACTGCCCTTTTTGGATGTTTCTGCTTGCATGTCCAACACTTTGCCATAAACCCTTAAATTCAGTTTTGCTGAGTTGTTTGTATTCCCTTGGGCTATATAGTGGCCTGAATTTCAGTGCAAAAGTACTAGCTTTTCTGGATTTTTGAGCTAAAATGACCGCTCTTGATCAAACTATGATTGTGAGGCTGAAAAATGTGGGAGGCAAACTCCTCACACTCCCCAAATCCCTCTCTTCGGTTGATAAGCTTCTCAAACTTCTTGATGTAATGGCCCTTTTTACCTTTCCTTTGTTCTGCGTATCTATCTTTACCATTTATATATGTTTATGTGGTTTTTTGTGCCATGAATTTCATTGAAGCTTCTCAATTGATCATGAATTCCTATAAGTTGGATGATCATTTGTTGAAGACACCTTATTGCTGGTCTGAGTTTCTTATTTTTGGTGTAAAATAAGTAGATATATGGTTTTCCTTACAAAATTCTCTCCCTCCCCCCCCCCCCGCCCCTTTTTTTTAATATCATGGGTTGGCACACACAAAGCACAGATATTTTTCAATGGAATCCTGTAGGTTTTTTATTTAAAAAATATTATTGTGATTATTTTTGACCTCTCGGAAGATTTGGTTTATGATAGAATATAGTGATTTCATTTGATCCATGTAACCGACTCCACTTAGTGAGAAAGGCTTTGATTGTTATTGTTGTATTCTTATGATTATTCTCATGGTCTGATACTTCCAAATATTAATAAACTTGTGCTGTTGATGCTCTATATCCTTGATGTTATAGGCCCCTTTTGCTTTCTTGTATATATCTATACATGGCTGTGTTAACTACTGTTCTTTCTGGTCAAATGAATTCCACTACATGTCGAATTTGATCATGAGTTTATGTGGCTTGGTGATTGACAAGACAAAAATGTCATTAAGGTAAAGGGGAACCTAAGACATCTTAGGCATCCTGGTCAACAAACATTCATATTCATATTAAAGGTTAAAGGTAGAACACTGCTAAGTGATCAAAAGCTTAGGTGCAGGGCATACTACGCCACTAGAGGTCTGGGAGGCTTTGGGTAAGGAATGTCCCATTAAGGCTTCACTACCTCGATAAGGGATCTTCATTGTGAAATGTGAAGTAGGCAAAGAGTAGCCCTTCCTATCGAGGCTTCACTACCTTGATAAGGGATCTTCATTATGAAGATGGTAGAGAGTAGCCCTTGGGCTTCCCTTGTGTGGAGTAAAGAGCAACATTCCTGTGTTGACCCCTTCCCTCTACTATATACACATCTCCTTAGAGTATATTAACCCACAAAATTCACTCACAAACAGTGGTCATATGTCAACTAACCTTATTTTTTTGGTTAAGAACCAAATCTTATTGTTGGGGTAAATTTACCTTACACAATTGTTTGCTTTGCTGTTTGAGAGTTTTCCCCCACATATTTCAGTGCTTCTGATGAATTTTGCAGCAAATTTTAAAGGCACTTTTATAATAGCTATCCTAAACCCGATATATAACCCTGATTTTGTTCTCCTTTTTTGGTTTTCTAACTTTCAGAAGCTTGAGGTAGTTTTGTCAACCGTGGAGCAATCACCGTCTGAGTCAGTGCAAGAAGCACTTGTAACTTCAAAGAAGGCATTGATTTCCCTTGAACTCATAAGGCACTCAGATGAGGATGTTAAGATTTCGGTTACATCTTGCATCACTGAGATTGCAAGAATCTCAGCACCAGATGCCCCTTATGATGATGAACAAATGAAGGTACTCATTTGAGTTTAAATCCATTTGCCATATTTCAATCAAATAATTCAAGTAAACTGTGTACGATAAGTGTTGTTAATGATTTTTCTTAATCATAGTTTTGTTGTTGGAATTATACTTAGAAAGCATTCCAATTTCATGGTGAACAGGAAATTTTCAAGCTCATAGTGGCAGCCTTTGAAAAATTGTCTCCTGTATCTGGCCGCTGTTATAAAAAAGCAGTTTCAATACTTAATAATGTTGCAAAGGTCCATTTAGCCTTGGTCATGCTGGACTTTGAGTGCTATGACTTGGTTATTGAGATGTTTCAGAATCTCCTGAGAATTATAAGGTTGGAGACAAGACAATATATCACTTATCTGTTTCTTCCTTTTCAAAACTTGTCTGGATATAATTTATTTGGATTTCCTGATAATTAACATATTTTTGGATTTCACAAAAGGAGTGCTATTTAATAACTTTGATTTGTAACCATTGTTATATCTTGCCATTAAAATTTGACTACACAAATGTGAATTCATTAAATTGATCTGGGACTTTGAACTCTGATGACAGGTACATAATTTTGCATTGCTAATGATACTTACAAGTTGATAATAGAAGTAGAAGATCAACATCAAAGTTGCTAATCTGGTGTGAGTTTTTCTCAATACTGTGCTTATTATCCTTAAAAACATACTTGAGAGCTGCTTCTGAAGGTGAAGGCACTTTCTTATGAATTCTTTTATGTGCTGAGCATATCAATAGTGAAGTGGTGAAACCTAGGAAATTGGGGTTTCCCTGCATTCACCTTTTGCAAATGACTAAAGTTTGAAGCTTTGGGAAGTTGTTTTACATTAATAGTGCTAATGCAAAAGTACATTGCTTTGCCTTTCTGATCCATCTTTTTAAGTAAACTTCATTCATTTCTGGAGTGATTAATGACTAAAGGTTTTGTTTGTTCAATTTAAAGGTCAAACCATCCCCCTGGTGTAATGCTTTCCATGGAATCAATTATGACCCAGGTCTTGGATGAAAGTGAAGAAATTTCCTTGGATCATCTTACACCCCTCTTAGATAGTGTAAGAAAGGAAAATCGGGTAAAATGCTTTGCATTATGTCAATTTTAAACTCATATCTTTTATTTTTCTGGAGGGGGTTGGCGGGGTGGGGTTGGTGGTGGGTGTTTTTCATTCTGTTTACTACGTCTTTGTAAATCTTTTTTTTATTTATTTAATTTCCAGACTTTTTCACCTATTGCTTGGACATTGGGGAAGAAAGTTATTACAAATTGTGCTGTTAAGATTAAGCCCTATCTCATGAAAGCAGTAGATTCCACAGGCAGAGCTCTGGATGAGTATGCTCAAATAGTAGCTTCTATTTGCCAGAATGGGTCTGAATCCCCTCAGCATGATCATTCAAATGGTTCTGAGATACTGGTGTGTTTTACTTGTACAAAGCAATAGTCTATCAAATGAACTATTATACCTAATTCTGTGATTTTCTTGCTCAATCTTAATTTTGCTGCATGTCAGAATCTATGCAACAAATTTAATTGATACACAAAATCTGCAGAACCTTGACTGTTGAAGTTGTTTCATTAGTATGTGGTCTCATCCCTTTGAAAGCAAATTAGATTTGGCGAAAGCAAATTGATTTATTTGGAGAAAACAAAAGGTGCACATAGCTTTATAAAAGACAACTAAAATAAATTAACGTAAGGAATCAGAAATTTTTGTGGTAGTGAAAGACAGTGAAGCATGGTCAGCCATTTTTTTTTTTTTCGTTCAAATAACCAATCTGAAATATACTTGTGATTAAATGTGTTTCAAACATAGGTAGCCTGGTCCAACTTCTTAAAATTTGCCCAAAAAGCGTGTGCTTCCTAAAACACGTAGGTAAAAAGCAACTACCATGTCACCTGTGCATTAGTTATTCAAAGAGGAATCTCAAATTCCAAACACGTATACATTGATGTCTTCACACGTTGCTACTTGGTTTGAGGCTTTTAGTTAGATTGAAGTTAGGATTGCTTGTGTTGCAATGCTTCAGGTTCAGGTGCAGGCAGCTGAGGACATGCTTGCTGTATATAAAGATGTAGATGAACAAACCTGTGATGTAGTTATCTTATCTCTTCCTGCATAAGTTATTGGGTTCTTACATTTTCCATAACAATTGTTACATTTGCTTCATTAAAGCATCAAACAATATTGAACTTTATTCTTAATCAGGTGACTAAGGGGCTTGAATCAGATATGGCTTGCATGAGAGTTGTTGCCCAAATTATTGATGACACAAAGTCAAACATAGGAAGTTCCAATGCTTCTACTATGGGCAGTGAAATTAACAAAAAGGATGGTTCAAAAAGGCAACGGCATTCTGATCTTACTAGTAGCAATGCAAAAACCAACTCAGAAACTGGCAATGTAGATTCTTTTAGGGAACTGAAATCAGAAAATGAGCTAGATACCATGCCAAAGAAGAGGGGCTATAAACCTAACTCTTTAATGAGTCCGGAAGAAGGCTATGATCTCTCTTGGATTTATATGGGAAGAAAAACTGAAAAAAGAACTAGCATACTGATGTCCGATAAAACTGATGAGAATACTCATGCTGCTCCTCTTTCAATGAATCCTGGCATTCCTAATGGAAGCCGTCCGAAAAGGGGTCGGCGAAGGAAAAGAAGTAGCACAGGGAATCAAGATGTTGACCCTAATTCTGTGTCAAAGTCAAAGAAAGACAATTTGAATGCTCTGCTTAAGGTTCCTTCTTTGGAACTTCCTTGTGACAGGTTGAAAAAGGAATCTGAAGTAAGGAAAGATTCTGAAGTAAAGCCTCGGGCATTGAAGTTGAAAATCAAATTTCCTGCAAAAATTGAAGACAAAACTGCTACAGTTCCTGAACCGGTAGTTGCCAATATGGAATCAAAGGTTTCATGGGAAGATGAGGAGAAACCCAAGTCAGCTATGAATGTTGAGGTTGCAAATAGAGAAGAGGTAATGTTCTCAGCTCTAAAAGATGTTAAGAAAAGGAGGAGGCTTAATGCTACTCGTAATAAAGATCTCAATAAATCATCTTCTATTATAATATAGCAAGTATTTTTTTAATAATTTACTTGAACAAAATAGAATATACTAGTAAAACCTCACATTTTTTGTTTTCTGGGGGCCATATTGCCACCACTTTATAGGAGCTGATTACTGAGTCTGCAAGTAAACCATTACATGGATTGGAGGAAGCCCCTCAAACACGGCTGAGGAGGAGGAGGCGCACCATTGTAAGTGTAGAGCTATGAATTTGAATTCTAGCAGAGTTCTTGAAAATTCAATCTCATACAATAAAACCCCCTAAGATGTCCCAATTTCTTCAATTTTTCTATGACACTACACTGGTATTCTTTTTGTGAACCCAGGAAGGTCCTTACCAGGTGATACTCTCCAACTTTATGTGCTAATTGTACAAATGAGTTGATGTCTTGGAAAGACTAATGAAAGAATATTATTGCCTTCATATTACTGCTTTTGATTTTTTAGATAAAAAGTTTGTATCTATTGGTATAATGTTTCTCCCACTCTCTATCCATCTATATGTGAGTGTATGTGTTTAGCCATTGTCCAGTGTCAAATTTTCTAACATTAATGATAGTTGTCAAAACTAACAAAAACTGACATTATAGCTTTAATTTCCTGGCTTTTGCTACACTAATTTGAATCATAAGCATATTTTCAATTCATCTAGTGGAACTTCTTCCTGCTGTTAATATTTTTCTTTTAATTTGTACCCTATTAAATTTTTTGTTAATAAATCTAATATTTGCTCTCCTTTTTCTTTTTTTTCTTTTTTTTTCTCTAGGCATCTGAATATAATGACTTATTGGTTGGTAGCAGGATCGAGGTCTGGTGGCCAAAGGACAAGATGTAAGTGCTTTAGCAGCACTATTGTGTAATTCATTTCTATCTCTGCATTCCTCTGTTACCAATGTTTCACTTGATAGGCCTTAATGCTTGACAAAGTTCTGTTCTATGAAATGCAATTAACTCTCTATCATGGCATGGAGAGTCTAAAAAATTAGTTGTGTAGGCTTATAAGACAATTGGGACTTATAAATCACTTTTCCTACGGTCTTGTTTGCTCATTGAGTAGGCTTATAAGAGTAAGACAATTGCATATGCTTCTGAAAGTAGAGTGAAGGTACTTCTGTCTATCATCTGCCATTTCTTTAGTCTAGGTTGTCCTATTAGATTGTATTAGAACATTATTTCAAAGGTAACAGCACTGAAAAAGAACATAGTTCTTTTCTTTCTTTCTTTTTTGTGTGGAAGGAGTTACTAAATAGATACTATGTTGACGTACCAAAAAAATAGATACTATGTTGTGGAAGTCATAATTTTACACATGACTTTGTTTGGCCTAGAAGTTTTTGCCTTTAAAGATATTTTGTTGCTTGCTTTAATTTATCCCAGTAATTCGTGGCATTGAAGTACGGGTTCATTCCTTTTTGTGCTTACATATATTACATATAAAATTCTTTTCTTCAGGTTTTATAAAGGTGTTGTTGATTCTTATGACCCTATTAAAGGAAAGCACAAGGTGAGATGACTGTGACTGATCATATTTTATTTGTTTAAGTTTTCTTTAGCTCTAGGCTTGCTTCGTGCATCTTCTTTTCAGATGTAAGCTTTATGTATTGCCACTAGCTTATTTGGAATGCGTTGTGTGTTTTAGTCTTTAAACCTTAATCACTTGCTGATAAAACATATTCTGATCCTTGTGTAACAATCAGTAAAATTGATAGTCTCGTGGTGGCACACTGGCACATGACTTTTCTAAGCCATTCTTAATTTCAAATTTTACTTATCCTGCAAGAAGGTTTATCTCTCATTTGTGGGCTTTGAAAAAAAGAGTACTATTTAGTTTAAGACTTCCACATTTTTTTAAAAGTAAAAGTAATCTTTGAAGTTTGTTCATTGATTATGAAGCACAAAAAAGTTACTTTTGTGTTAAATAATTGTGTGTGCGAAGAGTGTATGAGGGTGAGAGTGAGACAAACACAACTCAACTTGAGCTTAAACTGTTGGATAACTAATTTGTCAATATGTTTCTAATGGCTTTTGAATAGATTGTGTATGATGATGGAGATGTGGAGGTGCTAAACCTCAAAAACCAACGCTGGAAGCTAATTACTGATGATGTTTCACCAGAAGAGGTGACTTTAAAGTTCCCATTCTCATTTCATTATTGTTTTATAGATATCATACTATAAATTTGATTCATGCATACTGATATTCTGCCATCAGGAACAAGAAACTGCTCTTCAAAAGCTTGTGGAGATATCAGAATTGTAAGTATAATCTAGTCTAAAGGACATTGATGCCTAATATTACTGGTATTACTATTTTATACTTTTAAGAACCCTGAACAAGCCTCAATTATTGTTGATGAAGTACATTAGCACCCTCTTCACATGAATGATCCAAATAGAGGGCTTTTGTCTCTCTTTTTTTCCTCCAAATCTTGAACTGGCCTCAAAATAGATTATTTGTTTTGTTTTTGAATTTTAAATGCCTTAAACTGTATAATATCTAGTGTAGACAAAAATATATTGGATTTCCTATCAATAACTTGCCTGTCATCTTATATGATTGCTTTATTGGTATCCTCAATTAATGCTATGTAGGTTTATTTTGCTACTGATCTTTATACGATTGATTAAGTTTATACTGGCACATTATTCTTAATGTGCAGAGTACAAAAGAGCCAAGAAAAATCAGAGTCAAAGCCAGCCATGGTTGCAAGTGTCAATTCTCGCTCCGGGTTAGTCTTCATGCTACACAAAACATTTGGGTTCAGTAACTCTTTTCTTTGGATCTTTTTTGAAATCTTCCAATGGATCAGCAGGGGTAGAGCTTCAGCCAGCTTCTCCAAATCTAAATATATGAAATCAGCTGGCAAATATGTGGATACTTCTGCCCTTGTCAGGCCTGATTTGGCTGAAAAATCCATGGATGCTCCACCTAGAATTGAAGATGGGCAAGACTTTGCTGGGAAGCCTAACACCAGAAGAATGAAAACTGGTTTAGGCATGGAAAAGAACAAACCTGGGACTAAACATGCTCAAAAGGCTAAGTGACTCGAATTCTGTGGTAGAAAAGATGAGCTAATTCTTACAGTAAGGTTACCGGTTACTCCACCTTATTGCAGTTTGGCTATACCCCCATAGGGGATTATCAGTTTAGTCTCTTTTGTTTCATATTTAATCTCAAGAACCTTGAAAACTGGTCTTCTCTCCCCGCCCTCTCTTTCTAGCATGGTTTGATACTTTGATGTATTATAGAGTACACAACTATTAACTGCAGAAGCCAGAAGAAGGGTTTGTTTGGAGAAGGGTAACACGGACCGGCCAAGAAGAGGTCCATTCATGGACATGTGATTTACATGATCAATAGGCAGATTTGAATGAATGTAAAAATTACTTGTTAATATCTGTAAGTTTTCTGTATATACATTTATTTATAAAAAAAAGAGTAATTTGATTAAATTTATGTAAGAATCTGAGTGTTACTATTTGAAATATGTAGAAATTTAACCTTTTAATCCCAATCATTAATTTATTTTAACAATAAATCACTTATTTTATTCATAGACGAATAGTCCATATTAGACGTTCCTTGTTTCATACCCTTCTTTAAAACATGGTTTTATATATAATGATGTCCTAAACTATTTGCTGCATAAGGGTTTGTTTCATACCCTTTTTGTGGGTGAGGCAGGTATTTCTTGAATAACAAAGGGGGAATGACTTCCATGTAGGACAGCTTTTGTCCCTGTCCACATTATGGATAGGGGACTCACTGCATTTGTATGAAAAGTTAGTTTGTTTATTTTTGCATGTCTTTCAAAAGTTTTAGCCTTAGATAAATTTAGTAACAAATGTTGTCAAAACAGTGTGTAAGTTTTGTGTTAATAATAATGCTAGTTTTCTGCTACACAGTAGTCGGGATCCTACCATAAACTGATAAAAGCTATAAATTGGTTATACCGAATCCATAGGGAAACCTTTTTCAGGGACAGTACTATTACTACACATTAGGTATCATAAAGGTATGTTTGAAGATAATTAGGAAGGGAGAGAAATGTGTTAAGTAAATCTTATTATTTGTTTGGAAGGTTCTTAAAATTGAAGGGAGAAAAATGAGGAATTATTATGCATTCCCCAAAACCCATAATTTGGAGGATTTTAGAGTATTTTAAACATTTAAACAACTAGAAGGAAATTCAGTACTTAACTTCTCATAATCTTCCCTTTTCTTTCTTTTTAATTTCTTAAGATTCCTTCCCTTCCTTTCTCCTTCCAATTCCCAAACATATTATCTGGTGATATGAAATTAACTGCTTGGGTCTGCACAGCACAGCAGTAATATGAGAAGAGTGAAGACCAATATTTGGGGATGGTTGTTGACATAGATTTGAGTCAAATCTCAGAAGGCCTAGAAATTACTTACCAATCTCTCTGATTCTGAAAAATCAAAGAAAATGGTACTTTGGCTTGAGGTTGTTGGGTGAGTTTTGGGTTGAAATTTGTTCTACGTTCTTTATGGATGTTTGAATTTCAATCTCTTCATTCACCAACCCAATGAGAACGATTTGACTAGGCCAGCATTATAATTTATATAATTTACCGTAAAATAGTTTATCAATACGTATTTTATGTGGAGTCTAAGAAATGGAGAGATACGGGAATTTATTGTTCAGGAGGTACGGAAAAAGGAGTAGAATAGTGAAATGCAGCAACTTCAGTAGCTTCCGGCAGCATTCACACAATTGACAAAAAGGTAGCTGCCCAAGTGGCTAATCCAATTAAGAAAAGAGTCAGATGGGAAAGATTTCAATGTGGCAAAAGTAAATGGAAAAACAATTTCCTTATTTATCAGTTCTTATATTCTTAACATTAATTACGTATATATCTCTTTTTATATTTTTTAATATTATTTATTATATTTATTTTATTATTATTATTTTTTTTATCAAATTTAACACTCTTAAAAATAATATCAATAATATATATATATTTAAAAAGAATATATAATAATCTTTTCCTCTTATTTATATACTTAAAGTACTCAAATTTACATTTTTTCACATCAACATATGATATATTTATTTTACTTTTTTAAAATACAATATATTTTGATATCTACTTATATTTACATAGACATAGAATGTCAAATTCAATAGTAAAAAAATGTTTTTTAAAAGAAAAAAAAAGGTTTTTACAGAGATTTAACTCTCGAGTTATTAAATGTAGCAGTAACCACTAACCGGCTGTATTTCTTATACAATTTTGCTAAAAGATCATTAAGAAATCTTATATGTTTAATTTGTCCTAAACATGGAGTAACAAGGGGTAGACAAAGTGTGAAAATGTAAAGCGAAATAGAATATAACTAAATGTAGTACAATTGAGTCAAACGGTAATCTTTTCATCAAAAGACTAAATAAATAAAAACGTTAATCTGGGCAGTCGCATAACCAATTTGATAATGATATTCTTACATTTTTTTAAGCCATTGTTTATAGCGAAATAGAATATAACTAAATGTAGTACAATTGAGTAAAACGGTAATCTTTTCATCAGAAGACTAAATAAATAAAAACGGTAATCTGGGCAGTCGCATAACCAATTAGATAATGATATTCTTACATTTTTTTAAACCATTGTTTATAGCAATCAAAGCTTTAGAACTCTTTTTTTTCCCTTTGAATGGCTCAAAGTGACGCTCAGTTCATAACAATTAAGAATGACTTGTGTGTAATGTAAGCCTGTCCATATAAATCTAAAATAATGAACTTTAAAGAAGAAACACAAAAATGAGTTGAAGATTATATCTTAATTCAAAATTTTAAATCAGGAAGTTTATAAAATTCTCACTTTATTTTTTTAATATATAATTATTTTTATTCATATATACATTTAAAATTCACACCAAAATTTTTAATAAATATTTTGCATAACAATAGAAGTTTATGTGAAATTACTCAAATATCGTTGATATATGCCTAATAAATATAGCTCAAGTGTCAATTTAACCTTTACTCATCCTTTTAAAACCATTTGCGGATGATCGTTGTACGATATCTGAACAAAAAATCATACATAAATAGGTGATCTATTTAAAAAATAATTCTGAATTTTTTACATTATTATTTTTTATATTATTTTTTATATTACTTTACATATTATTAATTACATTACTTTTTTTCATCATTTTTTCACTTAATCATAATAATTAAAAAATAATATAAAAAATAATATACATGACAAAAAATATGTATGAACATTTTTTTAAAAGTAAAGTACAAGAAAAAGCCAAAAGAGAAAAAAAAAATATATATATATATATTAAATTAAATAATTTGATTTTTGTGGGTGTCATATATGATTGCAAATTTTTGATCCGTGTTAGGTGAGTCTGGTGGGCATCCATTTTCCTTATAAAAGACATTCTCTACCCACTCCGTTGCTTTGTGCCACTCCCACTCCCACTAACCCCCATTACCAATTAACCATCTCTCTCTCTCTCTCTCTCTCCCACCAACCTTAACTTGTTGTGTTGTTTCCATTCTTTCTTTCTTTCCCAAGACGGAATAAAACCTACAAAGATGCCTGCCGCCGCTGGTGCTGGCTCTTCATCAGGTTCCGGCCAAACCATATGTGTAACCGGTGCCGGTGGCTTCATCGCATCTTGGATGGTTAAACTCCTTTTGGACAAAGGCTACACTGTCAGAGGAACCGTGCGAAACCCAGGCATGCACTGTGCTTCCCATATATGCAATATTTCCATATCTAAAATTCTACATCTATATATATATCTCTCTCCCTGTCGTGTTATTTGAAAAAAAAAATAAACAAAAAGATCATATATATAGTTTTGCGTTGTTTAACGTTGTTGTTTAGCTGAAACATTTGTTGACGTGGATTTTTGTTGTCAGATGATCCTAAGAATGGGCACTTGAAAGAGTTGGAAGGAGCCGCGGAGAGGCTAACTCTGCATAAGGTTGATCTCCTTGATCTTGATTCTGTTAAAGCCGCCATTAACGGCTGTGATGGTGTCTTTCACACTGCTTCTCCCGTGACCGATAACCCCGTGAGTTTTTCTCTTTCTACCTTTTTATGTTTCATCCTTAACTTTCAATATTCGGATCCAACTAAAGGACACGCATCATAGTCATGCCATGTCATCATTGTCATTGGACACGCGCTCTATGCTGGGCGTAATTCTTTGTTGGGCGTGGTATATGTATACATTTGATTGCTTAAAAATAACATGTCGGACCATATCCTAAATAAAAATTTATCGTGTGCTGCGTGATTCATGTGTGTGGCATATGAATTTTACACCGACCCCACTAAAGCATGAAAAAATCTTCCGGTCTTTTATTATTGTTATTATTATTTGAATGGCTTGCTTGTAAATTTGATTTTATAAGAAAAATGATGACATAAACAGTAATTGAAATGAATCCATTGGGCCACACAGGAAGAAATGGTGGAGCCAGCGGTGAATGGAGCCAAGAATGTGATCGTAGCAGCTGCAGAAGCAAAAGTGCGACGTGTGGTGTTCACTTCATCAATTGGCGCCGTCTATATGGACCCCAATAGGAGTATAGATGTGGTTGTTGATGAATCTTGTTGGAGTGATTTAGAGTATTGCAAGAACACCAAGGTTCCATTTTTTACTCAATAGACTTTAATACTAATAATAATGTCAATTAAAATGAAGGTTTTACTAAATTGAATGAGCATATTAGTGTGTGTTTGGTAATAAATGGTTTTTTTATTTTTTTTATTTTGCAGAACTGGTATTGCTATGGGAAAGCTGTGGCTGAACAAGCAGCATGGAATGAAGCAAAAGAAAAAGGGGTGGATTTGGTTGTAGTGAACCCAGTTTTGGTTCTTGGGCCATTATTGCAACCCACCATCAATGCTAGCACAATTCACATCCTTAAGTACCTCACTGGCTCTGCTAAGACGTATGCAAATGCCACACAGGCTTATGCGGATGTTAGGGATGTGGCATTAGCTCACATACTTCTTTATGAGAACCCCTCTGCTTCTGGTCGATATTTATGTGCCGAAAGTTCGCTGCACCGCGGAGAGCTAGTTGAAATTCTTGCCAAGTATTTTCCGGAGTACCCAGTTCCTACCAAGTAAGTCACTTTTGATTGTTACTCCTTCCCTTCTTTTATCTATGTTCTTTTTATATTATATTTTATTAGAAGAGTTTTTAAATTTTTTGTTTTAAAAAATTAATAAAAACGTATTGCTGTTGACATTATTAATAGTCTAATTATATTTCTTATTAGTGACTCATAATTTTTTTAAAATAAAAATAAAAATTTTGATTAGTTAATAAAAAATGTAAATAAGCATTTGAGTCCTAATAACACGGTCCTTAATAAGATATAGTTATTTATTTTATTTTATTTTTTATATAATAAGTGAAAGAAAAAATTAATAAAATAAAATTAATATCTTAAAAATTTAGAAATATTAAGATAATTCAATTAAATATAATTAAAGCTATTTAATAACTCTATTAATTCATATACAACTAAGTACCTTAAACGACAAATGAAAAAAAAAATTGAAAGGAATACTATTATTGTCATTGTTATGTTGATGAATGAGCAAATTAAGACCAGATACAATTCATTCCTTATTTTAGAGGTACAATTATTTTACATATATCACTTGTTGACAAATATTTCTGGGTGACGGTGGTGGTTGCTATGTGGTGACCATAACATCTGAATTTGTTAAGAATTTTTGCGGTCAGACAGACATGATGAGCACCTGCCAAAGAAATGTTTCTTAGCTAATGTCTATGATTTTCTTTTACTAATACATTGAATTTATCGATTTTATTCTTTGTTTGGCACATGATGACAAAATTATGTAGAATTTATTTATTTATTTTTCTCTTCAAATGAATTGTGTTAGTTACTGGTATATCCTTCGTCAATCAATAGAGACCAGCCAGAGGTAGAGGCGTAGAGCAAAGAGCACGTCTATTTTAAGTTGTTTCAATCCAAATGGACATGCCCATTGTTTGGTTCAAGAGATTTTGGGAAGAAAGAAAATAGGGGAAGAGAAAATGTAGAGAAAATGACCTTTTTCTTTGTTTAGATGTGAGTAGAAAATAGAGAAGAAAGAAAAAGAGATCATGGGTCTCACCTAAAAATTTTTCTCGTCTCAAGTGAAGAGAAAACGGAAGAGAAAGTAAGCTAATGACTTAAAATGATAACTTTACTTACTTGTTGTCTTGTTTGAATAATAGTCAACAATAATAGTAAAAATATTCTTTTCTTACTCTAATTTTCATTGCACCGATTCTCTCCCTCTGTTCTCCATGCTAAGTATTGTAAGAATTTTGACTTTTAATTTAATACTTTATAAATTTTGTACCATTTTAGATACCTATTATCTTATTTTTCTAGTATTAAAATCTCCTTTTTTAGTAGATTGAAACTATTTTTTAGATCAAGCACTTGACCTTAACTTAAGGAAATTCATTATATATATATATAACTATGTTGAGATTGAATTTATGGACTTATTTAGTGTTTGTTCAAGAAATTTAAATTAATTTTACGAGTAATTATTAATTATTAATATTTTTTATTATTTTTTTATTTTTTATTTTTTTTGATAAATTTAATTTTTTAATTTTATTTTATAACAAATCTGTTAGAAGTATAAAATAAAAAAAAAAAAATACGTAATTATATTCTAGTACATTGTATTAACAATATATAAGTCATTTTATATAATTACATTTTTTTTCTTCTTACTCTTCTACTCAATCAAACAAGAGAAAGAAAAACTTCTCATTTTCTTTCTCTCATTTTTCTCTTCATCCAAACAATAAAAAAAATATACTTATCTCTTTATTTTCTCTTCACTTCATTTTCTTTCTTTTCATTTTCAATCCTCTATTTTCTCTCTGCATCCAAACAAAAAGGAATTCCTTATTTCCTTCTATAAAACGCTCTTGGAAAGCGTGTTTTGGGTGCAATCATTCGTTTTCCTTGAGTGAAATGTAAGACAAACATACACGTAGCCTACAGCTTTTACATTCTGCAATATTCAGATCCATCACGGTTGTTGGAAAATGATATATCTCTTGCTAATAGTATCGTCTCGTGTAATGTGAACGTTATATTAAAAGGAGATAAATACAAATTTTATTATATAAGAATTTATTATGATTAGTTATAAAACTTATTAATTATATTCAAAGAAAATTATATCTTTTTAATATGACTCTTTCATATTATTAACTAACATAAGAGAATTTATTCAGATTCCATGAGGGTTGTTGGGAAATGATATATTTCTTGGGATTAGAATCTTCTCATGATGTAATATATGATCATCATATTAAAAAGAAATAAATATAAATTTTATCGTGTAAAAATTTGTTATAATTAATTATAACACTCATTAGTTATATTCAAAGAAAATTATATTTTTTAATATAATCCTCTCAAATTATTAACTAACATAAAAAATTTAAATCTATATTTCTTGCTATGATAGCCCTGCTGCACAGTTTGATCTAAGGCTTTCGCATTGCCAATTAGGTGAAAAGTAAAATCCCATGCCATACTTTTGCTTCCAAATTTGCGTATATTGCAAAATCTGACTCTCTGTCATATTTTATTAAAGAGTATATCCCAATTTTGGCTATTAAAAAAAATTACAATTGTGTTATTGGTGTTTATTGAAGTCGAAAATCCAATAATATGTTAATAGCAGCAATACCCTGGTGGGTTACACACCATGAAGCTTTAGTTTTGAGGTAGTTTTCCTCTGATAATCTATACATAATTTATGAAAGTTTACATTTTCTTGATTTGAGATATAGTTATTGGTTGCGACTTGCCAATAGGATATAGACAGATGTGGGCATTAGGTGTACCAACTTTGACTTGTTTATGTGATCAATCGTCCAGCTAATTGACCGAGTGTGAAATTATCGATGGCTAGGAACTTTTCAATGATTTTATACGTAGAATCAAGTGGAGCTTGTGAGTCCTTACCAAACCCAATGTCCTTATCAGTGATAGTGTCTCTGGTCTTCTACCTACCTCCGTCCATTAAATATATTGGCCTGCTGAATCATTTACTAATAAAGTTTTATATTTATGTTTTTTTTTAGTGAAGAATGGGTAACGTAACCTGCTTTGGTGATTTGTTTAGTAACACGTCATATATTTATGCATTGTTTTTACTTGATAGGAACAGGGTTGCTGTGAGTTTGAGAATGCATTTCACTTTCACAGACTCCAACTTAACTTAATGTTTTACACGTGTAGGTGTTCAGATGAAAAGAATCCGAGAGCAAAACCCAACACCTTTGCAAATCAAAAGCTGAAAGATTTGGGACTGCAATTCACCCCAGTGAGTCAGTGTCTATATGACACCGTTAAGAGCCTGCAGGAGAAAGGCCACCTTCCTGTTCCTACAAAGCAAGAAGATTCTACTACAGTGAAATCATAAATCAGCTAGCCTCTTTGGTTGCAATTTTATTTGTCAACAAGTTTAATTCAGGACAAGAAGCAGCTTTTAGCAATCTGGGTTCATGTAAAATTATAAGGTTGCCTTGTCTGAACCTAATAATATATTAATGTATTTTCTTCCCCTCTTTTATTTTATTTTCTCTTTTTCCGACTTACCTCTCTTTTCTTTTCTTTTTTAAAAAAAATTCGTACAATTTGAACTCCCCCAAAACCCTGATGTGATATTTGATTGAATAAACTTTTATACGGCACAGGCGTACAAAGAAATTTTATTTACCAATTTAGTGTAACTTAAAAATTATTTGTTATTTTAGTGTAAGATGAACAGTAAAAATAATGAGTCGTAGCTCTCACTTACAACCTGCAATTCTTAAACAGTTATAAAATTTGTTTCCTTTAAACATTGAAAAAAAGTAATAATTAAAGAATTAATAAGACTAAGATAAAAAAAATATTTTTATCAAAAGACTTGAAAACTCAATTTTGATTCACTTTGAGTATAAAAAATATTCAATTATTATTTAGTCCTTAGATAATTGAATGTGACATCAATTTGGTCATAAAAAAATTGATTTCAAATTTGGTTCCTTAATTATAAAAAAAACATTAATTTAGTCACTCAATCAAAAAAAATTAATATCAAAAGCTCCTCAAACATAAAAAACAATAATAATTTAGTTAGTTAATCTCGCGATATAATAATATTTTGATGTCAATTTTCTTTGATTGAAAGATTAATTAGTGATGAAATTCTTTAAACTATTAAAGTGATGACACTTATTTATTTAAAGTATACTTTGAGAAAAAATTTATCTAATTATCACTCTCGACTTGAAATTACATGAACAAATAGTAAAAAAAAAAACTAAAATATGGGAGGCCCAACTCCTCATTCAACCAATCTTTTTAAAAAAATCTTGTATGAATAACACATAAGTCGTGGAAAATAACCATAACTTACTTATTTTTTATCTGATTTATGGTTCCCAATTACGACTTGTTGTTTTGATTAAAAAGAAAATTAAAGTTGTTGATAAGAGTCGCAGCTTGCTGTCTTTAATGTTTATTCTACACTAAATTAATAAATAATTTTTAAGTTGTACTAAATTGATAAATAAAATCTTTTTCTACACCTATGCGGTCAAAAAGTCAAATAAATTATACATTGAAATTTTGTATTTGGTAGAATTGAAAATGAGAGTAACGGAAAATTAAACAAAAAAAAAAAGTTAACAATGAATTTATACATCTTCTGTCTTGACATTAAGTTGTATATACTCTTTCTTCATTTCCTTTATATTGCTCGTTTTATTAAGTAGCCATGTGGACCTTCTTTTTTTCATCGAAATTTTCTTATAGAATTGTACCACCCTGGTTAATCCAAACCCACATTATAACTTGATCTTTTCACATCAAATTATTCAAAATTTCAAGCTTTCCATTTTTTTTTAAAGGTCATGGCTTAGATGATAAATACTTTTGTATATACTTAAAATCAATGGAGATAGATATATAGTTGATTTGAGATTATCATAGTTGACTGTTAATGCAATACTTACCCTAGTTAAATGAACAGTGCATACTCATTGATTAGTACACAACTAATCAGGTTTTATGCAATAAACCAATGTTATATAAATACTAATTTATGTATATAAATTTGTATTATTAAATTTATTTCTACTATATCATATAATTTTTTTTTTGTTTTCATAAATTTTCACACAATTTAATGACTCTACATTAAGAAATTTGGTAAAACAATAAACCAATGTTATATAAATACTAATTTATGTATATAAATTTAATAATAAGTATACTATAAATAAAATTTTTTTATTATAATTAAATATTTAATTAGATATTTTAAAAATTATATTTTAGATATGTAATTTGTAATTTTTTATTATTATTATTTATTATTTTTTTATAGTATTTATTAATTTTTTTATAATTTTTTTTTTTTATTTTTAAAGTTTTCATATTTTTTCTCATTTTATTTTTTATGAGTCAACCCGCTCACACAATTTTTTTAATGACTTTTAACGGATTGAAGCGGGTCGAGACGGATCGGCCCATTTTGCGAGCTCTACTCTACATGCTTATTATCTCTTTTTATATTCGTTAATATTTTTCAGATAACATTATCGATCTCCTTTCTCCATCTTCTCGCCAGTCCAAGATATGAGAAAAGGGTTGTTGGTGGAACAATATTTTAAACCTCCGAATAAAGAATAAAAGGAATTAAAAGGGAAACTAGGCTAATGATGGGCTAAGTTTTCAACATACGTGGGCGTTACTCAAATTGATTGGCCTATATAGAAGAAAGATAGAGATACTTGAATTTGACTTGAGGGGGTGATATGTTGAGTCCGCAGCCTGCTACCATGAGAGCACAGTGTTTGACTTTGAAAGTTGCTGACTCAAAGGCTTCATCAAGTGTTGGCAACTACTTCTAAACCAAGAAAAGTTCAATTATGAGAAGTGATACCTATAAGTATAGTTTCACTGTCTTAAAAGTTACTGAAATAAACTGTCATTTAGTTCATGTTAATATAACTACTATACATATGACCTTTTTTTCTGTTCATTCTTTATATATAGAGAGAGAGGGTACCTAGTGAGATGAGTATTTATTGTAAGAAGTGAAAATAATATTTATTGTAAGAGGTGAGATGAGTGAATCTTGACTATTGAATCTTATATGAATGATCAAAATTAAAACATAAATGCATGTGACTTTTTTAAGTGATCATATGATCTTTAAGTAACTTTTAATCTTAACTATTCATGTATAGTTGTATGATCAAGATATACTCCTCTCACCCTTTCACAAAAAAAATTTCTCTCACTAGATATGTCCCCTATATTAATCTTGACCATACAACCATACATGAATGATCAAGATTAAAAGTTACTTAAAAGTCATGTGACCATTTAAAAAAATCACATGTATTTATGTTCTAATCTTGACCATTCATGTAAGATCCAATAGTTAAGATTCATTTTTCTCACTTCTTACAATAAACACTTATCCCACCAATACACTATATATATATATTAAGAAACCCTAATTGGTGGAGAATTGAGGAGTTAGGTATGGGGAGCCGAAACCCCACATTGAACACCACATCCCCTAGTTATCAGGGGAGGTGCCATGGAATTAAGGAGTTAGGTATGGGGGGCCGAACTCCCACATTGAACACCATAACCCCTAATGATTATGTGACTACTTGAAAAAATCACATGCATTTATGTTTTAATCTTGATCATTCATGTAAAATTCAATGGTTAAAATTCACTTCTCTCACCTCTTACAATAAACACTCTTATCACCAGATATGTTTCATATAATATAAATTAAGAAACCCCAATTGGTGGAGAATTGAGGAGTTAGCTATGGGAGGCCGAAACCCAACATTGAACACCACAACCCCTAGTGATCAAGGGAGGTGCCACGGAAATGAGGAGTTAGGTATGAGAGACCGAACCCCCACATTGAACACCACAACCCCTAATGATCAGAGGATGTGCCACTAGACTACAAGGTTATAGCTTTTCTGTTCATTCTTTGTTTCACTTTCTTGTGTGAAGAAAACAACGAACATAGTTGTTTATGTGGCAAACATCAGCGTTTGTAAGCCATTCTGACTTCTGAGGCAGCAAAGAGCAAGTGCAATTGAAAAAAGATCATTATACACTTTTTTTAAGAATGTATATATTATTAACATCTTTTTTAAGAATGTCAGATTTAATAAGAGAAAGTGATAGAAAAAAATAAATATGATGAATGATATTAAGAGTAGTATGAAAAGAAGTGTATGTATTATTAATAAAAGGAATATCATAACTGAGTGTAATATGATCATATACCAACAGAATATTAGGCTTTCGGTCTAGTTTTGCTCGTAACAAGTTTACTATGTATTAATTTTACAGGTAGAGCAGGGCACAATGTAAAATTTTCACCGGAGTAAGTTCAGAAAAATGCATTATGTACTGCTACATCTATATATATTACTAGTTAAGACAACCAGGTTTATTTTGGAGCGTAGAGGGTAAGGGACAAGCCATAAGGTGCCAGGGGAACAAAATAAGTTATTTTCACTTGATGTTTAATTATTTTAGGAGAAACCGACTTCTCAACGTTACCCAAAACAAGCACATTTTGGGAAATAATGTGGAAAGAGCTGTACATTGGGAAATAAAAGTAAAAGCTGCTATATGTGGGTAAAAAAGCCTATTTCTGTCACTTGGTAGCTTGTACATTGTGGAAAAAAAAGCAACTCATTACAAAAATCACGTATGATCTTGTAAGATAGGCGTCACATGTCGATTGAAATCTAGCAATTCCAAGCAAGTGATACCAGAAGTCAATCTCATATTAGTCCAAACAGATCCTTATCTTTTGCATATTTCCAATTCTAGAAATTCACAGAATGGGATTTATTTATATATCCCTCAAACTAAAGCCATGTTTCGGAGTCTATCTTGCTAATCTACCTTGTGGACATATTTGTCAGTCAAGATCTACAGGACTAGTTCTTTGAGGCAATTGCATGCTTACTATGTCTTCTCTTGGAAGACTATAGATTGACCCGTTACCTTGTTCATTTGCCCTTTGCTCACTTTCTGGTGCTGTTAGCGCCAAAAGGTGTGTAGCCTCTTTATTTTTGCGAAGTACTAGATATGCTATACCAGCCAAATATACTGCCATACCTGAAAATCCTAATATCCCGAGAAACACCTTAGCCACAACTTTTAAGTGACTATGGAGAAGCAGCTTGATGAAGCCAGTTAGTAAAAAGTATATATTAATGGCCATAATGAGGGAACCAATGATCCAAGTAACAGCTGAAATCTGCAATTGAAGAACTCAAAGCAAATCATATATCAGACAAGATGCAGAACTACCATCTTTTCTGAAAAATAGTAATATTTTTTTTGGGGTTCTGAAACATAGTAACTTTGGTCCATGAAGCAACAGTAAGTTCTCTGATTCATTAACTTAAGAATTATGGCCAATGAATGTGCATGGAAAACAAAAAGGAAAACTGAGTGTCTCAGTCAAATTTAAGTAAATAGTGTATGCATCTTTCATGTATACAGATATTAACAGCATACTCACATTGATTCCAAACTTTCTGAATAATTTTGTGAAGTCTGTAATCAATTTACTATTTGCATGCAATGTAGAACTACAAAATCATGTTGCCAAAAAATTTACCATGATAGAGTTGACATGTGCTCCCATCTTTGTTTTGCTGCTTGTGAACTTGAGGAGTGGAACCAAAGCGAAGGGGAGCTCAAATGATAAGATCATCTGATCAGCAGACAAAGAAGGGCTTCAGCACAAACTATAGCAGAGACCAATAGATAAATGCCAAAAGGCCAATTCTGTGATAAAAAAAAATGTATGAATACACAAAAAACAGGAATTATAAAATGATGGCACAGTAGACAATTTTTTTCATAACAGCACAAATGATGCATATGAAGCCATATTAGTGGCCCTACTTAATCCTTTTTGAACTCAGATGAAGCCAACAGTGCAGTTATGCATAGTTGTGACCACAATGCTGTTGAGTTACAAATATATGAGAAACTTCCATAATCTTATAGCATGACGATTTAAACAAAATATTGACTTTAATACAAGGATATTACTAAGTGAAAAGCATTAGAAGATATTTTAGGACAAAAAAATTAGGGAGAAATTTGATGGCAAAGACATCTTACCGATGCAATTATTATGAGCTTCCCAGCCCCAGCAGAGCCACCAATGACTGAAACAATCAAACTAGGAACTATGGCTAAACAACGAGTTAACATATTCCGAATCCATGGCTTCAGTCGTAAATCAAGAAATCCCTGAAATAAGAAAGAAGTTGTGGGGAAAAGCAAAATAGAAACACAAGATAACAAATGCTTCAAAGTGGTAATTATGTTAGGGAACCACAGGAAAATTAAAATAATTGTTAATCCCAAAGCTCATTATGGACACAGCTCGCTACTATTAAAGCTCTTAAAGGATATGGCAGTGACAGGTTTATTGAACGTGAAAATACACAAACATGATGGTTCATAGCAGCAATCATAGTTCAGTTTGAGGAATAAATTAATGAATTATAATTGATGTTCCTTACTTTTTTTAATAGAGATTTCAAATTACAACAGGATATGTATATAAAACTATCACTAAGAGTGACTATTATAGTCATTCAGTAAGATCAACTATGGTTTCTTTCTAGTGACGATGCAAATGCATTGTATTATTTTTTATGCAGAAAGCACATAAAAAAAAATCCATAAAACTGTATACCTGCATGACATACTGCCCTGCATAGGTTCCTGTTATAGTAGAACTTTGACCCGATGCAAGCAAAGCAACTGCAAACAGTTTTGAACTCCATTTCCCCAAGACATTCTAAGTATGGCACATGTCAGAAATTATCATCTATGATTTTATGAGCACCCTTACCAAACAACAATTGCATATGAAGTTTATCCATTAGGTAAATTGTGGTTGCATCAGTAAACAAACTTAGCACTACAATATACACAAGGTAAGAAAGACATCTCCAGGTTTCACGTACTCTAAGTAGAAAGGAGGCTTTGTTCAAATCCAAATCCTGACAGCTCATCTGATCTTCTGCATTCAAATTCGAAGAATTGCAAACAGCACCACTTACAGAAATAACAGAAACATTTATGAGGAAGGCCACCATAAGAGCAAAGGCACTTTCTATCATGTAAAATCTGCAAGCCTCCTGTCAGAAAATTTTTAAATAAGACATCAGATACTACTTTGCCATAATTCACACACTTATGACTAGGTTTCAAGTTGGGCCAAAGTGTCTTAATGTTCACAAAGTTAAAACCTTAACAGGACCTTCCAAGAATAATTCAAATTCAAATAAGCTTTATTCTTTTAGAATATAGTGGCCAAAGAAAATGAAAAGACAAAAGGCATGAGTTGCCACAGATTGAAGAATATTTCTGCTGTTAAAGCACATTTCAATGCAGCTTAATTCAGTATTACTGAAGAAACACATCTTGAAAACTGCATAGTTAAAAGAAAAAGAGTATACAGCTCTCCTGAACTTTAAGCATTTTACAAATCACCACCACGAATTTTAAAACCTTCTCAATAAGTCCCTAAACTTTTAGTTAATGTCCCAATAGATCATTCTATTTACTTTGGATATGTTAATTCACTAATGATCGATGATACAACGTGACAACATCTTATTTTTAAAATCATTATTTATGAACTGTTTATTAATTTATTTAGTAAAACTTAATTTTAAATATATTTTATTCTTTACAAAATACATAAAAAACATTTTTTCGAAATAAATTTGTTTTTTATTTATTTTATATGGAATAAAATATATTTAAAATCAGGTTTTGATGAATAAATTAATAAACAGCCAAGATTTATTTAACAGGACAGATAAGATGTTGCTAAGTGATATCAACGCTAGTGAGTTAACCGATCTTAAACGATAGGTCTATTGGGATATTAGTTAAAATTTCGGGACTAATTGGGAAGGATTTAAAGTTTATGATAATAATTTGCAAAATGGTCAAAGTTCAGGGTTTGCATATTATTTTTCCTAATAAAAAAAGAACAGAGATTGGGATAGAGAAAGAAGAGAATGCCTTTTAAATTAATTATCAAATTATTATATGCAAGTTGTGCAATGATAAGCCAAGATGGGCAATAGGTAGACATAACTACAAACCCCAAGAAGATGACTGAAAGACACAAATCTTAACTGTTTCTTAACCAACAAAGATACTTGCAAATACACAGGTCAGTTAAGGACATTGATATCTATACAATCATATGGCAAAACAAACTGAATGAAGTAACATATGGGAGTAAGGGTAAGACAGTTAAAAAGAGAAACATTATTCTTAATCTACGGCTTGATCAACAACCATACTGTTGAAGAATCTGATGTGAATGGGAAGACCTCAAGTCTCAATAGGTTGAGACATCACATAAACCAGAGATTAATCTTGAAAAAAAATTAAGCATGCATACAAGAGTTTAAATGTTTACTTTGATTCCCCGAACTGATCTCGGTATTTTCCTAGAAAGCACCAGTGCTGAATGCAGGAAGAGATTGTGCCTGAGACAAATGCATAAAGAAACATGGCATGAGAATACATTTTAAATGGTAAAAAACATTAAATGGCTGTAGAAGACAATGGAACCCACGGCATAACCATAGCCCCGAGGAGTGAAATTGCAAGACCAGTAGCACCAGTCCCTTTAAGTTCTGGCACAAAAAGACCCTTCAGAACTTCTTTAGCATTAGGCTTTGCATATCCAAGCTCAGCCAAAAAACATGCAGCAATTGTAAATACTAGAAATGCAATGAATAATTCTAGTTTCCTAACCTGCTCAACAACAACACAAAACAGGGCTCATATTGTTTATATAGACAGTATCTAATATAATATGCAATGACAACCATAAATTTGATCAGGATATAAAAATTCTCTTTATGATATCAAATCATAGTATGATACCAAGGGAGTATGGAATACAGAAAACTACCCCATATTGCTGTAATGCTAAGAGGATCAATGTACTGAGTCCTGTCAGAAGAACACCAATCCAGACAGGTATGTTGAAGAGCATGTTCAATGCAAAGGCTGTCCCAATTACTGCATACGTACAATAAAAATTCAAGAAAATAAATAAAAGTTAAAGAGGAGCAGAAAAAAAAAGGGAAACTTATGGGTTGTGTTTTAAAACTTGATAATTTGCCCATCAGGCTTTCATTGTTGTCCTCCAGTAGGATTTCTAAAAACCCTGACCAAAATTTTCTATTTAAGTGCACTATATGTAGCTCAAATGATAAACAACAAAAGAAAAAGAAAGAAAAGGAAGGTGAAAGAGCATCACTTCCTTGAACTAAAAATCTTGACACTGATCTTGATTGAGTTAGGTAACAAACTAACAATAAACTTATTGAATCTATTCAATTTATTGGTTATTGGATATGTTTTAATCAGTGGACTCTATGTATTTTTCTAAAACATCATAAGCAAACAAATAAATCAACATGCAAAACTATGCCATTTATTATTTACGTATAATAAATAAAATAATTAGAAACAGTTCAAATTGATTAATTCATCTCAATACCTTCAGGAATGTCACAGGCCACTATGGCAATTTCAGCAATAAGCCAAAGGATAAAGTTGGGCACCCGGGGATATTCAGTTCTGCAATGCTCTGCTAAGTGTTTTCCTGCAAGCAGTAGATAGAATTGAAATAATTGGAAACAGGAAAATCATCACCCACATACTTGCCAAATTTATTCAGAAAAAATAAAATTGATTTTCAAATCAAGTACCAGTGACCACCCCAAGATTGGCTGCCATTGATTGAATTACAAGAGCAGCACATGATGCCACCAATATGATCCAAAGTAACTGAAAAAAACAAATGTGAAAAAAACGATGAACGAAGCCTTGTGAAAAAAAGAAGATGAAAGAAGCCTTGAGCATAAGTATTATAAGAATACATCATACAACACACCTCATATTTATGTTGTGCCCCAGACTGAAGATCCGTCTCGACTGCAAGTTATTATAAGAATACCATAAGCATATTATGTCAGGAATATATTTCCTTTTATTACAGAAGAAAATCATGAATAATTATCTCACAGTTTCCTGGGTCTATATATGCAATGGAAACAAGAAACCCAGGTCCCATGTATGCAAATAAATTTTTCCAGCTTCTCCTCTGCAAAATAGAAACATAAATAAATGGTGGTTATCAAGTAAACCACACTTCAAATCAAATGAAGTATATGAGTTACTGCAGTGTACTCCACAATCAAATCACTCAGGTTGCACCATTATTAAACTTCAATAATTAAAACAATATGTTTAAAAAATCTAGCAAATGAAAAATAAAATGTTAAAAGAAGGGAGTCATCGATCATAGTCAGTAATCTTAATATCCTTTTCATTTCATAGAGTCCCAAATGAAAAATGATTTCTTTTCCGAAGCAGGTGGTGGGGAGGTGTGCTCTTCAATTCATATCAGTCACCTCTTTTGTTTTCCATTTCAAACGTGAGTCAATTCAATTTAATTGGAGGTTTGCTAAGCAACTGCCACATAAGCTGACTACAAATGAACTATTAACATAATGTCATAACCGGATAATAGATTTGATTACTGGAAGAAAACAAACGTTTCTGTCACTATTTGAAAACTGTAACCCATGCTCTAGGTGACATTCTAGCCAGTTCACTTGTGTGCTCAATAGTCAATACTGTAACTCCTACATGACATTAGAACACAACAAAACAAACACCTGGCATATCCCTGAGTCACTCAAACACCTGTTTTGAGACTGAAATTTTTCAGTCCCTTGTTATCTCTTTCCATTTTCCACGACATATTCCTGGTATGGCATCTTGATTTAGCATATAAACAAATAAAAACCTATCTGAAATAATGAATATTTAATCTTAAACATAGGTGGCCAGTTAAAGCAATATTCGTCCATGCTCTCTACTCATTATTTTTACCATAGCTGCATTAAGCAAAGCTAACCAATAACTTAAATGGACAATTCAAAAAAATTTATGGGATTCAATGACTACACAAACTCACATCAGGTACAACAATTTGATCAGTGTCTGTGTTCTCAATCAGCGGGGCATTCGATAAGCTCTGGTTCCCAGTGCTTGAAATGAACTGTGGCTGCCCAGAACCTGAACCTGTGACAGCCATATTCTCTTTTTTTCCTTTCTACAGCAAACACTGACAAAAACGAAGACAAATCTTTCAGTAAAGCAAAATCACACAATTGGGATCCAATCAAAACGAATCTTTAAAGCTTAAAGCCAAGGAATTAGTCTCATGATCTTTTAGCAGCGAGAAAACCATAGTAAAGTAAAACCTGAAACAACCCAGTTCTAGATTCGTATCAAAATTTAATCTTTCTGAAGATTAGGATGAAAAACATGCAGCCTAAAACAAACGAGGTAGCTGTATGAGGAAACAGAAGAAAAATGGAAGATTCAGATTTAAGAGTTACATCCAATCTTAAACATTTACTGCCACATCAATGAAAGAATGATGAACTCAATAAGGCAGGGGAGATCATAAAAAAAACAACAACATGAACAGTGTATTGAGATGATGGAGGAACAGAAGAGAGATTGTACTTGCATACCAATCAAAACTGCTTAATTTGCAAGAAAATGAACACCGCCCATTACAATACAGCACAGCACTCTTTCACCTTTGTTCGTTTGTTGTAGAAGTGAGCTAAGTAGTTGGGCTCTGTCTGTCCCTTATATAGTGATGTTCTTTCTATTCTTGCACTCCCCTATCACATCACAAAATCTCAGCTAAATTGTTTTTTTTTTGTCCCTATTTTTATTTTAAAAAATCAAATGGATTATGGATGGAACAGCGACTCAGATCCTGGATGTTGAAATTTTTCATTCAACTTAGTGTGTATTTGATAAAATTGTGAAAATTTGATTATGTTTAGTAATCAATTATTCTATAAAAATTTTTTGTTATAATTGATTATAATCGATTTATTTTTATGTATGAATATATTAACTGAAAAGTGATTTTAAACTAATCTGATTCGTTTGGATAATATAAAAATTAAGTATAAGTTAAAATTATAAATTTTAATTTTCAATATTATAAAAATTAGCTTATAAAAATTTTTATAATGTATTAAATTTCATATAAAAATTAAAATTAATTTTGATAAATATGTTATAATACTGTAAAAAAAACTTTTTTCAAAAAAAACTATTTGTATAATAAAAAAACTCTACCAAACATGCACTTATTCTACTACTCCATATAACAATTGTGGAGTAGGGTAATTAAAAAAAATCTTATTTTTAAACTTCACACCAAAAACACTTAGAAGTTGATTATATGAGTTTTATTTTAATTTAATTAATGAAGTGTTTTCATTTATTAAAAAAATTAAATATTTTAAAAAATTTATCACAATTAAATTATTTTATCAATGTAACAGCACATAATTAGATGAATTAAAATTATACCCTAATAAAAATATTAGTTTATTTTGGTGTCTAATTCGATGGATTTTTAAAATAATATTATTAAAACAATCACATTTGAATCATAATAAGAATAAAAAATTATTATTATTATGTTTAAAGTCATTCATAATTATTTCATATTACATCATATTTTTTAGTGAATTATATTGTGTAGTAGAGTAATTATATTTCTCATAATTAATATTATAAAAATTATTTATCGAAAGAATTTTTATTTTTTGAGCTGAATAGAAATTTTATAGAAAATCAAAAACTTCCAAGCAGAGCAAAGAAGCAATGAAGTCAGGTTGCTTATCTACCCAAAAAAAAAAGCTCACACTCCTTAATATAGTTGGCAATAGCATCTGCCACTCTATTATTAGCTCTAGGAAAGCTACAATTGAAACAATGAAACCAAGAAGCATAAACTAAAATATCACTCAAAATGTTTTCTATTATAGGATCTATTTAAATCTGCATCCCTTATCGAAATAAATTTTTTCAAAAAAAAAAATAGCACAAATAAATTATCATATTTGATATGAATTGTATCAAGAATTCTGTACCCAAAGCAACGTATAAATAATTGGAAAGTAATAGTTTGTATATGAGTATATGGACGGTGAGGCAGGAATGAGAATCGTGGAAGGTGGGGTACAAAGCAAAAGAACCATTCCGCGGTGGAAAGCATGCGAGGGCATGTTGCCACGTAAGATTAAAAGTTCAAAGTTGGGACCCATGATGTGATAGCTTCTATTCCAGTTAACAGTTATAGGTTGAACTACTGTACAAAAAAGAAAAAGTTATTATATAATTCTAAAATATAATAAATACATGTTTTAAAAAAGATATTTATTATTAATTTTAAATTAAAAATTAAAATTTATATAAATTTATTCCTTCAAATTATTTGCTTTCTATTTAAGAGAAAAAATAATAAATAATAAAATTCATAAAAATATTATTCCTTTAAATTATTCTCTTTCTATTCCAAAATGTGATCCTACCAGACTAGGGATGATATTATTTCTGTACTCCCTCCTTTTCTTTTTCCTGCTACTGTTTATATACAGTAACATTTTCATGTGACAATATGACGGACAAAGCTTGCTTGGACCACAATTTCTCATTGACGCCAACTTCCACTTCACGATTATTGATTTAATTTTTTATTTGATACTTTTGTTATGCATCATGTTAACTTTTCTAACTTCCGTTTTTGTCGTTTTATTATGGCGTGTGCAATACATTTACCCATGGTTTGATTTGAGAGAAAATGGGAGGAAAGAAAATAAGAAGAAAGAAAAAAGGTGAATTTTGGAGTTTTCTTCCGTTTGGATGATGATAGAAAATAGAGAAGAAAATAAAATTACAGTGGGTCTCACAAAAAAATTTTCTTCGCTGTTATGCAAAGAAAATAAAGAGAATGGAGCTAATGCAATCAATTTATCATTTTACCCTTCTCCTCCACTAAGGACAACGGTGACCAACAATTCACAACTAAAGGTGAACCTTGCATTTTACTTGTAAGATTCTCCAACAACCAGCATCTTAGAATAAGGAAGTGGTGTGAGTAAGGTCGGTGATTGGTGATGGAGAAGAGGAAGTGGTGTGGAAGTGGGTCGTGGGTTGGGGAGATAGAATTCATGGGAAGAGGTGGGATAACTTGAAGGTTTTTTTTTTTAAATTATAGTGGTAACTTAAGTGGAGATTGTCAGGAAATAGAAGTGAAGTTTATGAATAAGAAAGGCCAAGAGGTTGGTGGGTGTGGGTGTGGGTGTGGGTGTGGGAGTAGGAGAAGGGGACGTTGGGACTTGGGATGGAAAATGGGCAAATCTAATGGGAAGGGGTGGCCTGGTGGGATGTGGGCTGTAAGAGGGGATAAATTGAAATAACTTTTTTATATGTTAAAATAAATTTATATGAAAATATTAGTTTAAATTAATTTTTTTTAATTTTAATGTTAATAACTTAAAACTTTGGAATTCATATTTATCATAAAATTATTTTTTGTATTTTATAAAAAATATGTTTAGAGAATAAAATAAATTTAATATATGTTTGTATCTAACTATTTATAATAAGGACATGTATGTAATTTTACATAACTACAATTTCTTTCTTCTTATTTTTTAATTCAACTCTCATTTTCTTTTTTTCATTTTCTCTTCATCCAAACATATAAAAGGAAAACTCACTTTTCTATTCATTTTCTCTTCTCTCCATTTTCTTTCTTCTCATTTTCTTTCCTTCTATTTTCTCTCTTGATCCAAACAAAGGCTTAATGATATATTAGACTTGTGTATATGTACAAAGGTAACATACGATTTGTTTAACTTGTCTGTTTAATTTTGTGATAAATTGAATTAGTTTAGGTACTTTGTTACAACATCGAAAATAAAAAGTAACTTAAAATAATTCAGATAATAGTATAAAGTATTTAGATGAGGGAAATAAATATAGATAATTTATTTTTAGGTCATAAATGTATAAAACAAGATGTTGTTAAAGTTTCAAGATAAACTAAGTTAGCTTGACACTTTTAAACATACTGATTGTGCATTTTATGCCGGATTGACTAGTACCATATATGGAAATATAATATAATAGTGAAACAATAATTTTAATGAATTTTAGTATTTATTTCAAAGTTGTTGGAAGTTGAAAATATTGATTTAGCTAAATCTAAGTATTTTTAGCAGATCGAGATTTATTAGTATATGGTCTTAAAGGTCTTATAAGTTAAATGGATCCTTTGTTTTCCCTCATTCACGGCTCTTTGTTGTCAAAAACAGAAATAGAAACCGTGAGAGAAGAAAAGAAAGAGGAGGAAGGAAAGAACAAGGAAGAAGAGGAGAAAAAGAGGAAAGTTAAAGAGAAGACTAAAGTTTGAGATCCTCCAAAGCTTGAATCTCCATCTCAGCTGCCAAAGGTAGGGGATAGAGTTTTTATTCATCTCTTTTTATCATTTTCACCATGGATGCACCTTTGGTGCATCGTAGGTCAAAATGTGTTCTAGATGTGTTTGATGTGTTTTAATTGCTTGGATGTGTTTCAATTGGTGTTTATAACTTGTTCATAGCTTAAATTTGTGTTAGAAACTTAGAACATCTCATTTAGACCATTGATGCCCAAAAGAAAGGTTTTATGTCAAGTATGTGTGATTTTGGTTCATAATCCAATTTAGTACTTTAAGTTGGTAATTGATGATTCCTATGTGTTAATGAAGTGATTAGGGACTTAGAATCACTTAGAAATTGTTTTGGAATGGCCAAATCTCATGAAGAAAACCAATGGAACAATGCACAATTTTTGCAGAACCCAGTTTCTGCTATGCGCTCCGCGGCCTGAGGAGGCCACGCCGAAGCGTGAGGTTGGTTTTGCGGCGTGCCAACATTGTGCTACAACGTGAGGTGCATTAGCATAGAACCCGAGAGCAGGGCGTCGTGGCCTGCCAAACGTCGTGCCAAGGCGTGAGCCCCTGGACCTCTAAAAATGTCATTTTTTATGTTTTGAAGTTCTTAACTAGATGAGATCATTTGTATATATTTTCTAAAGTGTGTTAAGACATAAATAGAGATATTTTCAATAGGGGAAACTATCACCTAGCAAGTATGAGAAAGCTTAGGCCTTTGAACATCCAAAATTTATAAATATACATAGGTTATGTTTAATATACTACTAGAGGTAATTCGATAAGGGAATGATCCTTTGGTATGTATGTTATATGTATGAGCCTTGAAGCATTCAAGAACAATGGTTTGCTTTAGGTAAACATCTAGCACCTTAGGCCACTTTTGTGGTAATGTGTATCACTTACGAGTAATGAGTGATGATGCGGTGTTTTAGATGTATGTATGAAGAATGTTCTAATAGTATTGATCTTTGTGAGTATCCTCTGATGATGTGCACAATCATTTAGGCTAAGGTCGATAAGTGGGGAGTCCATAAGGTTCTTTTGAACAATAATTTAACCCTAACTTCTCGATAGTGTCACGGTACGTGTAATGTGAGGATGAGTTTTCCCTCTATTTACCACAAAATAATGCACTAAACTAGAAATCCTAGTTGAACATCTTGGTTCTAAGTTAGACTAAGTATGTATGTATGAATGTATGTTTACTTGGTATCTTTGGTTACTAAAGTATAACCTTGTAGATGCTTTAAACATATCTTATTTAGCATGTGTTAAGATTATGTTTATTATGTTATGTATGACTGATTTTGGTTTACTCATACTGAGAATTGTTTATTCTCACATTGCTATGTTGTCATGTAATTCCAGGTAAGAGTTCTTCCAAGAATAAGAAGAAAAAGAAAGCTAAAGATTAGAATAGTTCTACTCTTAGTAGTTACGTTATAACTGATGTATCTTTTAGTACTTCTTTTGTAATGTAAAGAATTATGTAATACTTTAAGTCTTTGCCAAGGTTAATGTTGTATATGTGTATATGCATTTTGCTATGAGTTTTAGGTTTTTCACATTTCATATGGCTCTCTATAATGTTTCCAATGAACATTATGGATATATGATCAGGTTATTATGTATATAATGACATTGTAATGCTGTTTATTTCTTTAAATGTTATTTATATCGAGATATTAGTATTAGAACGTTACAGTGTGTTTCTAAAAGTAGTGGAAATTTAAGTAACAACAATAAAGTAATCTAACTCATGAAAAGTTTTTATTTATGTTTTATTTTTATTCGCGTCACGAACGGTGATGGTGTTTAACACCAATGGAATTGTTAGAGGAATATCTGAGGTAGAGGCCAATAGGGCTAGAGAGAATCAACAGGAAGACCAGCTCAACAATCAACTTGGCAAAGAAATGGTTAGTGGAATGAGACAAACGGTAAAGGATCCGCATATTTAGGAATTGAGAAAGGGAGCAAGGCTGCGGACAATTAGTTCAAAGCTGAAAGATTATGTGATGGGGTGAGAGGAATATAAGGGAGGGAGAGTGAGCTTAAGGGGGCATGGAATTTGTATGACCATTCTGTTATTCTTCCTTTCTGTATTCTTCCTTTCCCTCTTCAGATTATCCTTCTTTTTCATCCCTATATCCTTTTCCTCAGTTTACTAAGCCCAGCTATATGTTTCCTTATTTCTTTACTTTCTGTTACTGAACTTAATTCAATAATACATTCAGTGGAGTATTATTTAGTAAATTTACTCATTCTCAGTTAATTCTAGTTCTTGTACCTTATATTTGGCACTTTCATTGCCACCAAGGCTAACAGTACCAAAATGAAGGAGCTGTAGGCTGAGATGAAACGTATGGTGGACTTGAAGGATAGGAGAGATCACGATTATGCTACTAGACTGGAGAGAAATGAAGTTACAATCAATGTCCGATTAGAACAAGCAGAAGCAGCTTACATAGAAAGATTAGATAGAATTGAAGCAGCTCTACAGACCTTAATTCAAAATGCTAGCTCACCTCATGGTGGATCAAGCTCAGTGAATGGAAACAATTATACTAACAAATAGATATTTTAGGTAAGGAACATTAAATTAGATTTTCCAAGATTTGATGGATCAAAGGTGTTACAATGAATATATAAGGCTGAACAATTTTTTGAGTATTATGATACTCCTGATGACCAACGCTTGACAATTGCTACAATTCATCTGGACAAGAATGTAGTTCCTTAGTTTCAGAAGATGAGCAAAAATCTCCAATTTCAGTCTTGGCAAACTTTTACCCGAGCCTTGGAATTGGAGTTTGGTCCATCACCTTATGAATGTGCTAAATCAACTTTATTCAAGCTAACTCAGACTGGATCTATGCAAGAGTATTATGTGGAATTTATTGCGTTAGCAAATAGAGTATATGGGCTCAGTTCAGACGCAATTCAAGATTGTTTCATTAGTGGACTAAAACAGAAGATTAGGAGAGATGTCACTGCACAATCAGTAATTAATTTGATGAGAGCAGTATCCCTAGCCAAATTATTTGAAGAAAAGTACATTTAGAAGCCTACACAGTACTATTCACCTAACCTAAATAGATACCAACCTAATACCACCAAAACAACATTCCCACCCAAACACAACAATTTTCCCCTACTATTACCTACACCACCTTACAAACCTTTTAACCAACCATCCAAACCAAATAACATTAAAAAATTGACCCTGACTAAAATGTAATTGAGAAGAGAGAAAGGACTTTGTTATACTTTCGATGACAAGTTTACCTTCAATCACAAATGCCCCAATAAGCATCTGCTGATACTACAAGTGGAAGAAGAGAATGACTTACAGCTCGAGCCTAAGCCCCCAACATTCAGGACTCATCAAGGACATTACGAATGCCTGGTCATACCTTTTGGCCTCAACAATGCACCCTCAACTTTTTAGAGTTTAATGAATAAACTTTTTTAGAAATTACTAAGGAGGTCAGTCCTAGTATTTTTTTTTTATGACATACTTGTTTATAGTAAAGATTGGAAGTCTTACTTGCAATATTTGGAGATAGTGTTGAGTATTTTACGACAACACAGATTGTTTGCAAAGTTGTCAAAATGTTCTTTTGGTTTGCAACAAATTGACTATCTTGGACATACAGTGAGTGGTAATGGAGTAGCCATGGACAATGAGAAAGTAGAAGCAGTTTTATAGCGGCCTGAACCTAAAACAGTTAAACAGCTGAGAGGTTTCTTGGGATTGGCTAACTATTATAGGGAATTTATTAAGAACTATGCTTCAATTGCTACCCCCTTAATTGATCTACTGAAGAAAGACAAATTTAGTTGGAATGATGCAACTAAGGAAGCATTCAGGAATCTCAAACAGGCAGTAACAACTGCTCCAGTGTTAGCATTTCCCAACTTCAATGAGCCTTTTATAATAGAAACTAATGCATCATAACTGGTATAGGAGTTGTACTGGCCAAAATATGCATCTAATAGCTTATTTTTAAAAAAAGTTGTCACTTAGGATGCAAAAACAAAATACATATTCCAGGGAGCTATATTCAATTACAGAAGCTCTAGGAAAATTCAGACACTATTTATTGGGTCATCAGTTTCTAATCAAGACAAATTAGAGAAGTTTAAAGGATCTAACTGAGCAAACAGTCCAAACTTCAAAGCAACATAATTGGCTACACAAATATATGGGATATGACTTCAAAATAGAATACAAACCAGGGAGGGACAAGTTAGCAGCAGATAGAACAATCTTTTATGTTAACATGGTTTGAACCCAAGGTGGATTTCGTGAACCAGTTAAAAGAAGCATTATGGACAGACCCTCACACTGTTAAAGTCCTACAATTGTGCATAGACAACAAGCATCCAAATTCAAGGTGGACAACCAAAGATCAACTATTATTCTGGAAAGGAAGATTAGTAATTCTTGCAAATTATCTGTTATCTAGGCAGATATTACAAGAATATAACTCATCACCAATTGGAGGTCATGTGGGTATTGCGAGAACTACAACAAGAATTAAGAAGGAGTTTTATTGGACTTAAATGGCAGGGATTTCAAAACATTTATGCATAACTACACTTTATGCCAACAAGCAAAATCAGCAACTACTTTACCTGTTAGACTGTTACAGCCACTACCAATCCCTAATCAAATATGGGAAAATGTGGCCATGGATTTCATAACAAGTCTACTAATTTCATTTGGTTACATTGTGATTATGGTGATGATTGATAAGTTATCAAAATACAGCCATTTTGCTGCTTTGAAAACTAATTATTCAAGCAAGCAGTGGCTGACCTGTTCATGAATACAATAGTCAAGCTACATGGGATGCCTAAGTCAATTATGTCTGATAGAGATAAAGTGTTCACAAGCAAATTCTAGCAGTATTTATTCAAGTTTCAGGGAACTACATTAGCCATGAGCTTGGCCTATCATCCTCAAATAGATGGGCAATTAGAGGCTTTAAATGGATGCCTAAAAGTATATCTCAGGTGTTTTACCTTTGAAAGGTATAAGGTATGTGGGCAGAATATTGGTACAATACAACATATCATATCAGCTTAGGGATGACACCCTTTAAGGCTGTATATGGAAAAGACCCCCCACTCTATCCAAATATTCAATTGATCAAACTGATCCATTATCTTTACAAGAGATATTGTAGCAAAGGGATTCTTTATTGGCTGCTCTGAAAGTAAATTTGTGTAAAACATAGAATTTAATGAAGCAACAGGTAGACAAGAAGAGATAAGACCTACAATTTGAAGTTGGTGATATGGTTTTGGTTAAAATGCAACTATACGGGCAGAATTTAATGGCATTAAGGAAAAACCAGAAGCTATGGATGAGATATTTTGGACCATTTGAAGTCAAAGCAAAATTGGGACCAATTGCATACAAATTGTTATTGCCTACAACAACAAAAATTCATATGTATTCCCATTGCCATTATTGACCAATGAACGAGGTCCAATTATGCAACCAATTTGAGTGTTGGATACCAAAAGAGTAATAAATGGCCCTCAAACAATATCACAGGTTCTAGTTCAGTGGAAGGGGTTATAGACTGCAGAAGCTACTTAGGAAGACTTAGATTATATCTAACAGCATTACCCCAACTTCAACCCTGAGGACAAGGTTGTTCTAAATGGGATGGGAAATGTTAGAGGAATATCTGAGGTGGAGGCCAACAAGGCTAGAGAGAATCAACAGGAAGGCCAGCTCAGCAATCAACTTGGCAGAGAAACAGTTAGTGGAATGAGACAAGTGGTAAAGGATTCGCACATTCAGGAATTGAGAAAGGGAGCAAGGTTGTGGACAGTTAGTTCCAAGCTGAAAGATTATGTGATGGGGTGAGAGGAATATAAGGGAGAGAGTGTGAGCTTAAGGGGGCATGGAATTTGTAGTCATTCTGTTATTCTCCCTCTCTGTATTCTTCCCTTCCCTTTGCAGATTATCCTTCTTCCTCGTCCCTATATCCTTTTCCTCAATTTACTAAGCCCAGTTATATGTTTCCTTATTTTCTTACTTTTTGTTACTAAACTTAATTCAATAATACATTCAGTGGAGTATTATTCAGTAAATTTACTCATTCTCTATTAATTCTAGTTCTTGTACCTTACAGGAATCTATCTGAAAACAACTCTATTATTTGTTAATTCACTTTTGACATTTATAGAGTGTGATAATTAATAAGATAATAAGTTGTGAATTGAATTATTTATGTGGTAATATTTTTCTATTACAAATAATAAGTTAAAATTAGAATTTAACAAATCTTACACATAAATTATCATTTATTTTAAAAATATTTATCACTTATTAAGACACATTTTTCAATACAAATTAAGAATGTAGTGATCAATGAAGCCATAAGTAGTGATCCTTATTATTTATGTGGTGACCTTATTCTATTATCCCTAACTTGACCTAATTAAAATTCATTATATCCAACATAAAAATTAAAACTTATCTTAAAAACATTCACCATATCCTTTGATAGTTAAAAGTGATATATAAAATCATTTTTGATCTAAACACAACACAGAAGAGGAAACCTTTTTTACTGTAGTATCTACAGTATTAGCCTATTAGGACTTTCTTTGTTTTTTTTTCAACATCTATATTTTAATGTTAAAATATCTTAATATTATGCTACAGTATTTGGAATTTCTTTCTTTTTTCAATATTTATATTTTAATATTAAAATAATAAATATTAAAATATTAAAAGATTTAAAATGTTAAAAAAATAAAATTTAAAAATTATTAATGTTAAAATAATATGTTTTAAAATTTTATATTCTCTTTTATAGGTACATTTTTGTTATTATTTTTATACTACTATAGTCAGTTCAAAACACTTAATGATCACATTATTATTATCATTACATTTTCAAGATAAATTCACAATAATTATAGTTGGATATTTTTTGTACAATTACTTTGAAGTAATATAAGTTTGAGAATTTTTTGTCTTGATTATCTTTTAAATAAATTTTGACTCTTTCAACAATGTGTTAAATTTTTTAAATTATTTTGACATTGTGTTAAAAAACCTTTTGACATTGAATAAATCATAGGAATATAGAAAGTTGTTAGGAATTTAATCTTTTTGAATTATTCAAGTTACAGAGTGCATATTTCATGGTGATAAATATCTCTTCAATTAAATAAATAAATTATAATTTCTCATTAAAAGTGATATTAGTATTTTATATTTAAATATTTTTATAATTGCATTACACTAGATTAATAACTTTATATAAAAATATATCAATATCTATATGAGTTTGAATATTTTATAAGTAACTGTATTAAAATTGGTTCAAATAAAATTTATTATTAGCAAACAAAATTAATTATTTATTTATTTAATTATATTTTCAAGTTACATTTTTATTCATATATATATATATATATATATATATATATATATATATATATTTGTCCTATAATATTTAAAAAATTTCAAGTTGCACATCGCACGAGAATGAAAACTTTATATGAAAATATAATAAAATTAATTAACTATAATTTATTATGAGGAAATAAAAAATTTATTAAGTTTTTTTCATCTAGTATTAAGTATATTTTTTATATTTTTTCGTTATATATAATATATATTATCTAAAATTTAAATATTTCATATTTATATTTCACAAGATTGAAAACTTTACATTAAAATATATTAATATTTACATTTATGAAAATAATTTTTTTTAAGAAAACATGATAAAATAATTGAAATGTATAGATTTATAATAAAGTTTGATGTTATGAGTGATATTATTTGCAAAAGTTGAGGTAATTTATGTGGACAAGTAAGACAATGAATTGACCTCAACAGGAGCATTAATAAAGTAAATGTAATGAGTAAGCTATAGTTGCGTCTAAAGAGAACAAAGTTAAAAAACCTAAACAGTCACATGTCAATATATTGAATAAAGCACAATCATATAAAGAGAGTCATATACTACTAAGAATTTAATCCTTTTATATAGTTCAAGTTATTAAATGCATGTTTTATAATGGTAATTGTTTCTTCAACTAAATAAATAAAATTTAACTCTTCATTAAAAGTGATGTTATTATTTTATATTTAAATATTTTTTATTCACGTCACACTTTGGATTAATAACTTTACATAAAAATATATTAATACTTATATGACTTTGAATATTTTATAAGAAGCCATAATAAAATTGATTCAAATAAAATATATTATTAGAAAATTAAATTAATTATTTATATTATATTTATAATATATAATATTTAAATATTTCAAATTTATATTTAACATGATTGAAAATTTTACATGAAAATATATTAATATTCTTTTGGTGTAAAATTGTATTAATATTTACATCTATAAAATAAATAAAAAATAGGTATCATATAAAATCAATTAAAAAGTTTCAATTTATAATAAAGTTTATTGAATAAGTCGCTTAAATGCAACTGAACAAAACTTGTATCATATAACATTAAAGTTTCATTGATATTTTAAATGAAATTGTTTGTAGGAGTTGAGATAGTTTTTATGGACAAGTTTGGAAAGAAACTGAACTCAACAAGAGTATTGATGGAATAGATATAATGAGCAATATATAGCTATGTGTCATATTGAAACATATTGGGTTTGTAAAAGAAAACAATATTAAATAATCTAAGAAGCCATAATTCAATTAATTAGTTTAACTTATGTGTTAGTCTACTTAAATTGTGTAAACTAAATGTATAAGTTACAAAATGCTATGGTAATTGATTACCTTAAGTATGATTTGATTATATTGTTATTAATCATTTCAAATTTTAAATTTTAGTATGTTCTCTTTTTATTTGTAATTGTAATATTTATCAATATAAATTTATTTCGTTGGTATAATTTGACATTAAGAATCAACTTTGTTGCAACTGGAATTGCGACGGGACGACTAAAAATAAGATTTTGAAAATAATGGAGTCATCATCAATGTTTATTTAAATTGAAAATACATTAAAAAAACCTTTTATTAGGAAAACTAATTTTTTGAAAAATAAGTTTGAATTCGAGAGTCAATTATAAGTAGGAAAAGTGTTAACACCCTACACTGCACACTCCAGGAACGGTACCTTAAGTTAGTTGTGTAAATTTTAATAATATCAAATATATTTATTTTACCCCCTTTGAAAAATATTATAACTATTTATAAAAGAAAAAGAAACAACCAAATTATGAAAATTAATTTTGAATTGACAAAATAGAAATTTTATTCCTACGTATCCCCTAGTGTAATGAGAAACTCAACGTCACGTTATTCTTTAAAAAATATTTGTTGGTTTGCTTGTTTTAATTATAAAAAAATTTTATTAAAAAATATTTTGTTCTTTTAAATTTGAATTAACAAGTCGTCACGACTTAGTTAATTCAATTAATTTTTGAAAGGTGAAGCTCGGCGTCACGCTTGAGACATCATTCGTAAACGGTTGTAATTCAAATAGCACTTTAAAAAAATTCAAATCTTTCAGATCAACAAATTGTCACAACTTATTTAATTTTCAGTGTAACATTTGATAGTCAATTGAAATACACACTAATAATACATGAACACACCATGTAGCCTAAATTGATAGAAAAATAGAAATAGACTTTATCCTATTAATTCAAAGTTAATTTAATTCCCAAAAATTTAAAGTCACGCTATAATTATACTAAGACTAAGCAAATATCAAAATGCATTCAACATTATAATTATAACATATTACTGGAATACCATAGTACATAAAATCAACTTCATCAGCATTTAATTCAACACAAGCTTGAATAATATTTGGTAAAAGAACGTACTTGTTGGTAAAGAAATCAGAGACTTCTATTTAGTTAATCCGCACACACCTCTTACCTTGTACTAATCTCCACTTCTAACTCTAACTCTTCAAGTGGCAAGCTCTCCTCCTGTATGTAATTGTGTGTAAGAAAATTAAATTATAATCTCTCATTTAAAACACATTCTCCCTTTTTCCTTTTTTATTGAACTATCAAAATCTCTTATTTTGAGTATTTCTTTTTAAATTTTGAATTTTTTTAAGAGGATCAAATCACGATTCTTTACTAAAAGCATGTAACACCCCGAAAATAGCTTATTTTATGATAAATACTTATTTTATAATATTTGTGATTTTTGTGAATTTTTCTGGAATTAATTTAATTATTTGATTACTTTATTATATTTCTCGATTTGCATGCACACTGAACGGAGCCGGAAAAATGAAATATTTTCTCTGAGGCCGAAAAACCTTGGACTGTGAAAACTGTGATGGGGGATCTTACTAAACCCGAGGCTGGACACAGTTTACAAAGTTTTTGTTTTTCAAAATTTTATCTGTCGGATAAAATTTAGATACACTCGGACAATAGATACCGACATTATTAACTGTAACTTCTATCCATTGGGTAATAGCTTGCAGAAAAAAAATCTAATAGATTATTTCTATCTAGTCACTTTTATGATATCATCTAAGTGATATCGTCACATCATTATATGACAACATGATTTGATATTTTTGGATAAACGTGCGAAGCTTCTCAAAGAAGCTTTGGGAGAAGCTTGCAAAGGAAGTTTTGCTCCATTCTCCTAAGGGGCACGACTTTGGAGGAGAGAAAAGATGACAAGTTGTCATCTTTTCACAAATATCACCATCCTTTCATCTTCCAAAACTTTCAATCATTTTCTCTCTCTACCCTAAAGCTTCTATCTCATCTTTTCTCATCATTTTTCTCTTCCATTTTCTCTCATTAGTCTTGATGATGTTCTTTCATCTTTATGAGTAGAGAAAATCATGGTTGGCATTAGAAGAGCTCATGGCTACCACCTTTCGTCTTCCTCTTCCATTTTTGTTTCCTTCATCCAATCATATTACTAGGATCTACACATTTCATGGATGATTTTTTATGTTGAGACCATCATCAAGTTCTTTCATCTTCATCATTTTCTTTCAAAAACCCTAACTTGAAGCTCTTAAGGTGAGACTTTGATTTCTATTTTCTCCTCTCATTTTTTCTACATCCCCACGGCTATAGCCATTTTTTGATAGTCATTCTATACTTAGTTCATCACTTGTTAATCCTTTCATCCAAGCAACCAAGAACTAAATACAAAAACCCTCACTTCTTCCATTTGGAGCTCACGGCCAACCCCCAAAGACCATCATCCAATCTTCAATAATTCAAGATAATCTTAGATCTTGAGTCTTTACATCATTCTAAGATACTTTTGTGTGGAAATTGATCTCTAGTTCATCCATCTTTAAGCATTTCTTTAAGCTTTGCTTCAAACCTCAAGTTCAAGAATATTAAGGTAAAGTTCTTGAATCTTCCTTCTTGTTTCATTTTAAAGGATGTAAGGCCATACTTTGACCTATGATAATATTATTCAAGCCCTAGGTACTAATTCTTGTATGTTTGCTTTGATTCTAAGAACCTCTTGGTGGAGAAAGTTTGCTAAAAAAGGACTTACAAGGAGCTAGGAGGCTACACTTGAGGTAAGAGGGAGATTAACCTCATCAACCATGTTATGGTGGTGAGGAACGAATGAGTGTGCTGGGATTGGAGAGTCCACGTAAGGATTCATCCACCCGAATACGTGATTTTGATTTATGCTTGGTTGATCTTGTATGATTATATGATGTTGTTATATGCAAAAATGATTATGGTGATTTAATGGATATATGTGATTTTGATAACAAGCATGAATTTAATAAATTGTGATGATTGAAGTATGTGACATGCTATAATTATGTTACAAAAGAATGATTTTTGGGTTCCCTTGATTCCTTGAGGCTCACAGCCACCTTGGCTCGAGAAGAGACATCCATAAGAATAATATTGGTTATCAAAAACTTAGATGATTAAGTGATAAAGACATGATTTATGAGGTTACAAGTGAATGAAGAAAGAAACAAGTTTTACCATTATAGGGAATTGATTCTTGAGTATGATATTTGATAATTAGAGGTAAGAGTGAATTGGAGGCTTAAAATATTTGATAATAAGATGGAAGAGCAATTAGGATGGAAAGAATTTTATTAAGGAGTTGAAATAAATGAAGTTTTAGAAAGAATGTTAGGAAATAATATTTAGGTGATTTGGGAGATAAATTAGGTATATAAGATTCGTATGTAAGATTGAAAATAATTATAATGTCTTGATTTGAGGAATAATAACTTTTGAATGTACCAATGGAAATAATTTTGGAGACAATTAGAATCATGAAAAATGATTTATTAGTGGTAAATCTAGGTAACTTGACAATCGAGAAAATTAATTAAGAATTTATAAGATAAGAATGGAGAAGAATAAATTTGATTTATGCAAAAGAGTGATTTTCGGTCTTGAGAGGAAAAACAAGCTTGAGAAAGAAATAAAGAAAATTTGAAAGACTTAAATGATAAACGAAAAGAATGGTGAGGTAAGGACAAATGTGTTTTTTTTAGGTTTCATGAACGATATGAGGATCGGTCATTCGAGGGACTTAGTTAGAAGAATCTGGTAATTTGGATTAGTTTCTATTCTTATTCTTGGGAATATGATAATAAAAGTCTAAAGAAGACCTAATGTTTCTATATACTAGAGGAATTGTGAAAATACTCCACGTGATTTGGTAACAATGATTCTTGAATTTGCACGACTGAAATCCTTTGATAGCATGCATTAACATTGTGCCTTGGACCGATGTACTAGACCCAAGTGAAATTATGAATTTGACATTGTGCCTTGGGCCAACGTACTGGACTTAAGTGGATTATGAATTTAGCCTTGTGCTTTTGCGCCGAAGTGCTGGACTTGAGTGGATCATTGATATTATGTAGTTGTATAGGCGGCTATATAATATCATTGATACTAATGGTATTGGACAATCGTATGGGCGGTTGCCTTAATACTGTTGGGAACGGTACATCGGTGGTTGAATTTCTTTGAGCATGCACATGAGTATTAGACTGTCGACTTTGAATGCCTAGGAGTGAGCGAGAATTTGGATAAGTGTGATCCTGGATGGATCTCAAGGGGCGTCAAGACGAGGTGATCCACCTAGTGACCACTGTCACATTGTATACCCCTGGCCGTGTAAAATCGTTGCAACACACGACGAGGACCCGACAAGCACTATCCTTTTCGTGATCTGGCATAGACTGTCTTTTGAGAGGGGGCCAGATCTTCTGGAATGCTCATCCCTGAACCTTGACTCCATGGAGTAGGATCTGATTGCATTGTGTATAAGGATGATCAGCATACACATCATGCATATGCATAGTCAGCATATCTATTATTGTGATATGATCTAGACATATATATATATATATATATATATATATATATATATATATATATATATCTTGATGTATCTTCTTTGAATTATTTATCAGTTAATAACATGATTATACTGTTACTTTATAATAATCCTGTATTGACATGATTATGTTGTTGTTCTATAATATTTCTGTATTGACATGATTATATTTACTATTACTTAATGTTATTGTGTATGAAAGACACTACTATCTTTCGTTGTGTTTTTTGCTGTCATGATGGTATTGATGTAGGGGATCTCACCTATTCTATTATATTATTCTGTCTACTTCTGTTTCGTATTTACGATGTAAAGGTCTGTGATGGCGGCAAGGCAAGACCCGCGCGGTTTCACTAGGCTACGGTTTCATGGGGGCATCGGTGCGTGGAGTGTCCAGTGGGACACGGGGCACGTCCGGTACGACGGAAATGTCACTTTGAGTTGGAGCAGGACCCGGCATGAGGTAGTCATGTTCACCATGGACGCAGATGTTCACTTGGAGTTCTACATGCCCCTTGGGGAGCTTTGGGACGATCGGAGAGCTTCCTATAGGGAGGGCTCTGTAGAGTCGACTGCACGGACTCCTGTTCGTAGTGACATGTCCCAACTGGGGGCTTTGTCTTTTGGGGATCCCGAAGGGGATTTGGACGAAGATCGAGTGCAGGAGCCCGTTCTTCAGGTGTTTAGACTTGGTCAATGCTCAATTTTCATTTGGTACTCATATGTATAGGTATATTTATTTTGGAGTACTTAAGTTTTATGTTTTGGGATATGCAAATGATGTACTTAAGGATGTAGTAAACTTTACTTTATAAAAAGCCTTTTTAGTTCCTATGACTTGAGTCTTTTATTTATTTCAATAAGTTTAGATTATCTGTTAAAAGGTGATTTTTGAACTCGCGTTTTACAACATTAGCTAATATGTAAAAGAATTTTAAAAATGTAAAAGTCAGGCTTAAATGCAATGCCTCCCGGAAATGGGTGTTACAAAGCACGTCCTTCAATTATTTTTTAAGAAAATCAAATCATGATTTCTTATTAAAAGTATATCCCTAATTTTTTAAGAAAATCAAATTATGATTTCTCATTAAAAGCATATCATTCAATTATTTTTTAAAAAAATTAAATTATGATTTCTTATTAAAGCATGTCCCTTATTTTTCAAGAATATCAAATCATGATTTTTCATTAAAAACATATCCTTAAATTATTTTTTAAGAAAATCAAATCATGATTTCTTATTAAAACATATACCTATTTTTCAAGAATATAAAATCATGATTTCTTATTAAAATCATATCCTTCAATTATTTTTTAAGAAAATCAAATCATGCTTTCTTATTAAAAACATATCCCTATTTTTTTGTACAAATAATAAGAAAAAAATAGTGATCCAAATAAGATGAAAGTAAAGAAAACTTGAAAAATATTGTGTTTAAAATATTGCAATTAAGAATTATTTAACATAAAATTATTAGTTATTGATTAAGTAACAAAAATAACAATTTTATGAACAAAATTAAATATCAAAAAGCTTGATATATTCTTAATAATAAAGTGACAAAACTTCTAAATAAGTAAATATATAAAATTAATATTAAAAAATTATAAAATTAAAATTAAAATGAACTAAAATGATATAAATTATTTATTTTAACTTTTTTTAAAATTATCTTGTGCAATACCCGGTACAAAAACACTAGTATCATACCAAATAAAGCCTTAACCCAATAAACGGCTCCCTTTGCTACACGCTTTTTTAGGCGTGCAAAAATTCTCAACTCTGAAATCAATTCAACGGCTGCAAATTCTTTTATTTCTTTTTTTTTTCATTTTTAAAGTTTAATAAAATGATAATAAGTAGTGGGTCCCTAACATGGACTAATTTCAATTTGCATGGTCTACAGCTGTGGGCTAAAGACTGATCCATTTTCAGCACATTCTTTAATTGTGAACCAAATCTGCGATGGAGCAAACATCAAGGGCTATGAAAAATGAAATTTCTTATCAAAATCTACTGTACGCCCCAAAATCGACAGTCTGGGTGTTAGGGTAACCGGTCCTATCATAAACTCCCACGTCGTACTCTGCAAAAAAATTTATAAATAAATTATGAGAAATATTATTCTCACAATTTTAAGGAATAGAATATTAAAAATTACTCACCCTCTTAATAAATGTACTTTTCGAATATCAAATTTATATTTTCTTCCTTACTAAAAATTAGGTCACTTATCACCTGTCCAATTAATATTAGTCTGCAAATTCTCGAAATCTCATTCGAATCGATTCAACTACTGTCATTTTTCTTTCTTTCTTTTTTTCCAACTTTTTAAAAAAAATTAATAATAAAATGATAATATAAGTGGGTCCATAGCATGGATGAATATGCATGGTCCATGTCTGTGTGCTAAAGACTGATCCATTTTCAGCACTCTCTCTACTTTTGAACCAAATCTGCTGTGGAGCAAATATCAAGAACCAAGAAAAAAGAAATTTCTGATCAAAATCTACAGTAGATCCCAAAAACAAACCAGTAGTGGAAGTTATTTTCGCAAATGAGTTCACCAATGAGGTGGATAGCAATCCCACCACTCAAACCGTGTTGTAACAAATGGCAGATAAAACACAAATAAGATAGCATCGACGGTATTATATTATTTGGTGTGCCGAATCAAGCTTAGTAGAATTTATCATTTACCAAAGCCCAAAGTGCTGTTGGCAGAAGAGTTAAACTTTTTTTAAAAAAGAACAATTGTTGAGAAATTTAATAATTACATCAAATCATAAAAGTAACAAAATGATAAAAAAAATTGTTTTACATAGATTGAGTAATCAATTACCACTTCATTAATCTAACTATTATTTAGATAAAGATTTGATTCAAAGAGAGTTTAAAAAAAAAACAAGTAATTGAAGGAAAAATAAAAATTAAGTAAAACCGTATAAATTAAAAACAATAAGAGAGATTTATAACAAATTAAGATGTAAACAAACAATGATAGATGTTAGGAATCTAATTTCACTTGATTTTTCTTATTAGTATTTAGGATTTCAAACTAATTAAGTTATAATTAATCAATTAATAGAATATTCCCTAATTTAACTAATATCCAATTCATCATTTCTCTTTAATTCTAAAAACTAAATTAATCCCTTAATTGAATCCCAAAAATTAAAGGTTTTACACAATTTATGGAATCTCAAGTAAAATCTACACAACCAATAACTTATATTCATAGATAATCAAAATTAAGACATTTATCATATGATCTAAGTCATGCACAAAATTTTCAATTTCCTACACAAAACTCATAAGATTAATTTATGAGTGATCAATTCATAAAAGTATTAAGAACAATGATAAACACTCAATTGAATAAAAATGAACTTAAATTAAATTAACGAATCCAAATACATCATCATCATAACCAAGTCACTTCATCACCCTAGTAAGAGAAAGGGTTAGTCACTCATGGCAAAAGAAGCACAAAATAAAAATAAAAAAAAATAGGTAAAAAAACATCATGAAGAAAACTCTGGAAGAGAAGATCTTAAAAGTCTTCAATGGTGAACTTCTTAGCCTCCAAAGTGAATTCTTTATCTATGTTGCCGCTACTCTCATAATCCTTAGCTTTACCCTTTATTTTATAATGAATTCTAAGAATTTAGGGATAAACTAGGTCAAGTCTTACTTTGCTACTACTTGAGACGCAAATATTGCATTAATGACATTTTAATTAAGGAAAGTTATCAACATGAGATTTGTATGTCTTTTTCTTAGCTTTCAAATGCTATCAAAATCACGTAAATCGCATATTTTAGAAAAAGTTATGCCTAATTTACTAAAATAGATTTGATAGCGATACTTTTCTTAATTATTCTTTGATCAAATCTATTATTTCCTATTTTCTCTTTATTAAATCCATATAAATTAGGGAACAAATATATCACCTAATTAGGAAACTCTTTAAAATCCTTTGCATTAGACACAAAGATACTTAGTCACCAAGTAAGATCACTTGTAATCTAATTAAGAATCTAACTTGATCCTTAAAATTTATAAATGCTAGTTGACTTGGTCAAACTTCGTCACCCACCTTGCACACAAGTTTTCATCTTCTTCATGCATAAATTGAGCTTCAATGTCTTCATGAAAGTTATAGAAATTTTTCTCATATTTCCATAAACACCAAGTTTAGCTCAATATGATATCTATAGCAAAAGTTGTATCCAAAGTAGTACAAAAGTCCTTAAATCCCTACAAAATACAATAAAAATATATTTAATTCAATAGACCAAAAATTCACTCAATATCATAGATAAATAACATAATTCTTATCTCAAAACATTTAAATATATGTTTAAACAAGTATAAAATATATGAATTTTACACACATATCAAAAATATATTTTGATATAAGAGCTAAATAAAAGTAAAATCTCTATAATTTGACCCCTTTTTTTCTTTTAATTTCATACTGATATATTTTATTCTATCTATATTATAATTACACTATTTTTTAGTAGAAGTTTTAATTACACTTCTACTATTTAAAAAATTGTAGTATAGGCAATGCATAAAATGCATAACGAGTTAGTTTTAAAGACAAAATTCTTCTAAATTAATTAAGTAAAGGTATATTCATTAAATTTTAGTGAGTTAAGATCATAATATATTTTAGATTAAATCAAATATGAATAAAAGTTTTATATTGTTAGCCAATCAATAATTTGTTACCACGTCATCTAATAAGTATGACATCTTATGTAAGTTTATTTTATATAAGTTTTCACTCATTAAATAATATGACAATACATCATTAAATAATAATATAAAACATTTTTACATTAATAATACATTAAAATTAAACTTATATTAAAAAGAATTAAAGTGAGCCAACTCATCAATTACTTTTGAATATTATTTTGGATTTAATTGTGATCACGACCAGATATAAAAGTTCTTTACATTATTAATCAATCATGTATTATTATATTATTAAAAATATTTAACTTTCATAATAATTATTTTAAAAATTATATATGATTAATAGACAATATAAATAATTTTATACTAATAATATATCAAAATTAAACTCTATTATTTTTTACACAAAAGGCTTTGAAGTTTAGAAGAAGAGAAAGATATGAGAATGTCATTCCCCTAACTTAGTAATTTATTCTATGTACCCTATTATATCTTTAGTTAATTGCCACGTAAAATGAATTAGATTTTCACATAATCTCTTTAGTTATTAAAAATATTTATACAAATGATATAAATTTTGCTATATTATAAGACTTACTTATACAAAATAAGAAAAAAAATTTAAAAAAGTATGTGGAAATAAAGATACTTGAAAAGTCTTTCTATATTATATATAATTCGATATTCTTATCATTAATAATATATATATATCTCTTTTTCACACTTATTCTAATATCATTTATCATATTTATTTTTTTATCCCTTTTTTTACTTAATCAAAATCACTCAAATAAAATGTAAAAAATGATTTTAAAATAAAAATGGTATAAGAACATCATTTTTGTATTGCATATATTTGATGTGATCTCACACTAAATTTCTCAGAACCTCGACTTTAACCCTTCGTTTGGATAAAGAGAAAATGAGAAGAAAGAAAAAGGGTAGATAGAAAACAAAGAGAAAATGTACTTTTCTCTCGTTTGGATGAGGCAAGAAAATAGCAAAGAGAGAAAAAATTTGTGTGGGGTCCACGGTGAAAGTTTTCTTCGCTCAACAGGCGAGAAAACTGAGCAACAGACAAGAAAAAAGATGAAAGGGGGCAACAGAGATGAAACTCAACTATAAGCACCCATATCAACAAACAATTTCTCCAAAAATTTACTAAACCATAGCCAAAATGTAGAAAAAATTTTACTTTTCTTGTGATTGGGATGAGAATGAGAAAGGGAGGGTGTCGACAGCTTCATGTACAGTGGATGGAGAAGGAAGTGGGCTGGGTTGAGTGAAGAGGTCACAGATAAAAAATGGGGAGGAGAAGGAAGTGGGGGAGGAGGGAATGGGTGAGGGTGGAACATTGGCAAGATGCAAAAAATGAAGGGGAGATGAAAGGGAAGGAAATAGGAGTGAGGGTGGCTGGGGGGTGGAAAGGTGGTTGTACGAGGGAGATGAGGAAGAATGTTACAGATAGAAAAAGGTTAAGATGAGGATTAAGACATGTGGCAGGGAGTTAGTGACAGAGGGAGGGTGTGGTGTGAGGGAGGGGGATGGGCGTGGACCGCGTGGTGATATGCTTGAGGTGGGGATAAAAAAAATTATTATTATTTAAATATTTATAACAATGTAAAAAAATTTTTTTTTAATATTTTTTATATTTTCTTTCTTCTCATTTTCTATTCAACCAAACAAGCAATTTTTTCCTCTAATTTTTCTATCTATTTTCTCTTCTCTCATTTTCTTTTTTCTTATTTTCTTTCATCTTATTTTCTCTTCTAATCCAAACAAAGGGTAAGAGAGAGAAAGGGGTGAATACTCAACAGCCATTTAGGTCAAACAAAATAATGGCATAGAATATTAAAAATTTTCGTACTTATAGAGTCATCTTTTGCATATTGTCTCCACAAAGATTGTACACACTACACTGTTTAATGAAGTTGGTTGGTGGTACAAGCGTCAAATGATTAAGTAACAATGCCTAAAATTAACGTGGTAGGCATGCCTACACAAAACTGTCCAACAAATCAACGAGTACATGTGACCTTTGTGCAAGAAATAATCTATTTTGAAATTAAAAAAATGAATGGAATCCGGAAAAATAATGTATCCAACGATTTATTTTAGACATAAGACTAAAAAAGTTAAATGCTATCAAATTAACAAACGTACTAAGCTTAAAGTTCTGACAATCGTATATTGGTATGACTGCAGTTGCCCTAAGCCCTTATTTTTTTGGTATAAGGGCCCTAAGCCCTTTATTTCCCAAGAAAGAAGAGTATTTCTCGAGTTGTTGTGTAGATGGGCTAGCAAGCCCATCAAATGGCCCTGAAAGCAATGCACATATTGCAGATGAAGTTCGCTCAGTAGTGCCCGTATTCCGTGTTTCTTTACTGATTTTATTTATTTATTTATATATATATATATATATATATATAGATATATATATTTTGGGTAAACTTCTTCGCTGATGTTTATACATATTATCATTTGGCATTACAAAAAATGAATGATATTGGAAAATAACAACCATACATGCCTCTCACTATCACAGAGAAAATGGTGGGCTTCTAGCTAATTAATCTTCCTCTCCTATCATACATTAAAAAAAAAAAGTTACAATTAATGTAAAAAATAAAAATAGAAAATAGAAACAAACTTCGGGGTCCGCAATGTCTTATAGTCACTGTCAAGTGTCACCAAATATGTAGAGTCCCCCTTACATAAATGAAACATTAAAAATATCCATTTAAAAATGTATTTATATATTTATGATATATATGCAGAGAAAAATGGAATACTAATAATATATTAAAAAATATAATATAATTTTTTTTAAATACATGTGCAAGAGACGAGTTAGTCACTAGTATATCTAGATTTGAAAAATCAATGCCGAAGACAGACGATTGGTCTCGTGTGCTCTTGCATCTCATCGCAATTGGTTATGGGATCTTTGGATTATAATTTATTCGATGGGCCTTTTACAACTTTACATCAATTTTCTGTCTCCCCAGAAAGTAGATCTGATGGGCCTCATATTAATGTTTAGTCAAATCAAGTTATTCGATGGGCCTCAAATTTCCGCGTTTTATTTCTTTTTAGAATTTAATTTTGACATAATGTAAATGATGTAAAAAAAATTAATGTATTAACATATTATTTAATGAATTAAAACATATATGAAATGTCAAACTTATTAAATGATACGATAATACATCATTAAATGACATGCATCAAAATTGAACTTATTTTTTTTTATAAGTATGAGTTGTATAATATAAGATTTAAAAAAAAAAATTTGTTATTTCCAATGTTGAAAAAATTAGCCCAAATCGACCAATTCGATTGGAAAATTGATATACTGATCATAAGTCATTAAGTCTGATCCAATTCACTCACAAAATTAACTTGTTACCAGTCTAGAACCAATAAATTTGGTAATAAATCATATTTTTTTAAAAAAATTATTATTTTTTATCAATAAACATTTAATTCATTTAAAAATAATTTTTGAGCTAAATAAAGTAGGGATAGAAACAGACCAGAGATCGTAGAACTTTTTTACCTTAAACAGTATCTACGACGATCCCAATTATAAGGCTTGAGCAACTTAACTTATGAAACTTGTAATAGGTCGATTTTAAAGGCTTCTACTTTTTAAAAAGCTCTAACTGACTGTCAAGCTTTTATTTAAATGTCTACTTTACAATGAGACTTTTAAATAGGCTAACAGACCTACCTTTAAATAGGTCAACATGTCTTACATAAGCTAACATACCTACCTTTAAATAAGTTAATATGTCTTTACATAAGCTAACATGCCTAAACCTTGAAATAAGCTAACGGGCCTACTCAAAGCCAATAGGCATTTGTTATAATTTAACACTCACCTTCTAATTTTATAAATGCTCACTACTTTCTTACTCTAGTCTTTGGTCGATGTGGGACTTGGAGATATACCAAATTGCTCACTTTCTTACTCTAATCTTTCAAGTCCCACATCGACCAAAGATCAGAGTAAGAAAATAGTGAGCATCTATAAAAGTAAGGAGTGAGTGTTATAGATGTTCACTACTTTCTTACTCTAGTTTTTGGTCGATGTGAGACTTGGAGATATACCAAGTTGCTAACTTTCTTACTCTAGTGTTTCAAATCCCACATCGATCAAAGATCAGAGTAAGAAAGTAGTGAGCATCTATAAAAGTAAAGAATGAGTGTTAACTTATTATTTTCATTCTAATAAATATATTACGTTAAATATATTAATAAATATGTTATTTCTATTCTAACTTACTAACTTAAGTTTTAATTATTGACTTTTATTAAAATTTAATTAAAAATATATTAATATATTATAATAAATTAATAATTATAATTATAATTTATAATTATTATAATATTATATATTATATTATATATAATTAAATAGGTTAGTAGCCTATTTACTGAAACTTAAAAGGCCTATTAGATAGCCTGAGGCCTGACCTTTTTAATTAAACAGGCTTTTAAAAAAGCCTTGATCTAACTTGTTTAGTAAACAAGTTAGGCCAGGTCAGACCTCAAGCAAGTCAGGTCATAGGCCCCTGACGGGCAGCCTGACCTATTTTCACCCTTAAAATAAAGGTTTAATGTCAAGTTATAGGCCCACATGTAAGGTTCAAGAAAGGCATAAGAAGGTTTGCCCCCACTTGATATTTATATAAGTTGCATGCTTAAATATTCTACTCATTATTCTATATAAAACTTGTAAGTGTAACCTCATCTTAGTTTTTATATATGTTGTATGCTTAGATATTTTATTTATTGTATAATATGATATTTTAAAACACTAAACAACATGATATAAAATATTAATATATTAGTTTATTACTTAATATATTATGTAATATATTAAAAATATATATTAAATTATTACGAGTTCGATCATGGTCGAATCAATAAATTGTAAACCAATATCTTTACTGGTTCAATAACTAGTACAATTTTAAAAACATTGATTATTTCTAATAAAGTCAATTCAACTTTAAATTTTACATATTATAAAAAAATTATTAATTGAACCGATTAACACTTTCCAATTAGCCCTTTGATTTTCTTATAAAATAATAACAATAAGTTAATCCAAAATTATCAATCATACATGTAGGAAATGCAAAATTTTATCTTATTGCCTTCATCTAATTGGGTTTAAGTGTATATTTATTTTCTAAAAAATTTATAATTAAAAAATTAAAAGACTTTTAAAAACAAACAGTTATTTTTTAAAAATAATCTTTTTAAACATGGACATAAGTCACTTTTCAATTGAATCACTGTCAAGTAGCTAGATGATCCGAGAAACTTAAGTATTAAGAATTATAATTTAATATAAATTAAATGTTATTATTTAAAATTATAATATATAAAAAATTATAATTATTATAATTAATTTTTTTATTTATGTAAAATATAATTAATATTTATATCTATTAAAAAATTTAAAAAATTTATGCATCATAAATAAGTTAATATACTTATCAAAATAACGTATACGAATATCTAAATATTATTTTAATAAATTAAATTACTCCTAATTCATATACGTATAATCCAGTTTAGAACAACTATCATATCACCATTGAAAAAATTTAGAAGCAGTATCAACATCTTGTCCTGACTGAATAGCGTTGAAGAGGAAAAGTCGACAATTAATGAACCCATTAGCTAATCATATTTAAATGCACGATATTATCTCTTTAGTGTCTTGGTTTTCTTGTATATGCTTATGTAAGAGGGGCCTTACCCCGTAGTATCTCTATAGTGTCTTAATTTTCTTTTGGGCCCCTTCTCATGTACCCCAAAAGAAAATACACACATTTATTTCTTTTTAGAATTTATTTTTTTTGAATATTTTAGAATTTAATTTTAATATTACTATAAGTGATGTAAAAAATAATATATTATTATATTATTTAATGAGTTAAAACTTATATTAAATGTCAAATTTATCAAATAATATAACAAAAGATTATTGAATAATAGTATAATTTTATTTTACACTAATATGCATCAAAATTGAACTAATTCTTTTATAAGTATGAGTTGTATAATATGATTTTTTCTATAAAAAATTATTGTTAACTTTGGTAAAGTCAATTTAATTTTAAATTTTACACAAAAAATTATTAATTGAACCAATTAACACTTTCCAATTAGCCCTTTATTTTTTTTATATAAAATAATAATAATAAATTAATCCAAAATTATCAATCATACATATAGGAAATGCAAAATTGGTTTAAATATATTTTTAGTCCCTCTAAATATAACAGTTTTTCGTTTTGGCTCCTCTAAATTTTTTCTTACAGTTTAGTCCTTTTAAATTTTAAGATAAATAAAGTTAATCCCTGTTGTTATCTGATCTCTATTAAGTGGTGATGTGACAAACAGAGCTCTATATCAGCATTGCCGCTTGTCCCTCATCTCACATTTCTTTGTACCATGTGGATCCATGTCATCAATGTGGATCCCGTTTCATCATTAAACATCACATGGACCCCACATGACTTCTTCTTCCTCTTTTTCTTCCCCACTATGCAGAGACAAATTTGAACCCTGATTCTTCCTCCCTCCCTCACTTTGTCTTTCTTCCCCACTTTGCAGAGACAAATTCCAACCTTGATTCTTCCTCTGTTACCTCGTTTTCTTCTTTCCCCACATTTGCTTCCTTCTTTGTGACCAATTTGTTGCCTTTGTTGTCCCTTGCCATTCATATTTACAAAGACAATATCATGGCTAGGGTTTCGTGATCTTCATCATCAACTTTAGCTACCCCAACTATGTTCTCATGAAAGAGACTTTGTGGCTGTGGATATGTATTACTCTACCTAACTTCAAAAAGTGTGAAGAATATTGGAACAACTTATTGGACATGTCCAAACTAGAGAGTAAGCACAAATCTATTTTTTGATACTGATATATCTGGGTTTGAGATTTCTAATTCTGTATTATCATTTTTGCAGAAGTGATAGCTACATAGAATGCAGTTATTTGTGTCCTATCCTTGTGCTAGAATGAATGCTATTTCCTTGTTAATAATGCATATTTGGAGGGTTTTGTGCTTATATTTGATATATTCTGAATCTAAGCCTTTCTGATGTGTTATTATGCAAAACTGAGCTTTAATAATCATGAATTAAGTAGATTTATATATGTTATTGATTTGGTGTTTTCTCTATGATAGGAGGGGCTCCAAACAAGTTTAAATATGGAGCAAATGAGCTTAAAGAGGATGAGAAGCCAAATCTGCCAATTCAGTGGGCAACGCCGCGGCGCAAGACAGAGCACGCCGCGGCGCAAAGATGATTTTCAGCCTGGTCATACTTGGACCCGGGGCAATAGCGCCGCGACGTGAGTAAGTGAACATTGCGGCGGTACATAGACCGACCCATTGTGCGCCGCGGCGCGCATATGTGGGCGCCGCGGCGTGGAGGCGGCTGCTGAGCCTATAAATAGATTTTTACACATTTTTCTCTTAACCTCTCCCATTCTCTCTCCGTTTTCTCTTTGTTTTCTGAGTTTTGGCCATTTGGCCATCTCTCTCTTTTTATGTTTTGTTAGTTTAGTTAGTTTAGGTTAGTTTTAGGTTAGATAGCTTGGTTAGATCTTCATGGATGGTGGATTGGAGGCTAGGATCAAAGGATTGAAGGAGGATTCAAGCTTCAGAGACAAATCTAATGAGCTTCTTTCTCTCTTTTCCCTTTCTCTCTTCTCTTCCTTATCTTTTGTATAGCTAAGCTATGTTTTAGGAATATTTTGAATCCTTTGATATATATATTAATGATGTGTTATTCTCTGAGTTTGTGTGGATGTTTGATTACGGTTCAATCATTATCTGTGTTTAATGCTTGTTCTTGGTTGGCCTCAATTGCATGATCTTAATATTGGCAAATGAACTAGACATAGGGATTTGTTGATATGGATATGGTGTGGTTGATACATGTTCGGCTATGAGCTGTTTCGTTAATAAGGTTTAATATTCCTATTGACCATGTATAGTGTGTGATTGAGAATAGATCGTTCATGAGTGGAAGTTGTACTAGCTCTCAAGGAAACTTAGTGAGTTAGGCAAGTAGAAACCAGGGTTGATTGACCTAGACATAGGCTGTTGACTAATGAAGATTCTCAAGCTAACCTAATCAATGCATTTGTGTTTATGAGGGGAATTGCATGTTGTTGATAGATGTAGGGGGTGAAGGAGGATTTCCTGAAACCTAACCGCTTTTAGGTTTATAGCTTTTGTAGGTTAGTTTAGTTTAGATTATTATTTTCCTATTTTCATGTCCTTGTCTAGAACTGATTAAGCTATTGGTTGGTATTTAGCTTTATAACAATATCCTCGTGGGAACGAACTTTTACTCCGTATCTGTATTACTTGTGCGATCCGTGCACTTGCGGTTGCAATCAAGAAGGAAGGCTCATGTGGTTGGTTCGAATGGGCTGATGAGGCATTAGACAATTAGGAACCTATTTGTGAGTGTTCCTATAAATTATGAGGCCGTGGTTGAAGAAATAAGAAGAAAGGTGACTAAGCTAGAGATGAAACTTACTTTTAAGAGGACAAAAGTGACCATGTTGTTGGGCGTGGTTTTTGTGTCATGGGCACTGATATTTGTAGTGTACTTGTTTTAGGATTTGAAAGGTTGATGTATTAGGGTGTAGACTGAATGAAATGAGAAGCTTTTGTGAACTTTAATGTAATTGTTAATGAACGAAATGAGGAGTTGCAGTTATTGAAATGAGTATTATGAACAAAATATACTGAGATTATGAACTAAAATTACATATGATCTGTCGATTATTTCCATATTTTAATTGCCTTATGATTGATTTAATTGGACTCCATATGTGCTTAATTGTTGATATTTAGCTAAGTTTCTGCTTTAGAGCTTAATTGGATGTTTATTGTGAAACTATGCTTAAATGTGGTTATAAACACTCATAAATGAATTATGCTTTTCAGGATATCTTTGAGTGTTTGAGTCCATTAGCATTGAACCGAGCTTGATGACCATTTAAGGAGAGAGATGAATGCTTAAGGAGATCAATATCACCTCTTGAAGCAATGAAAGAAAAGCATTTGTAAAGAATCCAGGCTGAAAATGAAGGTGTCAAATTACAGGCCCATGTCACCTGACAGGGGGTGGGCCGTGTCAAACGACACGGCCCGTGTCAAATTACAGGGCCTGGGCAGTGTGTTCTTCTCGACTTGTGAAATACATGGAATTGGGCCGACGAAAAAGTACAGGGGCACTGGGCCGTGTCATATGGCATGACACGGCCGTGTCGTCGCACTGAAAAGTTAAATTCGTATTTTAATGCTAAATTAGGTATCCAAACCTATAAAAAGGGTTGCTTAGAGTCCCTAAAGCGGTATCGACAGAGAGAGCCGTCAAGGAAACTGAGAGAAACACGAAGACCAAGAAGGGAAAGGATTCGATTGAGGATTGGAGACTCGGATTCGAGCGATCAAAGATCAATCACTCTCAAGCCTTGGAAACTAGTTTGATCTTTAGTTTTTCTTTTCTTCTTTTGTTCTGAACAATGTTTTCTTTTAATTCTTCTTCTGTTTTTGAATTTGCCATGTGTGGCTAAACTTCTTGATTGGTTAAGGGAAGATGAAACTCTAGTTTTGATTATGTGAATATTGCATACCTCTTTATATCAATACAGTTATGTTTTTATTCATATATTTCTGAATCTATTGTTGGTATGAAGGTTTTTATACTTGTTCCCGCTTTCAAAGTGGTAGATTTGGGTTTATTATGCGCGGTTGCGGTAGTAAATCTAGCAGAATGTATGATGTTCATGTGGATATAATTATCTTTATGCTATTTACCAATTATAAAAATGGTAGATCTGGATATATTATGCGCGGTTGCGGTGGTATGACTAGTGAGACATATGATTTAAGTAATTTAATCCCGGTGTGTGATTAGACCTTAGTGTGATTGGTTTTCTAATTCTTAATGCAATCATTAGGTAGGTGTAAGAGCGGTTGCTTTACACCTACCTAATGGTTAGGGTTTGATTTGAGCGGTTGCTGAATTAAGCGAAACTTAAGGAAAACACGAGATTTATCTCATAATCACATAAGAACATAATTGATCATGTTGGTATAAAGGGTATGTAAGTTGGCATAATCATATAAATCTAGTGGTGGATTCCATCTCTTAACCAATATCTTTAACTTGATAATTCAATTTGTGTTTACTGTTTTGGTTTAAGTTTAATTTCTTTTGTTAGATTTAATTAACAAAACCCCCTTTTAATTTTACTATTTATTTTTATCAGAGTTTAATTTAGGAATTAGATTAATAGTGTTAATTGAATTGGTTCTCTATGGATCGACCCTTGCTTACTACAACTGGTTGCAAGGTTTTTATATTTTGGTGGAACTTGGCAACTGTTTTTAATATTAATTTTTAATCGTATTCCACACCACACCAAATTTTGGCGCGTTGTCGTCTTGGAACCAATTTTCCAATTGCGCTATTAATTTTGTTCCTATTTTTACTCTGTTTTTTTTTTTTTTTAATTTTTGATTCTTTCTTTCTAAAGTGTTTGTAGGTGTTGATGTCCATTGATTATGGAAGCTTGTGAGATTTGCTTATCATCCGGACATCCCACTGATTTGTGTCCCACTTTCCTAGTAGACACAAATGAGGAGGTAGAGCGATATGGGGATATTCAATCGTCCGACAACTACAACCCCTACTCCAATACATATTATCCAGGGTGGTGGGATCCTCCTAACTTGAGTCATGGGCACAGCAAGAACAAGTTCAACCTCCTAGGCAACTTTGAACCTTCACCGGAGGAGCTAATAAGACAAATGGCCACTAATAACATTCGGTTTCAACAAGAAACACAGGCCATGTGTAATGACCGCAAAACTCTTTGGATCGGTTAGCCACGGATCTTAGCAAGTTCCAGAGCCAAATTTCGAAGAACTTCCTCACAATCGAAGAGAATGTGAAGGAAGATGCTAGTGCTGTCACACTACGAAGTGGGAAGATGCTAGATGAACCCACCTCTCCTTCACAAACCATTGAAAAGAAAGAAACAGAGCCTGAAGAGGTAAGTGAGGAGGAGGAAAACTCTGAGGCCCCTAAGGTAAGTATTCTTAAACCCCTTCCTAAGGTAGTGGAGAGACAGTATGATGAGTTATGTGATGAATTTCTTGATTTTATTAGTTTCAATAATTATACTCATTGTAACTCATGTACTGATGGTGACATGATATGTGTTGTTTGTGCTGAAATTTTTGCATTCTTGAGAGTTGATGATTCTGTTTGTGCAGAAGCTAATGTTGTTGAAGGATCTATCAACAATACTTTTGATGCAGTTGCAGGATCTAAGATACAAGGAAAGATAGAATTGCAGGCCTTTGAAGAGTTTTCAGTGAAGGGAGAAGAGCACCAGATGACAGACACTATTGAAGTGGATTTTGTTTTTGGGCCATGGTCCAATAGAAACAATGCATATGAAGTTGATGAAGTGCACATATTACTTTTCAAGTTAGTGAAGTCAAGGCAATTAAGGAAGGCCAATGGGACCCTGGTGGAAGCCCTCATGTCTTTGTTTCAACCATAATTTGGTCATTACATTTTAGCCAATGGGACCCCTATGGGAAGCTTTCATGTTATTTCAAGCATAAATTGGTTATTATGCTTTCGCCAATGGGATCCTGGTGGAAATCTCTTCATCTTCCTCCGTTACTTCAATTGATAAGGATGTTTCTTTCCTCTCTTTTATCTTACTTGTCCTAGATTTATTAATGATTGTTTATTGTTGAGGTTTACATTGAGGACAATGTAGAATTTAAGTGTGGGGAGGAATTGACATTTTGTTTTCTATTTTATTTCTATTTTTATTTTAATTTCTGTTTTTCTGCTTTTTGAAAAAAAAAAATTGTGTGTTTTTATTTGGTTTCCAATGATGTTTTGAGATTTGTGCAGTCTATGAGTTTGAAGCAATTGAAATTCAAGGTTATGATTTATAAATTTCTTCTTTCATCTTGAATTTGACATGCTTAATTTTGGATATTTGATTGATGAATTGAGTTTGATAGATGCATACCTGGTGAGATTTTGAGCCTTTTGATGGATGGATTTAACATTTATACCATTCTTTTCTTTCTTGTGTGATTTTCACTCATGTCATATTGATCACTCTAGAACTTGCTTTAATTCTTTTTGAGGCTACATTTTCACTTGCATACATGAACATGATTGAGGCATTCTTTTGTGATTAACTACTTTGGCCAAATAGCCAACCTTGCATTATTTCCCTTTGATTAACCCCTTGAGCCTATTTGCCTATTCTTTGTCTTATCTCATTATATGCTCTATGTGAAAAATCATGATTTTACCTTACCTTAGAGAATGGGAGAGCATTGGTTCATTTTCATTGGAGGAGCTCTTTTGCTTGCAAGTGTTTAATAGGACAAGTATGGGGGTTGTGTAAGTTGATGTGTAATATGCAAGATGTTGAAAAAAAAAATATGCAAAGAAAAAGAAAAAAATTCAAGAAAGATTGTAAAAGAAAAGAAAGAAAAAGGAAAGGAAGATGTAAAGAGAATGTGCATTATATAGATTTGAGGGGATAAAAATTTCATATTTGTCAATTGAGTTTCTCTCCAATGTTCTTTTATTCTCTTGGGTGCTCATCTTACCATATCCATATTATTTCTTTCCCTTACCTTGGCCCCATTACAACCTTAAATAAAGTCCTATGGCCCCATTACAACCTTAAATAAAGTCCTATTGATTTGTGTGTGCATGTGTTTGAGTAGTGGAGAAGTAGAAGATAAGCAAGCTTATGGTAGTGCATTTTTCATGGGTTGAATTGAGTGAAATACTTACCTTGTAAACACTTGAGAGATTGAGAGTGTATCTTGTGAGAATCTATCATTCTTAATTCATGCTTTTCAAATTGAAGATACCTTGCTTGTTGGTTTGAGATGTGAAGAATTGTTATCTCTTGAATATTGTGATCCCTTGAATTTCTTCTTGCTCTTTTTGCCTCTCTTGAATATCATTAGAAATTGAGTTCTTTAAATTGTTAAGTTTTTGGATTTGTTTTGTTTTCCTTATTTCTTGGTTTGGTCTTATGTTTTGCCCAGGAGTGCAAAAGGTTAAGTGTGGGGGTATTTGATCTGTCGATTATTTCCATATTTTAATTGCCTTATAATTGATTTAATTGGACTCTATATGTGCTTAATTATTGATATTTAGCTAAGTTTCTGCTTTAGAGCTTAATTGGATGTTTATTGTGAAACTATGCTTAAATGTGGTTATAAACACTCATAAATGAATTATGCTTTTCAGGATATCTTTGAGTGTTTGAGTCCATTAGCATTGAACCGAGCTTGATGACCATTTAAGGAGAGAGATGAATGCTTAAGGAGATCAATATCACCTCTTGAAGCAATGAAAGAAAAGCATTTGTAAAGAATCCGGGCTGAAAATGAAGGTGTCAAATTACAGGGCCCATGTCACCTGACAGGGGGTGGGCCGTGTCAAACGACACGGCCCGTGTCAAATTACAGGGCCTGGGCCGTGTTCTTCTCTGACTTGTGAAATACATGGAATTGGGCTGACAGAAAAGTACAGGGCCTGGGCCGTGTCATATGACACGGCCCGTGTCGTCGCACCAGAAAGTTAAATTCGTATTTTAATGCTAAATTAGGTATCCAAACGTATAAAAAGGGTTGCTTAGAGTCCCTAAAGCAGGGCTGGACAGAGAGAGCCGTCAAGGAAACTGAGAGAAACACGAAGACCAAGAAGGGGAAGGATTCGATTGAGGATTGGAGACTCGGATTCGAGCGATCAAAGATCAATCACTCTCAAGCCTTGGAAACTAGTTTGATCTTTAGTTTTTCTTTTCTTCTTTTGTTCTGAACAATGTTTTCTTTTAATTCTTCTTCTGTTTTTGAATTTGCCATGTGTGGCTAAACTTCTTGATTGGTTAAGGGAAGATGAAACTCTAGTTTTGATTATGTGAATCTTGCATACCTCTTTATATCAATACAGTTATGTTTTTATTCATATATTTCTGAATCTATTGTTGGAATGAAGGTTTTTATACTTGTTCCCGCTTTCAAAGTGGTAGATTTGGGTTTATTATGCGCGGTTGCGGTAGTAAATCTAGCAGAATGTATGATGTTCATGTGGGTATAATTATCTTTATGCTATTTACCAATTATAAAAGTGGTAGATCTGGATATATTATGCACGGTTGCGGTGGTATGACTAGTGAGACATATGATCTAAGTAATTTAATCCCGGTGTGTGATTAGACCTTAGTGTGATTGGTTTTCTAATTCTTAATGCAATCATTAGGTAGGTGTAAGGGCGGTTGCTTTACAACTAACTAATGGTTAGGGTTTGATTTGAGCGGTTGCTGAATTAAGCGAAACTTAAGGAAAACACGGGATTTATCTCATAATCACATAAGAACATAATTGATCATGTTGGTATAAAGGGTATGTAAGTTGGCATAATCATATAAATCTAGTGGTGGATTCCATCTCTTAACCAATATCTTTAACTTGATAATTCAATTTGTGTTTACTGTTTTGGTTTAAGTTTAATTTCTTTTGTTAGATTTAATTAACAAAACCCCCTTTTAATTTTACTGTTTATTTTTATCAGAGTTTAATTTAGGAATTAGATTAATAGTGTTAATTGAATTGCTTCTCTGTGGATCGACCCTTGCTTACTACAACTGGTTGCAAGGTTTTTATATTTTTGGTGGAACTTGGCAACTGTTTTTAATATTAATTTTTAATCGTATTCCACACCATACCAACATACCAATGTGATTTTGTTTTGAACAGAAATTGATGAAGCCAATAGACTGACATTGTGAACTAATTAGACTTATATTAATCAACTAAATAAACTAAAATTACTCTAACTTTAAATCAAGTAAATGGATAGAATTTAATCATGTACATAAGTTGAGATTTGTAAAGAAAATGATAAGAATCTGTAGTAATTGGACTAATATATACAAGTTACAAAACATGACTTTCATTGCATCCTGGTGAAATAGTTCATTACATTGCAGTAGCAAATCTAATACAGATTACAATACATTACAATATATATCTTTGTAATTACAAACCAAAACAAATCCCTTTATGTCGTTACATTGCTGATCTAGTTTTAATACATCATTACTTACCAAAATACCATAAACCTTAATGTATTGTTATACCAAAACAAAGTATCAATACTAGGCCTCCAATCTTATACTTAATATATCCAAAATAAACATATGACAACTTCAAAAAATTACAACTTCTCTTAATCACAAAAAAGTCTCATGATCCAAAACACATCTCCAAATCACTGCTCAATATGCCCAAGGCCTTCCACCAATGATCATGACTCTCTTTCCCAATCTTGTACGATGCCTAAGTCCCATTGTTGCTCCTCCAACTAGTGCTCATGGTTGCTAGTAGATTGGTTTGCATGGTGGCTACATTGGCAGCTAGTGGAGCAAGCTACACATTTGGACTTGGTTGAATTGATAGGATTGATGTCGTTGTTACAGCACTAGGTTTTGGAAAACTTGCACCCGAACTAATTTGGCTTTGTCCATATGTGTCTATTCCATTTTGATTGTAGTAGTCCATGCATTTTGACTTGCAGCAGGAGCAAAACTAGTAGCATCTACATGAATAGCATGAATCTCCACTATGTTTTCAATGGCATATTGACTTGCAACAGGTTGAGTTGTTGTTGGGTGTTGATTTGCAGGGATTGTTGTAGCACCCCTTCCTCTCTACAAAAGAAGAACAAGTTGTTAGATAAGTTACTTAATTTTGAAGATGCTAAAATATTTGTATACCCTGGCCGATCCGCTTGTGTTTTCATTGGTTACATTGTCTCTAACCCTATTTTTAGTTCCAATAACCTTTTGATTTGCATCAGATGGTGCAGTCTCCTTTCCTTTGCCTCTTCCTCTACCCATTCCTATATGCAAAAGAAGCTCAAGTTAGATAAGAGGTTCAACCTTAGCTAATCCATAATTCTTACCCTAGCTAATTTATTTGTGTCTTCGCCCACTACATTGTCTCCAACCCAAATCTCATTTACAACATTTTCTTAGAGTGTATCAAATTGTGCAGTGTCTCTTCCTCCACTCCTTCCCCTGTAGAACAAATTAGAGGTTACATTTAAACAATATTAATTGTAACACCATATTACACTTAAAATAGGACACATTAGTAATTTACCCTAGTATATTGGGTTGTCCTCTAAGTATTAGTCTCAATACTTACAATTGTATTCAAATCTTCCTCGATATTTACCTTATTTTCTTGTATTCCCTGCGGTAAATTAGTGTAATGTTATTTACTGTGTTAAATAAAACTAAAGATCAAATTAGTTTTTAGTATCACGTACCTCAGATTCACTAGCTTCTTGAACCTCCAGTGGCTTTCGAGGGCAGCCCTAATAGTTGTGGCCATCCTCATGACAACATCTACACCTGTAAGTTATATTAGTCCTTCTCAACTTGGTTCGATTTTGATCTTCATCAGGCTCTCTTCTTCTTAATTTCTTGGGTATACCTGATTTGCTAACCGCAAGTGCACGGATCGCTCAAGTAATAAGATACAGAGTAAAAGTTCGCTCCCACGAGGATAATTGGTTATAAAGCTAAGTACTAACCAATAGCTTAATCAATTTTATTTAAGGACATAAAAATAAGAAAGTAATAAACTAAACTAAATCTAATCTACAAAAGTAATAAAGATAAATGTTAGGTTTCAGGAAATCCTTCTTCACCCCCTACATCTACCAACAACATGCAATCCTCTTCATAAATATGACTGCACTGATTAGGTTAGCTTGAGAATCTGAATTAGCTAAAAGTCTATGTTTAGGTCAATCAACCCTGGTTTCAACTGCCCAACTCACTAATTTTTCATGAAAGCTAGCGCAACATTCACTCATGAACGATCTATTCTCAATCACACGCTATACATGGCCAATAGGTATATTTCTATCCCATTAACGAATTAACTCATCCAAGCCAATTGAACTCGTTGAACATGCATCAACCATACCATATCCATATTAACAAATCCCTATGTCTAGTTCATTTGCAATATTAGGATCATACAATTGATGGCCAACCAACAACAAGCATTAATCATAGATTATGATTGAACAATAACCAAACATCCACACAAATTCTGAGAAGAACACATCATTAATATATATAGAAAAGGATCCAAAATATCCCTAAATACAGCTCAGCTATACAATGAACATGAAAACACAAGTAAAATCATATCCAAGGAAGATAAGGAAGAGAAAAGAGAAAGGAAAAAAGAGAAAGGAAGTTCATTGATTTGTCTCTGAAGCTTGAATCTTCCTTCATCCTTGTTCCTAACCTCCAATCCACCATCAATGGAGATTGCCAAACTAAACTAACCTAAAACTAACTAAAACTAAGAAAACCTAAAAACACTACAAAGGAAATGGCTAAGGCAGCCACCACCTAAAGAAAAACAGACCTAAACCTAAAATGGAAATGACCCAAATGGCCAGAACAGAGAGAAAAATGTGAAAAATCTATTTATAAGCTCAGCTTGCCGCCTTTGCGCCGCGGCCCCCATATACGTACGTCGCGGCTCCCAAAGGATCGGTTACATTGCGCCGCGGCGCACCCATCTTCTGGGCCGCGGCACTGAACTCTTGGGTTCAAGTATGGAATGACTGAGATACCTCTTTGCACCGCGGCGTGCACAACCTTACGCCGCAACGTTAACTGCTGAAATACAGATTTGGCTTCCTATTTACCTTTTAGCTCAAATGCTCCATATTTGACTTTGTTTGGAGCCCTTCCTAACATAGAGAATACACCAAATCAGTAACATATATAAATCTACTCAATCAATAACAATTACGCACAATTTACTATAAAACATACAAGAAGGTATTAGAATCAGAATATGATAAATATAAGCACAAAATCCTCCAAATATGCATTATAAACAAGGACTAAACATTTATTTTAGCACAGAGATAGGACACAAATAACTACATTTTATGGAGTTATCAATACCTGACCCTCTTTTGTAGTTTGGTGGCAAAATGAGCTCATAGTCATTTGTGGGCTATTTATTCTGTCCATTTATTAGACTAATGACTTGTCTATAGCACTTCTCATATGGTTGCCTCTTGTAGCATTCATGCATATATATCTCAGAGTTATCTCCCTTGTAACAGATGGTTGTCATAGTACGCCTACATGGCATTCCCACCAACTCCCAAAAGTTACAAGAACAAGTTTGGGCTTGCAAGTCCATTATAAAACTCTTAGTAAACATTATATGTGTTACCTAAAATCTTAAGTCCCTTGCCTAAGTTGGAAACCAATTTTCACTGTATTGCACTTCTTTGTCTAATCTCTTTCTAAGTTTAAACATGACATCACTAGGATATTTACTAAGTTTTTCTAAGTGCAACGAACCTACCTATTTGATAAGCCCTAAACCACTTAAACATAGTTATTATTGGCTTATTCCTAGCCATTAAAATTATGCTATAGAATGCCTTAGCCAAATTATTCATCACCACATCACACTTGGGGTAAAAACTAAATGCATGCTTACACCATGCATTTTTTGGGATTACAGCCAGCCAATCATATGACTTGTCATTGATCTGTTGTATTTGAAGCATCTTCTCCTGCATACTTTGAAATATGTGGACTTGAAGCACCCATCATTGATCGGTCAATTATTTTTACATATTAAGTGTCTTATGTTTAATCTAATTGGACTCCATATGTGCTTAATTGTTAACTTTTAGCTAAGTTTTTATATATGAAGCTTAATTGGATCCTTATTGTGAAACTATGTTTAAGTGTGATTATAAGCGTTCATAATTGAATTGTGCTTTTCAGGAGATCTTTGAGTGATGGAGTCCATTAGCATCATGTCGCGACCGTGATCACGGCAGGAGCGGCGAACAAAATAAATTGTTAGGAGTCGCCACTAATTTTTATTTAGAATCGGAAAAATTGAAAAACCTTTTTAGAAAATGGTCTTTGGAATCAGATTGGATTCGGGAGTTGGTTATGTATAAGGAATGGTGGAAACTTAATCCCACGGCACTCCTAACACACCCATCCTAAAACGACACCTTAAGTTAATTGTGTAAATTCTTGATAACCTTTGAAAATATTTGTTTCACCCTTTTTATTTCAAACCACTAAAAAAAATAATATGTGAAAATTTAATTTTTGGCTTGACGGAATAAGAGTTCTGCTCCTACGTATCCTCAAGTGCAATGAGGAACTCAAAGTCACGTAGTTCTTTAGAAAATAATTGTGGGTTGTTTGATTTTAATTTAAAAAAAATTAATTTTTAAAAATTTGAATTACCAAGTCATCTCGACTCTGTTAATCAAATTAAAGATTGAATAGGTGAAGCTCGCGTTACGCTAGAGACGTCACCAAATAATAATAATTATGATAATGATAATTTGAATTATCAAACTATCACAACTCAGATGATTACAAAAGTCATAGGATCAACAAGTTGTTGCAACTCAGATAACTCCATTTTATTTTTAAGTTTTTTTATTCTTATATTTTTTATTCAATTCTTTTTTATTTTGTTTTTATTTTTTTTAAAAAAAATTGTTTGGCCCAATAAGTTAAGCCCAATTCCCTTAAGAAAAAAAAAACTTAAAACAGGAAGAAGGAAATAGAAGTTTACGGTTTAAACACAAAAAAAAGTGCTCTGTTACTTGTATATTTGTGGATAAAGACTCAACAATGGCTGCTCCAACGACACGGAGGAGCATAGGTTCAACCGGCACCGGCGTTGCGGTGCGGAGATCCGGCCGGCTTCGACGGGTTGTGAGATTTCGTGAGGTAGGGACGTGCGGCGGAGAGCGTAGAACGGAGGCACAGTTGTGCGTCTCATCTAGTTGGGATCTGGATTTGGCTTGCAGGTTGTGCGGCGCGCATCGACCGGTGCTGGCCTGGTCTGTGCGGCGCGGGTGGAGCGCGAGGGAGGACAGGTCGAAACGGATACGATGCGGAGCGGCGGTTCAATCGGTTTGACAGAGACGAGGTGATTCGTCTCTGTTCTGTCGTAGATGGGTTTGCGGGTCGCGGGCTACTAGTCGACGGTGGCTTGAGAAACAGTTTGGTTCTGGGAAGCGGCTGGAGCGGTGACGGCGCAGTGAGCGGCAGCTACGGTGCGGGCTCGACAATTGACGGCTTCGGTAGAGGCGATTCAGGTATGGTTCGTCGGTGTTGATTTAATGGTTGCGTTGAGATGTGGGTGTTCTTGTAGTTGCAAGCTTCGAGTTACAAGACGATGGGAATAGTGGGCTCTGTTTTGGCTCGTTAATAATGGTGAGGGATCAATGAAGGTTACATGGCAATGGAGTTGTTTGAGTGTGGTATGGTGAGGGAAAAATATGGTGGTAGGTGATGAATGGGATGGTTAGGAAGTTGTGGATTCACGATGGAGTTAAAGCTTGGCATTTGGAGTTTGGTTGGGTGGCAGCTGGGCTCGTTTTCTTGGAGGCTTGGAACGATGGTGGCTGAGGTTAGGTGTTGCTGCTATGGAAGTTTCGGGTGGTGGAGAGCTTGAGGATGAGTTCTTTGGTGGTGATGTGTGTTCTTCGGACGTGGTTGAAGCTAATGGAGTGGGTGAGTGGTTTTAATGGTGACTTTAATGATGATGGTAATGGTAATGAAGGTGAGGTTAAATTTGAAGTGGGGTATGGCGCCGGTAGAAAGACGATGGTGGGAGACGATGGTAGCTTCGAGTTGACTCACTTGATTTGGTTATGGAAACTATTGGTGGTTCGTAGAGGTGTGGGTGATGATCATAATAGAGGTAAAAAGAGTGTTGTTTGAACGTGAAGGGAGGAAAAAATATGGTGGTAGGCGAGAGGGGTGTATGTGAAGGATAGGCCGAAAGTATGTCGTGCCTCCTTTTCTCTCATTGTGTGGGTTGTGATTTTATAGAAGGGGATTAGGTTGAAGAGTTTGAGTTAAAATGTGATTAGGAGTTTATTTAGGATAAGTGATGGAGTTTGTTTAGGATGAGTATTGGGTTTAGGATAAGTGATGAAGTCTGTTGATGATGAGTTATGGTCAATTTAGAATAGGTTTGTTTAGGATGGTTAGGATAATCGATGAGGTTTGTTTAGGATGAGTCTTTGGTATATGGGTTGTGGGTTAACGAGTTGGATCGTGGGTTATGGGTTAATGTGTTAGTTTATGGGTTAATGGGTCAATGGGTTAGTTTATGAGTTAATAGGCTAATTGGTTGGATAGTGAGCCACTAAGTGAAAGATGAGTTTTTTTTTCTTTTTTACAAAATGCCCTGGACAAAATTGGGTGTTCACACATCAAACCAAATTTGCTATCCACTTGAGGAGAAAGTTAAAGACTCAAGGAGATCAACATCACCTCTAGAAGTAATGAGTGAAGATTATATGTGAAGAATCAGGGCTGAACATGAAGAAACCAAGTGACATGGCCCGTGTCCTCAGCCACAGGGGGGTCGTGTCCTTCTCTGGCTCCTCAATTGGACCCAGTGCTGAGCACGACTAAAGACTCGGGGGGATCGTGTACTTCTCTGCTTGCTCAATCCCACGAAAATTATGTTAACAGACTAAAACATGGGGGGGTCATGTCATCAGACACGACCCGTGTCTGCGGCTCAAAAAATCAATTTCGAATATGAATGATGAGCTATGGGCCCAAAGGTATAAATAGGATTGTTTAGGGTTCCAAAGGATGTTCGTCTGGGATAGAAGCCGCCAAGCAACTGAAGAGAATTCGAAGAAGAGGAGGGAGGGAGGGAGATTTGATCAAAGATTAGAGATTCAGATTCGAGCCATCGGAGATCAATCAACCTCGATCATTGAAAACTAGTTTGATTTTCTGTTTTCTTTCGCCCTTGTATTCTTGACAATGTCTTTTTTTGTTTTTCTTTTGATTTTGAATTCGTCATGCGTGGTTAAGTTTCATATTTGGTTAAGGGAAAATGAAACCTTAGTTTTGATCTTGTGAATCCTACATAGTTCTTTATTTTAATACAGTTGTGTTTCTATTCATATGTTTTTTATCTTAATTTAGTATAAAAGTTTTTATACTCTTTGCCAATTTTGGAAGTGGTAAAATTAAGATTGCTATGCGTGGTTGCGGTGGTAGGACTAATGAGACATATGATCTAAGCAATTTAATCCTGATGTGTGATTGGACCTTAGCGTGATTGGTTTTCTAAATCTTAATGCAATCATTAAATAAATATAAGAGTAATTGCTTTATAGCTAACTAATGATTAGGGCTTAATTTGAGCAGTTTCTAAATTTACCAAAACCCTAAAAACAGAGAATTAATCTCACAATCGCATAAAGACATAATTGATTATGTTGGGATAAAGGATATGTAGGTTAGGATTATCATATAAATCTAATGGTAGATTTTATCTCTTAACTAATACCTTTAAATTGGTAATTCAAATCGTGTTGATTGTTGTTGCTTTAGACTTAATTTTTATTCTTAGTTTTAACAAACAAAATCCCTTTTTTCTGTTTATTGTTCTTCAAAATTTAATTTAGGAATCGATTTATAGTGTTAATTGAATTAGTTCTCTGTGGATCGATCATTACTAACTACAACTGGTTGTATGATTTTTATATTTTTGGTGGAACTTGACAACTAATTTTGATCTTAATTTTATTCACAATCCAAACAACACTAATCATCAAGTCCTTCATCAAGGTCCATCTTCCAAACTTTTTCTTAAAGTTATTATACAGGTGCCTAATACAAAACCTGTATTCAACACCCATAAACATCTCTTCAAAAGTTGGTATCAACCCCTATGTAACATGATATAGTTAGAATCAATAGTACATATATAAACACACTAACATAATTAAATAAACATTAGAATGCAGTACTTTCTATTGGTATGATATGAAGACCTATCTGTTTGTGCTAATATCTCTAATGTCCTCCAATAATAGAGTTGGAAATCACCTCCAACTTTCTTTAGTTTCACTTTCAACCGCAACAAAACCTAGTGGAAAGTACTGGTTATTTGAGTCCCTTCTAATAACTATTAGAAGCTATCCCCCATACTAAGTCCTTAGATGACAACCAAGCACCCCTATAAATGGCCTGCATGCAATAATAAACCCTTTCTTGCACCTTCCAAGCAAATATAAAAACTACCAAACCTTGGCTGCAAATTCCTTGTAAGTCTATCTAGTGATATCTTGCAAGTATCTCCACTGCTTGCCTTTATCAATTCAACATTGTAACTCCATAATAGTGTGTATTGCTTGCTAGCATCTCCTTCAACTATATCTTTAACTATTTATCTTGCTCTTTGTGTCCTCCAAGTTATAATTTCAGTTGAATATGTCTCTTTGATTTCACTTATTACTTCTTTCAAAGTAACCTTACTGTTATTCCTGAACTTATCCTACACTGCCTTAGCAAGCCATTTAAAATTGACATTTTTACTGTCAAAAACTCTACCACAAGTATAGTTGTCCACCAAGGTGTTAATTCTAACAGTATGACTCTTTGTCACTTTACTAGCCAACACTAAGAACTCACATTTCCCTTTGCACCTGACAACATCATTCTTATGAAATTTCACAGATCTCTCATTCAACACAGAGTGTTCCAAAATAGTTTCATTGAACTATTCTAAGGAAGTAAACTCCATGCCAAGTTTGAATTTAAAATCCTTTCACATGTATTCCTTCTTATACTTAGGGTATCTTCGTTTGTTATCTAAGTCAAACCCTAAGTCTAAATCACTGTGCAACTTTTCACTAGAGTATTGTTCATCTATATCATGAATTGCATCAATGTTAATAAATATAAAAAACTCTGGATCACTCCTACTTGTCTATCATTTTCAACACCCTCACTTGGTCTTTATGTCACACTCCTTGATCCCCTGTTATCATTTTGTTTCTTTTGTTTCTTTCTTGGAGACACCTAAGCCTTAGATTTCGCTGTTGTCTTCTTCTTAAATCTTCTACTTAGTCTAGGTTTCTTAGTGCTTCCCTCATCTACTTCAAACCCATCATCTAGTCCCAAATCCCTTTCCTCTTCACTGTCATCAAAGTATTTATTAACTACATTGTCATCACTACTATCATTTTCTAACCCATCACCTTCACTCATGTTTTGCACCCCATCACCCTCACCCTCAACCATGTTGTCTAGCCCATTACCCCCACCATGGCCCATGTTTCTTAGCCCAAAACCCTTAGCCTGGCCCTCACACACACCCTCACCATTCTCCACATTTATACACCCTGCGTTAGTAGTACTTTCTTGTTCAAACTCTAATTCTTCTGTAGTTATAGGTTGTGAAACTATGTGCTCTACATATAAATTAACCTCACATTTGTTCTGTATTGCATAATTACCTATCTCTAAGGCATAGTTATCTAACAAAAATGTCTTAACCCATCTTCAAACCCTAAACCAGGTAATTTCCACCATAACCTACAAATGTTATCATACCTTAGCTCTTTTACTAATCTGATGGCCTCAAAATAGCACTATTTATCTATGTCTTGGTTAAAAACTGTAATTATATCCCCTCCTTTATAAGTTAGTGGGGGTTCATTCACAAATTACCCTTTATGATGAATTACTATAGTAAACGACGTCCCTACATGTGCACATAGTTAAGGAAAACAATTAAAAAAGGCAACAACAAAAAAGCATTGTATATATTCAGTGAAAAAAATTAGAAAAGGAAATGGCAGCATCATTCTATAATCCACCCACAACTCTAATCTTTTGATCCCCACATGAATCAAATATTATATACAAAAACCAAGTAAAATCCCTAAACCCAAAAGCCAACA